>OZ010616.1:31749836-31767336 GCA_963932145.1 Acanthosepion lycidas
AGCCTACCCTGAATCTTTTTGTGTAAAACCTGACTTTTCCATATTGATCGTGTATAATGTGATCCCAGCCTCTGAGCAATACTAGTAGGGGTACCGTAGTCAAATATTACAGTACTGGGCATCATAATCTTGTAGCAAATTGTCTTCATTCATTTTTTAATATATAATAATACCATCGAGTATAAATAATACAATAAATAGACAATAAAAAGAAGGCAGAATAAGGAACACAATTGAAACATATACTGTATAGATAATTATCAGATAAAAGGGGTGCATTAGAAATCAGTATATCTGAGATGTAAACACGTACGAACGAAGATGAACGCAATTTGGAAAAGGAAAATTGTTAATTCTTTATTTATATAAGGTATTTGTAGATTTTAAGCAACACACATAGTGAATGACCTTCTGCTGTTCATGTAGCAACAGAAAGAAGCATCTAAACTACAGGCAGGCTAAAGGAGCTTACCTGTACAATTATGGTTAGCCAAAGGTACCGTGAGAATATAGGCCTACAAGGTAGATTACAGTCACTAAAAATGCATAAATTTTAACCCCTCCAGAAAAACTTACTTTTGCATAGTGCGACCGTTCACCGAAAACACATGATTTTTAACCTCTTCAAAAAATGATCTGTGTATAGTGCAACCCCTACTTTTGCGCAAAAGAACTGAATTTCTGGAAAGAAACAATGCCGTTATTAAAAAGAAGAGTTTAAAGCAATGCATGCTAGGTTTTATAGATGTAGCATCACTCCTTCATAGTCAGCTTATGAACTTTTCAAACCAGCCTTGTATTGAAGTTGTGTCAATATTCAAAATGTTAACTTTTATCAGGGACCAGTAAAAAACACGTCACTATTTCCATCATGAAGCAACCTAGCTTAATGCAACACACAAACAGTTGGGGAAGAGATAAAGATTGAATAAATAGCTTTCTGCTGGAAAAATGCAATAACCTCAGCCACCAAGTAGGCTCTAGGCAAAGTTCTGATTTAAGATCGCATTCCATATTATTGTTTGACAAGTTGTCAAACAAAGCTAAATACCAACTTCATTTGCAGTTAAGTTTCTTGTCAAAGAATCATGTAGGGTTTCTTTCTGAACTTGCAGACGCTTTGCCGTGTGAAACGGACAAATTCTTTTCAAGAAAGCACTTGCTTTGCTTACTTTTGAATATCTTATTTTCCATTCTCTCGCCTTCTTTCTGACTTACTGTGATCTAAGTTTTCTTCTTTCTCGAACTCGCACATGCACATACGCACAAATACACATACACATATAAGCATATACATATGTACACGCGCACATTGCATCTGCTGATCTTTCTTCCTTTTCCTCCTTATTTCTTTCTACAATTATAATCTTATCTTTATAACACACTCTTCTAAATGTCGCAGTTTATATAATTTCAGTTTCTATCTATCTATCTATCTATCTATCTATCTATCTATCTATCTATCTATCTCAGCCTGCTCGTATCTATCTAAGTAGTCTGTTTTATATCTCTTTATATGTCCATCTATCTCATTTTGTTTATTTATATCTATATAACTACTTGCTCTACTTAGTGTATTGAGCACTTTCCTTAGTTATTTTTCCTTTACTCGTGTCGGAGGTTTTTTTCTATGGACTCTGAGCTTGGATTCTGGACGATTGTTTTCGCCTGAATTACATATTCTTAGTTCTTTCTTATTTTATTCCTTATTTTTCCTTGGGTGTTAGTTTATTCATTTAAAAGGGAAAACACCTACGGTTTTTCCGGACGGGTATACTTACTTATATTTATAAGATTATTATTATTATTATTTTCTTTGATTTCTGACGTTTACACATTTCTTTCCGAGTCCCGCCTAGGGACATAAGGTTAGAAATGGCATCATGACACTTTCCACTGACAAAAAAAAAATTACATAGATAGAGCCCTTCGTAAAGTGTAGGCTGTACTTGTCAGAACAATTTTTTGTATCTCCTTGAGGCATGGACTTCCAGGAATCCCTTCATTTAGTCTACTGCAATCTTTTCCAACCAGTCCTAGGGCTCCAACTACAACAGGGATTGTTGATGTTGCTATATGCCACATTTTCGAGATTTCTATTTCAAGGTCCTTCTATTTTGACAGCTTTTTGAATATCTTCAAAGATACATTGCAGTCAGCAGGGAATGCCATATCAATAAGGAGGCACCGTTTTTGTTTGTGGTCTTTAATAACAATATCTGGGTGGTTGGCCCTGATTGTTCTGTCAGTGTGTATTGTGTAGTCCCATAGAATTGTAAAAGATCCTATCTCCGTAACCGGGTCTGGGTGGTGTTCATACCAGTTTCTTTCAGTTTCCTTCCCGTAGAAGTTGCAGATTTTCCAGTGCAGATATTGGCCCACTCTGTCATGTCGGGTTTTATATTCAGTGGGTGCCAACATCGTGCAACTTGATGCAAGATGATCAATCGTTTCTGGATATTTATCACAGAATCTGCATTTTGGGCTGACACAATATTTTAGTATATGTCCTTGATAATTCCTAGTTAGCAAGCATTGGTCCTGCGCAGCAAGGATAAAACCGTCAGTTTCCGTTTTCAACCCTGCACTGCGTAGCCACTGATGGGTACGGGTTTTGTCTACATCAGCTTGTTTGGTACGGGCAGAGTATTGGCCATGAAGTGGTTTATCTTGCCATCGCTTCTGTATCTGGTCGGTTGCATTCGTCTTTGGTGTCTTTTTTAAGTATTTTGCAGTTTCAGTCGGTGTATTGTGCTGTAGTTGCATCTCTACGCCCATTTGAAACTCCATTTTGAATTTGTTGGCTTCTTTCATTACGGAGTAAAGACGCTTACTACTTTCATGTTCCTTGACGCATACCATCATCCAGTCTTCTGTAGTTTCCAAGTATCTTTGGAGGCCAATTGTTGTAGTTTTGTAGGACAGTTCTAGTTGAACTAATCCTCTGCCTCCTTCGGATCTGGGCACATACAGACGATCAACATCAGTTTTGGGATGATGCATGCGATAGCAAGTGAGAAGCTTTCTCGTTTTGGCGTCCATTCGCTTAATTTCAGCTATGGTCCAGTTAAGGACATTAAAGCTGTATTGCACCACTGGGACAGCCAATGTGTTTATAGCTGATATTCTATTTTTTGAGTTTAGGTCAGTATTTAGTACCAGATGTACACGCCTGTAGTACTCTTTTCTTCTTTTTCCTTCATTTGGGGGTGTTGTATGCCATCTCCTTCGCTAATTCCTAGGTACTTATAAGCTTCATCATGCTCCAATTCCCTAATCTTTGTGACAAAATATAAATCTATTAAGGGTGTTTCTGTAATTCTACCTTTCTTGAATGTTACTTTTGCACATTTATCTAATCCGAAGTCCATACCTATGTCGTCACTGAAGTATTTTACAATATTGAGGAGGCCTTTCAACTCATTGTCGTCTTTGGCAAAGAGTTTGAGATCATCCATGTAGAGTAGGTGATTGAATATTTTCTTATTTATTTTGTAACCATAGCTACTGTTGTTCAGTTCATGTGTAAGAGGGATTAAGGATAAACAAAACAGAAGGGGTGATAGAGAGTCTCCTTGAAAGATTCCACGTCGGATATTTAGACGGTTGGATATGGCAGTGCCCGCGGTGTGGCTAAGGTATAGTTTGATGTTCCACATCCCCATGCTGTGCTTAAGGAAATTTAATACCACAGGGGAGACTTTGTACATTTCCGAAGTCTTAAGGATCCAAGAATGTGGAACACTATCAAAGGCTTTACGATAATCAATCCACGCTGCACTGAGATTTCTGCGTCGTCTCCTGCAATTTTCCAGGATCATTTTATTTATCAGAAGTTGATCTTTGCAACCATATGAACCTCATCTGCATCCCTTCTGTTCCAGCGAGAGAATGCTGTTTGTTTCGAAAAAGGAATAAGTACGGTTCGTCAGTACAGACGTGATCAACTTTTATTATTATTATTATTATTATTATTATTATTATTATTATTATATAATGCTATGAATATCTAACTATGTATATATGTATCTATTACATAGGCCGAGTGATTAGAACGTTTGCTTTCACCACAGTTGATTTGTCAAGAAATAAACTTCCTGATATTATCGGTCTGGAGGGATGACCAGTGTGCAGCATCTTTGAAAAGTGCCTGAAAACCATACCACGGGTGGAGCCAAGCCTTGTGAGTGAAGAAGGTTCGAGTTTGCTGGCCTTGTTCAGCAACTTTAACTAAGGTCTGCTCAGCATAGTTGCTGTACAAATTACAGGTGGGCTCTGTGGGTATTAGACAAACACAAATGTGCCTGAGCGAGCGTCTGCTATAGAGGGATATCTTCGAATACCAGCTATTATATTAAATGTATCTATCTCAGTAGTCTAAACATATCTATGTCAAATTGTTCATTATCTATCTTTCTAACTCTGTCTACTCATATCTATCTCATTCTTTCCATATGTATATATATATATATGTATATATATATATATATATATATATCTGTGTGTGTGTGTGTTTCCTTACCTATTTATCTTTGTTCGTATCTATCTATTTCAGTCTACTCATATCTATCTATCTATCTATCTATCTATCTATCTATCTATCTATCTATCTGTGTCCAGTGGTGGTGGGAGTAGCGTATCGTTTCGCAGTAACAAAAAAAGCAATTCCGTAGAAAATTACTGCGAAACTTCTTTTCGTTTTCATCTCGGAAGAAACTTCATCTTTCTGTTAATAATGTTTTATGGTATATGATTGTATAAAATATATAGGAGCAGATCAGAATTAATTAACTGGCTTCAAGTAAGTAAACTGATACGTAGGTTTAAACGAAAGAAATATGATAGATGTTCAAGTGGCATTTTTATCTTGATTAGTGATAATTCCTATAAGTATGACAAGTTAGTGTACTAGATTTCGAAAATCAGAAAACATTATATGGAAAGAAAGTTGCTGAGCTTTCGGAGGCATAGAAAGGGAAGAAGTGTTCTTTATACCTTTTTTTATTTTATTTTATTTGTTTATTTTAATTTTTTTTTTTTTTTTGAGGTTGTAGAAGACCGATCGGTTTCAGCTTTAATATTGATCATCGAAAAATATATGTCCATTATCTATCATACCCAGCGACTGCTGGAAACCTGGCCGCCTCGTTGGAAGTAAAAGAGAAACATCAACCTAACTATGAACCATTTCAATGAGTCCGTGGACGCAGAAAGCGGCGCCTACAGGCAAAACGTAGAATTCACTTCTACTTCTTCTATATGTCGTATCCCTTAGCTGTCCACAACTTCATGTCCTTTGTAGCTCTTGGCGATTTTTCTCTTTTTGCTATATCTCCTATACGTGCTCTTTCAAACATTTACCTAAGCTCTCTAGATAGGTTATCTGTTGTTTTCCTCTGCCTCTCTTGTCTTCAACGAATCCAGTGAGTGATAAAATTTCCAAACCTCCTTTCTTCTTTATGTATCTGAAAGCGACAGTCGAAATTTCTAATTTTGCTATTTTTCCTTTTGAGTTTTTATGTTTGTTTTTTTTTTTTTCATTCTCTCATTATCCTTTTGCTTTACTCAGTTTTTTTTTTATTTTTATCATCATCTTCTCCCCGCTCTTTACCTTCTCATTCTCTATTCATCTTTCTTGCCATCTCTCTCTCTCTCTCTCTCTCCCTATCTCTGCTATTCTCTCTCTGCTATTCTCTCTCTATCTCCTATTTCCATCTATCTATCTATCTATCTATCTAACTATCTATCTATCTATCTGTCTCTGCTATTCCTCTCTCTTTCTCTTTCTCTCTCTCAGATATTTCTCTCTCTTTCTCTGTGATAATTTTCTCTCTCTTTGCTATTTCTCTCTCTCTTCTGTTTATCTCTCTCTCTCTCTCTCTCTGCTATTTCTCTCTTTCTCTCTGCTATTTCTCTCTTTCTCTCTCTGTTATTTCACTCTCCCTTTCTTTCTGTTATTTCTCTCTCTGCTATCTCTCTCTCTACTATCTCTCTCTCTCTCAACTATTTCTAACTCTCCTATTTCTCTCTATCTATCTATCTATCTATCTATCGCTGCTATTTCTTTCTCTTTTTCTTTCTCTCTGTCTCTCTCTCGGATATTTCTCTCTCCCTCTCTTTGATATTTCTCTCTCTTCTGTTTATTTCTCTCTCTCTCTCTTTTTCTCTGCTATTTCTCTCTCCCTTTATTTCTGTTGTTTCTCTCTCTGCTATCTCTCTCTCCATCTCTCTCTCTCTCTCTGCTATTTCTCCCTCTCTCTCTCTCTCTCTCTCTGCTATTTATCTCTCTCTCTTTGCTATTTCTCTCTTTCTCTCTGCTATTTCTCTCTCCCTTTCTTTCTGTTATTTCTCTCTCTGCTATCTCTCTCTCTCTCTCTCTCTGCTTTTCAAATTGTAGAGATTGCAGTAAGGAAACCTTAAAAATGTAAACAAACAAATAAATCCATACAGGATCTAAGACAAGATGCCACCACATTGAAAACTGATTGGTTAAGACTGTTTTCAGATCTACGGCCTTACAAAAGAGAATAATTGTCCTAGCTCATATTTCCCTGGGGGGATTAAAATATCTGAATACAGGGCAAAGGTCAACAATCTTTGACACGTTTGTTGTAATTGCGCGAAGGATTTGTAACGATTTTTTCCCTTATTTCTTCTGTTCTAATCTTTGAGCTCAATTTCTTTTTGATCTTTTCTCGCTGATTTAATACATTTTTCCTCATAAAGGAAGGACTATCACGGAAGATGTTTCTAAATAGCAAGCAGATAGATAAAATATTCACGCAGTTTTATTGCCCTTAGTATTTCTATACGTAATTTTATGTTAGTTACCACACAAAAATATATATAACAAATGCGTACACACAAACACACATACACATATATGTAGAGAAGAACATCAATAAGTTGGTAGCCTAATTATATAAAAAGCACTTATTTTATATAACACATATTTATTTTTAACATAATATCCTTCTTCGCCTTACCTTTAATTCATTCATGAATACGTACGTACATCAATGTCGAAACAGTCGAAAGGTGAAAAAATCTTTTATTTTACACAAAAATTTACTTTTAAATATAATGTCCCACCTTGTAATGCAATTAAGTTATGAATGTGTAATTATATATATATATACATACATATATATACATTAAGAAATGGACAAATTCCGACAATTTTATTTATTAAAGACATTTTTTATGTTTAACGTTCTTTTTATAGATACAAGTATTTAAGTAAATGCTCTGTTTATAATAAACAGTATTAAACAACATTTACCGGCCTGAATGTCCGAGAAATTTTCATAGAAAATATTCTTACTGGGTCGATTGAAGTTTATAAGCAGTAAATTCGACTTTGCCTACCGAACGATCCTTGGTGGCCGAGAGGTTAGGCATGTCAGCGTAAATGACGGTTCCGTATAGGATGCAGGTTCGAATCCTGTCCAAAGACGAATATTTTCTATGAAAATTTCTCGGACATTCAGGCCGATAAATGTTATATAATACTGTTTATTATAAACAGAGCATTTACTTAAATACTTGTATCTATAAAAAGAACGTGAAACATAAAAATGTCTTTAATATATATATATGTATATAACGCATACTAATTGCTAAAAAAATAAGTTATTTGGCACAACAACTATATTCCACACGATCTCCTTTCTTTTCAGATATATAATACAATTATACATAGGTATATCAATGAGGTGGCACGGTGGAGTAATGGATAGCGGCTCCTTTTCCCACCCAGTTATGGGTTACACAGTGTTTAATATTAATCCCATAGTCCGAAAAACATATTAAAATTTAAATAAAAATACAGGATACTAACTTATTGACCCAATTACATTCCTTCGCCCACATGTGTTAAACAAACCTTACCTTATATGTTATAAGGGAGGGAGAACTTGATTAGAATGAACTCATTAGAATGGGAAATAGTTTCAGTGGGCCTTTTATTTGATGTATGCAAAAGTATTCAGCGTATTTATTAAAATTTGTTAATAAGTAACATTACGTCAACGCCCAGAAAGTTTTCAAATGCCTTCATGTTAAAATGAAATTGGTTTTGATGCAATAAAATTGTCAATAAAATATTGGACAGTGAAAAGATCTTTAAATTTTTATTAATTTCGAGAATTTCATGTAAAATTTCTGAATTCTGTCATGATAAAATGAAGTTGGTCTTGATGCATTAAAATTGTCAATGAAAGTTTGAACAGTGAAACAGATAATGAATGCTGAATTTTTCAAAATATGACATTTTAATGTCGCCATTTCTGGTGAATATGCCACTTATGGCTATATCCTGTTGAGAAACCCGTTCTCGTCCAATCAGCGAAGATAAAAAACGTTGAGTCTGGTCATTATCTACATCAGTGGTTCCAAAACTTTTTTCTATGGGTTGCTTTCTCGAAATGAAAATTTGCCCACGCATCACCAAATTTTATGTGATAAAAAGTACATTTAAAAAAAAAAGAGAGCGATGGTCAAAGGGAGATAACCATGGATACGGATACGAAGTCACAACATTAACATTGATAACTCTCTCCTCGAATTTACGGAGCCCAATTACTATATTCTTAATACTTGATACAACGCAAAACTATATCATTGATAAAATCGGTCAATAATTATTTATAACTATTTATACTGGGTCTCATGCATGCAATTACAAGTAATCGATAATGATATTTTCAATTTTAAAATCATATTTATTTTTGGCATATGAATTTTTTGAAATTGTTTCTAAATACTTGATCGTCTTTCAATGATTCCAACTCACCTGCTATGCTCTTCCGCCGCACCGTTTGGGAAGAACTGACCTAAATGGATGACCGCTTGAGATTACCACGTGCTGTAAGCTTGGGTGTGCGGGTGGTATGATGGATAACGATTCAGAAGGAGAAATCTGATAGCTGAGGTAAGGGTAAAATAGCAAGACAAACTGCGTCATATAGCTTTGGTTGGCAACCAGCCTACCGCAAAAAGTAACAGCATGCTACTGCGTGAATCCTTCTGCCGAAAAAATCATGAAAAAAAAAATATATTATATCGGCCAAGCGGGCATTAGGCATTGCGTCTAATGATGGATGCTGCGGAAGCAACACTTTTTGTACCACTGGTCTATCATATTTTTTGAATGATGTATCAATAAAATAAAGTTTAGAAGAACAGTGACATGACAGTCAAGCTTTCTTGCTCTCTAAATGGTCTTTTTTCTTCACCTACCCGCCCAAAAATTAAAAAAAGAGAAGTGAAGCGTTCTGTAGTAACATTATAACTTTATAAGTCTACCATTCGCCTATACATTAAATATTGCTCTCACACCTAGTCTGGTGCTTCTGCTATGAATTCTTCCGAACTACTAGATTGACAACTAGGCCTCATCATTTTACAGATAAAATATCTAGATGTATCCCTAAGTTCTATGTTAACAGTTTCTTCTCTCACACTTCTTGCTTGTGGAACTCTCTTCCTGCTTCTTGCTTCCCAATCAACTTTGATCTGAAAAAAATTAAATGTGGTGCCAACCATCATTTTCTGCCAGCTTAACATGTTCTTTTATTGTCTTCTCTTCATAGTAATTTTTCTCAAATTCTTTCAGTCAGTAACTTCTTTCCTCTAAGTGTCTTTATATTTTTTTTTTTTTTTTTGGCGGTAAAATGATTTTTTTTTAAAGCAGAGGTTCAACAGGTGTTAGTAATTCGTATTATAGTACGCCTTTTATTAGGTTGGTGCAAAAATAATGACGTAATAATGTCGTTTTTTTGACGTTAAAAAATACGTCTATGAGCTGCCGGGTCGGGTGTCTGTCGAACTCTCTGCTTGCAGGGAGGAACTCTAACGAAGCTCCGCCGAAGGGTAGGGTTTCGTTGGGGGAGGTTGACGGAACTGGCCCCCCTCGGTGGGTTTGGATGGTTATTTATTTTTGGCTGGGCCTACGGGCTCGGAGATGCCACATTCAATCCTCGTGGGTGGATTGATAAATACCAAAAATACGTCTAAAAACGACATTATTACGTCATTATTTTTGCACCAACCTAATATATCCCAAGCAAAGAACAATTATTTATTTCAAAAAATATAAGCTTTTGTTGTTGATGCTTCATGTTATTTTTGTTTCTACTATGACTTTCAACGCTTCGGATTATTGTAGTGTGTCCTTTTTCTCCCCAATATATAAAATATATTGGAACTGAAACAAGAATTTATTTCTGTCGGGGCATATTCGCCAAACTTGGCGCTATCAGATTATCATTTGTTTCGATTTTGTTCCCGTTTGAATCTTCTTCATACTTCGCAAGCTATTGAGTGAACATCATTATTTTCAAACAGTTCCAACGTTGATTGTGTTGAGTAGCGTCATCATACAAAAGAGTTTGCAAGTTACTACTTCCAAATTATTGAATCTACCTTGGTTTGCTTTCCATGTTAAATTCCCTTTTCTTGAAACTTGCAAAATATTCAGAACATATAATGCTTCCAAACGAAAGATCTCCATAGATTCCAACAATCTACACCATCGCTTCTCCTGAAGTCTTTTCCAAGCTAGAAATTAGTAATATGCGCATGTACATCGCATCTTCTGCCATTTATTTTTTTCTGCCATATCTCTTCAGGATGTGAGTGATCATAACTCACAACAATTTTCTGTCCCCTGTAGTTCGAAAAAATGTTTGGCACTTCACCACAACTCTTTGTTCCCGATATGCTGCTCATTTACGCAAACTTGTTAGGTAGATTACTCAATACTTCTTTTTTCATCTCCTGCTTTCAGCAAGTCCTGTGAGTATTAAATTTGCCAAGCTCTCTTACCTTGGTCTGTGTTCTCAAAAATTCAATTGTTTCTTTCTGATTTTAAGTATAAGTTTCAATTTAGTCCCCATTTTCATGAAAAAGTTGCTCGTTGCTCGTTGCTCCCATATTCAGTCTGTTGTATTCAGTGGAATCATGTATATCGCTTTGAGTTACTTTATCTGTGGGGAAATTTCTGTCGTCTGTTATGACAACGTTAAAAATTTCTGTTTGATTCTGATGTTCGCAATCTGTCTTTGCCCACATGCTCCGTCCATGGTATTCTTAGAATTTCTCTGCTGCTCTAAGTGTCCGCCTAAATGTCCGAGAAATTTGTATAGAAAATATGCGTCCTACGACAGGAACCGAACCTGTATCACACACGGAACCGTCATATAGCCTGACGTGCTATGCCAATTTAGCTTCAGAGGAGCATCTTGGTTAACAAGGTCGATTTTACTGCTTTTAAACTACAATTTTCTATGATTTTCCTCGAACATTCATTTCTGCTCGAAGCGTATCCAAACGTAAACAAATGAACATATTCCTGTCGGAGAACATATAGTTTTTATGAAAATTTCTCGGACATTCACGCCGGTAAATGTTATTAATACTGTTTATTATAAACATTGCATTTACTTATTTGTATCACACGTATTCATATCAATAACATATAAACAGAAAATAACTTAAAATAATTGTTGGACTTTGTCCATTTCGTAGTGTGTGACGTCATATATATATATATATGTATATATATATATATATATATATATACGGAAAAAACAAACAAAAATCCTTATATGCAATTGTGCTGTTTTAATGTTAATATGATGTCAACGTCGAACGTTTCGGTTTAATAAACCATCTTCAGGGCATAGTCATAAAATATAATTAACATTATCAATTCAACATGACAATGACTTTGAATTGATAATGTTAAACTTTTTTTCTGTCAAAATCTTTATGCTTTTTTTTTAAGAGGAAAAACCAAAGGATTTTTTATTATTAAATTATATTTTTTTTAAACATTTTTAGAATCTTCGGAATTTTAGTTACAAATCTTGTTTTTCTAGTGTTAGTGAATGACCAAAACTTAATATATGAAAATTTAGCGTTTTCTTTTTACCTTTTTTTTTTTTTTTTTCGGGTAAAACACACATAAAACAGCGATCGTCGGATTTTAATGAAACTTTCAAGACTTATTCAAAAATGAATTAAATTATTTTTGAAATATTTTTTTTTTTTTTTGTAGAAAATCTTGTTGATATGGGAAATTTCGAAACTTTTTTCGAACTTTTAGAAAATTTCGAAAAATTCTTTTTCGTAACGCTTAATGTTTATATTAGTTATAAGAAAAAGGGTCTTGCACAATATAAATCATGAAATGTTTTTATTCAAACAGGACCCACAGCTACAGAAAATGCAGTAAAACTAAAACATTATTTAATTGGAAAAGTGTTAAATTGTTTTTATTTATAAAATAAATTATGGGCACTATTGTCTTAAAAAAAAATTTCCATGAAGTTTTACAAAAATTGTCCAATTAGAATAATTCATAAAGTTTAAAATTCGGAATTAATTCATCGCAGTCAAGTGATATTGTTATTAAATTAAAGCCATATTTAATAAATTTAAATGGAGTAACTTAATATAATTCAACGACCTCTTTATTTAAAAAAAAATTAATTTATTTTATGTTTGTATTAACGTATCGATTTACAAATACTGATGTCCAAACGCGACATTATCATAAAATAAGTGCGGTAACTAATAAATTTAAATTTTATTGGCAATTTTCTCAAATTTTTCAACAAGCGTCTTCATAAGTAAGACTATAATTCCAAAGTACTTAAAATTCAATAAAATATTAGATTGCTTATATTTTTTAATAGATAGATTCTTCATGTAAATGTTGCAGTTATGTCCCCCTTAAAAAATCTCAAATATAAAGCTATCGAAAAATGTGTCAACCCTCATAAAAATATTCATCTTCGTGGTAAAAATACTTTTTTGCGATATTTAAACTAAAAGAAAATAATATTTGTTTTAAATCACACTAATTAAACTATAAGTCAGTTAATGTCCCTCAAATAAAATTTCAGGAAAAGTATATTTTATTTTTGAAAGAATTTTAATAAAAGGAATTACGTTATGTTAACAGATGTGTCAATGTGGATGATTTTAGCGTTTTACTGATAACAAAGTTCAGTTTGCAATATATTTTAAACTTTAAGTATCGCTTTTCTTTGGACAATTTTACGACAAAAGAAATGATAGAGGTAAAGAGAATAACAAGAATCTAATTAAGTCTTATAGTAAACAAAAAACAGTTTTATTGTAATTTTAGTGATTATGGTCAGTGGTTTAAAAGGAAATAAACAAATACATACTGATAAGCTAGAAATACTTCAGTCGGGTGTTGCTGGGGTTTTATAATATAGCTTACATGTGAGGTCAGCGAATGGTAGAAAACAGACTGCTCTGAAGTAGATTGGTACAACAACTGACTTTGCCAGCCAACTCGCTTAATTTCGGCTCCAACCAACGAATGCGAATACACGGATGAAAGACATGTAAGGTCATCTGACCACATCAAATAGTTCTGAATGATCCAGAACTCGAAGAAGTTTAATTCCCAAAAATAGATTCTCTAACAGTATATATATATGATTGGATACTGAGGTCAACAATGAATGACAGTAGTCTGTTTTCTTATTGAGCGCAACCTTCAGACCATTTGTTTTGAGTAGTATATTGACTATTTATATATGCTGGTTAATGTGTTATTTCCAGTTTATAGAACTTTTGGATAACTGGGACCGGTTATATTTTAAATCATTTTAAATAAATAATTATGGTCCAGTAAGCGGTTATTTTATAGCTATTTTATAGGGTTGTTTTTTTTTAACTTTAAACCAACTTTTAAATGCATATATTTGCATTGTCCTTGGTGTTGTTTTACAATATATTCGTTTTTTACGTAACAGAGTAATTTTTTGTCTGTGTGTCTGCTTTTTGACATAAGCCCTGATAATTTATTTAGTAATTCATGTCGGTCTTCGAAAGTGATTATAATTATTTTCTCTTCTAGATAAAGTTTACTGTTTTCAACTTTATAGGTTGATTATTTTATTTATTTTACATAATTTGGGTGTACTTTCTTTTAGTACAAATTCCCATATATGTTTAGAAATGGTTGTGCTTTTTGTATTTTACTATTGGTAAAGGATGTTTTGTGCGTGTAGTTCTCATGATCCTTCTGTTCCTCCTATTTATATTTTTTCACTATCTGCTGTTTTTACGGTGGTATATTATGTTATATATATTTTCAGAAACTTACCAGTTAAGTGACATTCATGCTTTGCACTGTAGTTGAAACCGAGTTTGGTTTGTGTGGGTGATTTGTTGGTTATTTTCTGATGTACTTTTTTTATTATTTGGGGCATGTTTTCGGTGAAGCTGTAGCTGCATTTCAGAGTGTTTAGTTTGAATATTTTGTGGAAAGTGCTTGATGGCGGGAAATGTGTTTGTGTATGAGTTTAATGAATATTTTTCTTATGTTTGTTTTTACATTTTTACTGTACAGTGGTTCAAACCAGATGAAGTTTCTTTTTCTATTGGATTTTTCATACTGCATAATGTGCATGTGAGTGGTGCCAAAAAGTCACAGTTGTTTCATAATCTATTTTAGCTTTCTTCAATATGATTTCAGATTGTGCGATCTGCTTATTGTTACATCTGATTATTATTGATGTCTGGGTGAAATATGTGTGTTTGTAAAGTGTTTTATCGTTTGGATTTCTGTATAGACATGTATCTTTACTTGAGTTGAGTGTAGTAAATCTACTTTTATTTATTTTTTTTTCTTTTCTAAAACTGTCAAATCTTGCGTTTCTGAAAATATTTGTCATTCTTTTTCTTGTTTTTTTTTTCTTTTGCTGTTACAGGTTTTATTTTAGTATTGTGAGATCACCGTCTCTGTGAGGCCTATGTCACTTTTTCGGTTATTTTGCTTACTTCATGCGGTATATATTTTGTATATTTATATACTGAGTTTCAGCGCAATCAAAATACGTATGGGTTCATGGCCAAGTGGTTGGAACGTTCGGTTTCGAATCTCCCGATGGTCTACATGTCAGGAAAGTCATTTCTTGATGACATCGGTCTGAGGAGGCGATACCAGCATATGGCACCGCTGAAAAGCAAAATTATGGATTTATTTAAACCTGCAAAAAATAAGGGTAAGTGAGTGTAGCTACGCATCATATATTTATATTTATATATATATATATATATATATATATATATATATATATATATATATATATATATATATTATAGTTTAAGAAAAACTAGGTAATAATCTGTATGGGTAAACCTGAGGAGGATAAACATATATATATATATATATATATATATATATCGAAATCGACGATAAATATCGAGGACAAATATATATATATAAATATCGAGGATATATATATATATATATATATATATATATATATATATATATATATATATATATATATATATATATAATGTCCAGAAAAGAAGGAAATTATAAGAACACTAGAAAAATATAATAAAAATGTAATAAAAACTTAACTGCAGTACCTCGTCAGTCGTTTTTAATGAAATTTGTATAAAAGAGAAATTGTTACCCAAATAGACAATTATTTATTCACACACATACACACACACTTACACACACACACATATATATATACACTGCGTGCCAAATTATTATCGAGATAATTTTTTTCTAATATTTCAAAAACCGTCCAATCAATTCCCAAAAAAATTTTCACACAATGTTGGCAACAGAGATCTGCGCAATCACTGAAATTTTCGTACTGAACTGCGCAATGTAAACAGACTGGCGCCATATTTGTTTTCAGCACGGTGATTTGAGCGTGCCAAATTATTAGAAAGCTCTAGTAAAATTCCCAGAATTCTGCAAACAAAACGTTTATTAATGTTGCACGTGAATGTTTATGATCAAAAGAAGCTAATAAATAAGATAATCAAACAAATAATAACAGATACAAACAAAGGCACAGTTTTAAACAAATTAATAGGGAATGTGATTTCCCTGTTTTGAAATTACTTGAAGAAGTCGACGATCCATAGAATTTGTTAATTGTAGGATGTCATCTGCTGTAATGCCGCGAGATATGTCAAGAATTGCTTCCCACAACTCAGCGTTGCTCCTGAATTATCGTTCGTTGGCGTACAGTCTTCGCTTCATGATGCTCCAAAGGTTTTCGATTGGGTTCAAATCCGAACAATTTGCTGGCCACTTCATTTTTTGAGGTCCATCGAAGCCTAACTGTTTCAAATATTCATTAGTCTTGTGAGCAGCATGTGAGGGAGCATTATCTTGCATAAAATCAATGGCTCTTCTGAAGGCAACTCTTTGCCTTTTCATCCACGGTTCAAGATGCTCCTTCATAAATGCTATGTATGCATCAGCAGTCATTTTGACGCCATCTGGTACTCTCCATGAGCCCACTAATGTTTTTCCAATAATACCACCCCAGATCATTATGCCTCCACCGCCTTGTTGGCGTCTCAAATGCTGATGGCGATTCTGTCCGTTCATTACCCAGCCTTTGCACCATCTATCTGGCCCATCAAGTGTTGCTTGCGTTTCGTCTGTGAACAAAACTTTAGAGAAGTCAATCTTCATATTGTCCTCGGCCCATTTTAATCGATTTTGAATGTGATTTCTCGTCAACAGAGGCTTCGATACAGCTTTGACTGTTGTTGCTATTTCCCTGAGATACCGGCACCGAGTACTTTTAGACACAGTAGGATTCCCAATGCGACTGAAAAGCTCTTGACTGTTAAGTCCAGGGTCCTTCGTGGCCTCTCGTTTAAGTCGTGACATGAGACGACGTGAAATAACTCTCGGCTTGCCTGTATCTACCCTATTGCGTACTTGTGTAGGGTCGGCGGCGAACTTTTTCACTGTTTGATGACACCTCCCTATCATTTTAGAAATTTCTAGGGTAGATTTACCTTTTGAGAGTTCTGAGGTGATAATTTTCTTTTCAGCGTCACTTAAACTGCTTTTACGGCCCATCATTTCACTAAATTGTTAGAACTTTCTAATAATTTGGCACGCTCAAATCACCGTGCTGATAACAAATATGGCGCCAGTTTGTTTACATTGCGCAGATCAGTACAAAAATTTCAGTGATTGCGCAGATCAGTGTTGCCAATATTGTGTGAAAAGTTTGTGTGAATTGATTGGACGGTTTTTGAAATATTAGAAAAAAATTATCTCGATAATAATTTGGCACGCAGTGTGTTTATATATATATATATATATATATATATATATATATATATATATGATGGACTCCCCCGTCGATTTCGACGTATGCAGATCCGTCAAAATCAATCGACAACTTGTCTTTCTGAATCCTATTATTTTATTTTTCTTTCTCCATCCTAAAGTCTCCTCACTAACAGTAACACTAGCATCTTAGCGGAATTATTACTTGGCTTCAAGTGAAATGATTCAAAGAGAATTAAACTAATCTTCGGACCATGTTGTCGTTGATGTTGATGTTGTGTCCACATTTATATTTGCATATGCTCTGTCCCTGATTCTGAGCACTTTTGTCCATAAATATACTATACCCTAAAATTATATTTTTTATCATATATATATATATATATA
>OZ010616.1:31769836-31809836 GCA_963932145.1 Acanthosepion lycidas
TCTCTTTCTCTCTGCATACTTTCTCTCTATTACAATCACAAACACGCCCACCCATATTCTTTCACTCTCGCTCTCTCTCTTTCTCTCTCTCTCCCTCTCTAAGTATATATATATAGAGAGAGAAGAGAGAGAGAGTGTGTGTGTTGTGTACAAAAATATTATTGTAACATCCTGAAAGACGATGCTAATTTTTTTATCTTGCTCAACTAATGGGTAGTTGCTGTTCTGATAAAATTGCCAAATTTTTCAGCCATCTTTTTACATATGTTACATAATAGCGCTAATATCTTACATCGTCTATGTTTGAGCTTTCGACACACACGTATGCTGCGATAAGGTTTAGTGTAGTGAAAACGATCAGTGTAATTAGGTGTCATGTCACGGAGACGCACACGTGCTCCTTTTGTCTAATTAGAACTATTTGACAGGAGTCTGGAATATGGAGAAATTTTGAGCACGTTAGTTGTTGGCAAATGAACATTCACAAACCCATCAACCACGTGATAAAAACGCTAAGCAAGACTGACAATTTACCAGTTGTAGAGCCCATGGCGTCCACAACATATATCAGAGAAAATATAAATCCCAGTGTATCAACACTGATCGTACTCGTACATATATACTTTAGTAGATTGGTAAATAGTATTGTACCTATTTGTATATATTAAGTAGAAGAGAATTAAAGTGTATAGTAAAGAAAGAGACAGGCGGAAGTTGACTACTGATCACGTGTCGGAGAACAACACAATATGGCGTTACCGATAGAATGTTTAAATCGCTTAATGAACCAGAATTTATCGAGTCTTGGGTCCGGTGTTATACAGCCCAGACTAGGGCTAACAAATTGAAAGACAAGAAGGCAAAAGGGGAAGAAAAAAATGAAATAACTGACCTCATTCTAGCTTCGACAGGTTGTCAAGCTATAATGGAGAATTTGAGAACTTCGTCGAAATATCAGAACTTGTAAAAAAGAAGTTTACAGTCTAAAAAGAAACATCTTACAGCGGATAAAAACAAATTTCTGTCCATTAAACAGAAACAAAATGAATCAGTTATTCAATATGTTCACAGATTAAGAGAAGCTAGCAGATTCTGCGAATTTGAGAAACCTGGAAGTCAGGATTTGACTATTAAGGATAAATTGATTGAATTACAGTTAACTGAAGGTATGGCTGATACATTTCAAAAATATTACTGGAACAATTGCAATTGAATAATTGTACAGGTTAAAATTGTAGTGATGGGGGAAACACCATGTTGGGAGTGGGTTCCACAGGGTTCCACAGGTTCGCGGGAAGAAGCTACTCGGGTGAAACTTACTGCTCACTGATGGAATGTGGATGGTTTTGCTACTATGTAAGTGGCATAGCATGTTCTTACCGTAAAGAATTGGGTTGGCGGGACATGGAAATGTAGTTTGTCCGAGCAATGTTGAAGTAGCGGTGGAGCAGCGAGAAGCTTACCACATCCCGCCTGTGGGAGAGTGGTTGAAGGGTGGAGAATAATTCGTCATCCACAAGGGATAAGAGACGCTTTTGGACTCTGTCAAGGCTGGAAAGTGAGTTTTGGGTAACTCCCGCGCAAATACGACAACAGTAGTTCATTTCTGACCTCTTGTAAAGGTAGAGGATAGCAGGATGAGTTAGGTACTTACTGGATCGGTACAGAGAGTCGACCATTTTACCTGCATCCTTAGCAATGGATCGTATGTACGAGTTTCACTTGAGATCGAGTGTGGGTATGAGGCTCAAGTCTTTCAAGTCACGGTTCTTCCCCTATAGAAGCTCTGTTCATCCTGATTGGTGGTGATAGATCGGCGAAGATGGAATAGAATTAGTTTGGTCTTCGAGGCATTGAATGTAACCAGCCAGTTTTTACTTCATTGGGTTGTTTGTGCAAGATCGAAAGAGAGATCAGTCCCCATTCTCTGACCATGGACAGTTTTAGAGGTGCGCCTATATATAGTCGTATCATCGGAATAGATGTTTACTTCGGCAGATCATTTATGTAGATCAAAAAGGGGTTTGTCCAAGCAGTGACTTCTGTGGATCACTGCGTTAACCGCTAGGTCTCCGGAGGAATTTCCATTAATAACTACCTTCAAAGAGCTACCTCTTAGGAAGGATTTTTATGATGGAGAAGACCCTTCCGGTGATTCCATAACTGGAGAGCTTGTGCAGTAAAACTTTGTGCCACACCTTGTCGGAGACCTTTGAGATATTTCGAAGTGGATTTATTGTCAAGATCCTCACTGATTCTGTGAATGATGGTAGTTAGGATGTCGGCAGCGGATCATGCCGACCAATACGCATACTGCTTCTCGCCGAAGTAGTTCTTCTTTTCTAGGTGCTCGACGACCTTCTTATTGATTACTGGTGATATTTCTTAAAACTTACTGGTGATAATGAGAAGACTGATGGGTCTGTACTGGGAGCGAGGAAGATCCGACGCTCGGGTTCTTGAAAATCACATATATCCTTGACACCTTCCACAAGCTTGGGAAAAATTTCTCCTTCAAGCAGTGGTTGAATAACTTTGCTAAGATTGGAGATAATTCTGGGTTCATTTTCTTATGGACAACCTCTGGCATTTTGTCTGGATCAGTGGCTTTCTTGATGCCTTTGATAAGGCTGAAGGTTTCTCGTGCTGTGGTGGTGATATTACTGAGATTGTGCTCGGTGAGACGTGGTAATTTTGAGAAGGGATGGTCTTTGTCATCTAGCGTTAAGTTAGAAACAAAGATCGAGGCAAAGAGGCTCGCCTCATCTGTCGAAGAGGATATGGCCTCGGGGTTGTTTATAATTGAGGGCACAGCTGCTTTACTTCTTTTCATGATTTGGTTGGTAATCTTCCAGAATTCACGGGATCTTTTCAACCTTCGTCTGGACTCCTCATACATAACTACACTTGGCGTTTTACAGCAATTATGGGCACTTCTGAATGCAGTGAGGTCGAGCTACTTCGCTCCTTGTGATAGATATTGAATTAATGGTTTCAGTAATTTATGGCTGCAGCGCATTCACAGGTGAACCAGGGTTAACTGTATTTTGCTAGAATATTTTGGTGGGTATCAAACTCACCATTCCAGAAAGTATCCAATCAGTGACGAGGGCAGCAGTTTTGGAGGCAGCATGCTTGAAGAAGGTTTTATAGGATTTAAAGCTGTCCCAGTCTGCCTTTGCAGGAGATGCCTCAAGTTTGACATCAATCTGGGCACTGATTAGGGAATGATCTGACATGCCTAGTAGAGGTAAAACTTTTTCTAAGCATTTTAGGTTAGAAAGAGTTCGAAGAGGTACGATTGATGTCACGTTGCATCGGGGTTAGTTCAGAGGCGATGGGGAAGTCTCTGTAATATCTGCCTTCAACAAAAATTGGTTGGAGTGGACTAGCCATTCTTTATAGTTGATATTGAAGCTACCGCGTATATGAAATCTGGCCGAGGGGAACTGAGTGAAGATATTACCAATCTTCCCAGATATTCAGTCGAAGATTACCGTCCTTTCGTCCTGAGCGAGATAGATGGCAATGACGAATATGGTAACCACGCGGAAATACCACGAGAGATTGGCTTCCTACTTTCTTTTGTGCGTCCCTACTACAGAGAAACTCCTCCTCTATGTAGGCTCGTTGTCCATGGCCGTGACGATTTAGGTGGCCGCATTTAGCTATAAGATGTGAGTAACCCGGGACTGTGAACTCACCTAGTGCGCTTGAAGCGTTGATACCGGTTTCAGGAAGTAACAGAAGGTCTAGTTTAGAAGTTTAAGAAGATGGTGTTCCACTTCTGGAAACTTGGAACGAAGATGCCTCACGATGGTGTGTGAGATGTTATACATGGAGACTACTTTGTTTTATTTCTTAGGTTGGGTTTTCTAGTTTTGGTCATTTGCATTTTAATTGATTTCATGAATGCATTAGTTGGTGGAAAACTAGTAAGCAGAGACAGACGCACCCGCATGAGAGAATCGTCCAGAAATACAGCCGTAGCAGTACCCGTCATCATGGTATCGGGAGGCCCCAACGGAGACTACTGTACGGCTCAGAAACCACTGACATAACAGTGCAATAGCGGCGATATTATTACCCTGCTCATAGGATAAACTCCTTCGGAGTTACTCGAAGGTTCAAATCCTTGACTATCAGGCAGATAACAGCAAAACTTGGAAAAAATCTACCTCCAGCACCTTTAATGAAGGGACAATTAACCAAGGAAAGAATATACATGCGTGATGCTCCCAATAGTCATTTCGCGTCTGTCTAGAAGTCTAGGCAGCAGAACTCTTCATTTGTAATGGGTAGAGGTTTGGATTGAGGAATCGGAGAGCCGAGTTCGAATTCCATTCGAATCCATTACATTCATTTACGTGCTAATACACTTGGTAATGGTATGAATCCTCTTCTTCTCCCTCCAGCTATGGGTAAATAGCAGGACAGACTAGATTCTATAGTCTTGGATGGTAATTGGTCTACTTCAGAAAGAAATGGCAACCAACAGCGAGAAAAAAATTCTGCCTCATCAATCACATATCGAAAGATACATGATCGCCCAAGCGTGTACCACGCATGGCACGTAACTGACTGACTGATATGGTTACAAGGGCGGGGTAGTGCAGTGGACTAGTTATCTATTTAAGATAGAAAACAGAAAAATTTTAGCTTACAAAGAAGAAACATGGATCGGAGAAGGGTTATGGTCATGCAGTGCGAAACAGAGTATAAGTCCCAATATCCAATTTTAGGGGGAAGTGGACAGACTCCATCGCTCAAAAAACAACGTAGATAAATTTCCATTAAATGTATGGGTTTCGAGAATTAACAATAAATTAATATGCAAATAAATTAGACTGACGTTATATATATTGTGTATTTAAGCAGCAATCCTTAATTTATGCATGTTTCATTAAAAACAACAGACAAGGTACTACGGTTAAGCTTTTTATTTAATTTTTCTTGTGTTCGCACAAAAGCTTTCTTTTTGGACACAGAGTGTGTAGAAACTGTCCAAATGTTCTAACGTTCCGAACGCTTTCGGATATACTTTTAGCCATTATCAAGGATAATATTATTTTTTCAGTTTAAACGAGTGTGTGTGTTATGTGTATGCTTTTAGTGAGTTATGAAGGTGTTTTATTTTCCGAACACGTTTAGCACATTGTGGCCTAGTTCGTAGTTAATATTGTTATTTTTCTCTTTTATTATTGGCTTTCTTTATTTTAAATCTTTTTACAAGTGGATGAGGTTATTATGTTTGTATTTTCTACTAGTATGTTTCTAATGGAGTCTGGTAAATTTGTGTGTGTGTTTAAATGTGTTCTAATGGAGCTCTGGTCAGATAGGTGTAACGTAAGGCGTCTGGATAGACATGTAGTTGTATGACCGATGTAATTATTTATGAGTCCGGTTGATCAGGAACACAGTTCCTTAAGGGGTATTTGAACTCATAGATAATGTTCGTTTCTTGCAATTTTGACTTAGCTGGTGTGTTGTTGTTTTTAGGATAAGATTAGCTGTCTTAAATATTTATAGTAGATAATTTGATTTTTTTATTCGGGTCGATTGGGGTAGTGTATGTCTTTATAATATTTATAAGTAAACATTTGTCTTGTTTGTAGTTAATGTGCATTTGGTTTTTGCAGAAAATATTTATGTAATTTTTGACTGTATTTTCACTATCATTGTTATGTATTTTGGGAAGAAATAGTCTAATTTCGTGGTCTATAAGGTGGCTAGTGAAGCCATTGTTAATTAGTGTCGGTTTTACATTATTGAGTTCTTTAAACTCAATAATGTAAAACCGACACTAGTCGAATGGATGAATTCTGGTATGCTCATTTTAGGAAGTTTTTTATTGCTACTATTTGGTATCTGAGTAGGCATTCATTTTTAAAGTTAAGGGAAGAGTTTCTGCTAGCAGAAACTCTTGCCAACTTGTCACCTTTATATATATATATATATATATATATATATATATATATATATATATATATATATACAAATGTTTAGATGTACAAAATTTATATACAGTTTTAAAAAAAAGGAATTTATTGATTTTATTTTTATTAGTCTCTAAGGCCCTTTCAACCAACATCTCAGGAGACAATCGTTGGATCATTAATTACCGAAAAGAACAGTAACGAAAATAAAGAGCAAAAATAGGAGGAAACACGTTAAAATAACAAACAAGTGTATATACTTGTAACGAGGGGAGGGGAAATAACGTGTAAATAAATTAGCGAGGCACAGTTAAAATAAAATATCCCCCAACAGATTAAGGGACTTTACAAATTCTTTCTACCGGCAAAGAGGTTTCCTTAATCCTATACAGACTGATTCCAAAATCTTCAAATGATTGTTGGAACCAGCCAATAATTATCGATCCACCCACGAGGATAGAATGCGGCACAAGGCCGGTTTAATGTGGGTATCTCCGAGCCCTTCGGCAAAGCCTCGTCCGGATTCCTCTCTGCTAATGCAGAGAGTTCGACAGATGCCGATTGTTGGAACCAGCCGTATAAATGATTTTAAACCACTCTTTTTTATACGACTTGACACAGGCTATATTCTCAAGTAAGTGTTGAGCAATAGCCGATTCCATATTTATGAGGGGAAGATAACACATTTTCTCTATCTTACCAAGTCGTATTTTGGAAGGTACATGCTGATTGATTCTAGTTTCCAAATGCAAGGTTGTACGCCCCACATAACCAGCAGCACACTGGCAATTACACTCATATACTAAATTACTCAATTTGATGTAGGGCAATTCATCCTTGCGAAACGACGGAAACACAGACCTAGTTCGAAAAATGCAACGTAAAGCAACAGATGGAAAGCAACCAGAAACCGACTTACTAACCTGCTTAATTAAGCCTTGGCCCCTATGCCCAATCCAGGGAATCTTCAAATACACCGGACCATGGGCCTTCTAAATGACCGGTGTAAATTAATTAATGATCCAACGATTGTCTCCTGATGAGATATTGGTTGAATGGGCCTTAGAGACTAATAAAATTAAAATCAATAAATTCCTTGGTTTTAAAACTGTATATATATATATATATATATATATATATATATATATATATATATATATATATATACAAATATAAAAGAACAAAGAGTAAAATTTCAGCGTTTAAAACATTAATTGAAAATAGGGTTCAATACAAAAGTAGAGCAATAAATATTTATTTATTGTGCAGTGTTACATTAGAACATGTACACACTCACTATAAAACTGTACATCCTTTTTCAACGTTAAAAATACTTTAAATGTTTCATCAGGTGGGAAATCATGATAGTGGGTATGCACATGTTCTAATGTAACACTTCATAATATATATATATATATATATATATATATATATATATATAGAGAGAGAGAGAGAGAGAGACGTACTGTAGCAAATATTAAGCGAAAATTTAATTAAAAGAAAGAGAAAATAGGAAAAAAGATGAATGTAGGTAGTAAGGTGAAAGAAAAACAATTCGGAAAGAAAATTACCAACATATTTTAAAACAGAAGTTTTCTGGTGGTTTTATTGAGAAAATATTAAAGCAGGAGTGTTTTTGCCGACGCCAGCTTTGCTGAGAGAGAGGCAAGAGTTAAATCTCTCAGGCCCGATGAAGATGGGTGAGGGTTCATGCTAAGATCGCCATAATGCTAAATATCCCCTTTTTTGGAAAGTGGACAGACTCCATCACTCATTAAACATCGTTAGATTAATTTCCATTAAATATATGGCCCTCGAGAAATATCTATACCTAATCTAAGAATTAGAATCCTTTTTAGGATTGGTTAAATTTTATAATAAATACCTGCCAAAACAGAGCGACGCAATAGAACCATTTGTTGAACTACGGAAAAATAATAGTGAGTTCAAATGGACTCAAAGGAAAAACTTGGCGTTCATTGTCAATCATTGACAAAATCTTTGATCCCAGAAAGGTAATTACGTTAATTACGGGTACGAGTGAGAGAGCTGCGTCATTAATTTTAACGCATTTTTATCGCAATAATGTATATTTCAAGAAGATTGATGGCAGTAGAGACTGAATAATCAAATATTGAAAAAGAGACATTAGCCACTGTCTGGAGCATAGACAGAGCTCGACAATTAAGAAGTTCCTTTTAAAGTCGGTCTATAAACTGCCAGAATTTACTTTTAACCCTAGAAACGAGCTACCAAAAATTACTTCTTCCAGGTGGGTAATAAAATTAACGGTTTATTATTTTGACACTGAGTATGCAAAAGGAAATACAACATGTCGATGCGTTCTCAAAGTTACAATTTAATAAAGATAAAAAAGAAAAAATGGAAAAACCCAGGTGAAGAAATATTACATTGGGTTGAATCTGACATATTATCTCTTCAAAGAGACTCCAATATTAAGCAAGATTGCTGAAAGAATAAAAAGAAACAGGTGAAATAATTGTTCAAAGACCGAAAGAAATTATTAAGAAATAAAGGATAATTTAATGATGGAAAACGGTGTCATATGCAATCTGGATTTGATAATACCACCCGAAACAATTAAAAAAAAAGATATTTTTAAAAGTGTTCATAATAATGTTCCTAGTGGGATAATAGCTACACAGAGGAGGTTAAAATTGGAGGGATGGTGGGAAGGGTATTATCGGTATATGTAGAAGATATTTACACAAATACCCAAAATGGGCAGAAATAAAGAATTTTCGTCAAAGTAGAATACACTCTTCGCCTAAAAAACGGAAGCATGGTCTCGTGTTCAGATGGACTATGCACACATTAATGGTATGGAACTATTTTTAATTTTAGTATACACTTTTTGGTATGGAACTATTTTAATTTTTAGTAGATTCTAGATGGCCTGAGATAGAATGACGACTATATTAAAAAAAAAACTAAGACTTGTATTTTCTAGAAATGAGATCACAAACTTTAAAACTTTAGTATCAGACAACATACCAGAATTTGGTGATTAATATCTATGTAATTGATTGATGCGGGTCCGCTACTAGACATATTGAAAAGCCCCGTCTGCTTTAATGGAAAGACACATAAGATCTCCATTAATAATCGCTTACCCGAAAAATGACAAGATATGTTATAAGAATCACAATGTAGCAAGTCCTGTGAGAGATAATCTCAGCAAAGCGGGTATAAAACGATCATTCTATCAAAGAAAGTTAAAAGTCTAATAATGGCCCATTCTTACCAATTACGTCCCAGAATTGAAGAGAAAGACATTTGATGGAAGGAGATCTTGACATAGAAGAAAGATGAGTTCTTCATATCAGGACAGTACAATAAAAGACAATTCTATGTGTTATAACGGGAGTGAGACACAAAAGATGAAATGTGACCAAGATTTTCATTAAAAAAAACATGACAGAAGCTTCAAGGAGGAGAAGAGGAAAAAGGTCGAAGAAGTTCGAGAACAACCAAAGTTATTAAAACTCTTCGGTTCAGGAAGGTGTAGTGGATTGGTAAATAGGATTGTAGATATTTGCATATGTTAATTAGGAGAGATATAAAATGTATAGTAAAGAAAGGGACAGGCGGAAGTTGACTATTGATCACGTGTCGTAGAACAACACAATGCAGCACACACACGCGCACACGCACGCATACACACACGCACGCACACACACACATACACACGCAATATTAAATAATGTAGTATCATAAAATGATTTAAAATCTTTAAATATATTTTACTACATTTTTGGATACGAAAATACAGTTAACAATGTTAGGTGTAAGGTGAGCTATAATTGAACACTACTAACAAGAATGTGATAAGATATCCATAGCCATGGACATTGGGTCAAAAACAACCAACCACCATAGATTACGTAAAGGCTTCAATTCGAAATACTCTATAAATAAATTACCCTGATCGACAGATACATGTAAAAGACTGAATAACTTTTTCTTGTACCACAGCGATTTTTTGGCCAATATGTTTTATAGGCTTCCTCATGGATCTGACCTGTAAGAAGAGGAAGAAAATCTTGTTTATTCAGAACAATGTATTTTTATGGCTATTTATCATAAGCAACTTGAGAGGCAAGGGTTTGATTGCTGCCAAACAATCATATCAAATGAAGAGAAAATATGGTTGCTTCGGGGAAATCACGTAATTAAACATAAAACGTGCTGATGCCACGTAAATTCTATACATTACTTTCTGCTATATTGTAATCTGAAGAAGCATTTCAAATGAAATTCCAAAGAAGATCAGAACAAATTAAATGATAACAAAAATTTTTATTTATTTTTTTTAATGAAAAAACCTATTTCGATAAGAGTAAAAGAAAAAGATAACCGCCCCTGTCTCCAAGAAGAAATGACAGCAATGCTTGGATTTTTACAAAATAAAAAAAAGAACGCTAGTAAACGCTTCGAGTCAGCAGCAGTAAGAAGGGAACGTTTTTAATGCGGACGTTTGTCTAGAGCTGAGTTGATAGGAAAGGAAGGAAGAACTAGAACCGTTTCGATAGACTTGTTGAAAACTGATGACTCGAAGTTTGGCGAAGTAAGAATATGTCTAAAGATAGAATTAGCAACATTTAAAGAGGTTATTTGAAGAATTTCCTAACAACAATAATTCAAGGATTAATTAAGGTCGCGCGGAATGTGATGGCACGATAAAGAATACAACGGAGTTATGCCGCTGCTGCGCATCAATCTCTGTGTGTCGTTGGTGCTGTTGGTGTTTTGTTGATGATGATGATGATGATGATGATGACGACGGTAGTCAGTGGAGAAGGTTATAAATACCGTATATATCTCGTGTATAAGCCGACTTAATATTTAGCGCAAACTTAAATTTTCTTTGCATGAATTTTAACCCTCAAGAAAAAAGTACTTAGTGCAATCCGTCACCAAAAATGTATCATTTTAACCTGATCAAAAAAAATTACCTGTGTATAGAGCGAACCCCTATTTTTACGTAAATAAACTGATCCGCGAGTATATATGATAATGTAGGTGTTGGCAATTGAGATGTTATTAGCTTAAGAAATGTTGGTGACTATTTTAGCGGTTGGTGCAGTGAGAAAAAGGAAGAGGAGGAGGAGGAGGAGGAGGAGGAGGATGAAGAAATTTTGATTGATTTTGTGTTTAAGGGTTATCGGTTTATTTAAAGCCGAATCATATTTTGGATTGTAAAAATAATATTTTTTTTGTTGTTGTTGCGACTGAATCTTTTTGACAATAATAATGTTTTTTTTTGTTTTTTTTTAATATACAAGTCCTATTATTTAACATTAGTTAGAGAGGAAGATGGGTTCATATCTTTACAAGGCTATTTGTGCGTAAGTGAATTTAATGAACATGGCTGAAATTAGATTTCTCATTCCGAGCCGATATACATTACATTACCCGCATATCTACGATGACGATGACAATGACCATAATAACAACAGTGGAGTCCGTGGTAGAAATAAGCCACCACCTCTTCCACTAACATAATACTGAAAATGAGAATGTTGATTATGGTCGTGGTGATGGTAAAAATAATAGTAAAAATGAAAATAATGCAATAATTGTGACATCATGTGTACAGAGATGATAAGGCTTACGGCATTATCATGTTGAAACACAGATTCCTGTACGATCACCGAAGTTAAGCAACTTCGAGCCTAGAAGGGTGACTGCTTAGGAATATTAGGTACAGTAGGCTTGCATGCGCGATTGGACTTATGGATAATGTATAATATCCGAAGGTGGAAAATGGCTCTGAATTGATACTATTTCCAGTAGGTTTTGTTATATCTACTTACGCGCAAATACCATTCTTAAAGATAAGAATCTACCTTTCCCTCCTAGCTATGGGTTAATTAGTACTTGTGTCACTAAATCTAAAAAAAAAAAAACTTCTTACAATCTAAAAATAATTTCTGGCTTTAAATAACCTGCAAAGGCTTGTTAAGCTGTTGAATACAAATCAATCAAATATTATAATAAAGCTGATGGCAATGAAAGTTTGAATGATTCTAATTTTGAAGATGATGGTTGAAGAAAAAAATAATCAAAGTTAATGATTATGAGTAATGGCATTAATTATTTTTGCAATTAATATGCTAATAAATATTATTGTTAATTGTTCATTTTTGCCGAATCAGGTATACGGTGGTACAACTTCTTTTATATGTCGTGTCTCTTCTAGGCATGTGAAATCATGTCTCTCCACAGTCTCCTCTCCCTTGTAACCCTTAGAAAATTTTTCTCCTTTTCCATCCTTCCCACCCGGTTCCGCCACCCATCACACAAGCTCTGCGGGTAAGTGTTTAATATGTTCTGTGAGTGCCAACTTTTTAAAGTCCTTTTTTTCATTATGTGCCCGAGAAATTCCAATTGTCTCTTTCTGAAGTTAAATGTCTTCTTTATTTCCATTGACTTAAAACTTCCTCATTGCTCATATGATTTGTTCATGTTATTCTCAGCATGCTTTTGTGGGGCCACATTTCTATTGTCTCTTTATCTGTCAGTTTTCTGTAGAATCACTATTGCCTCAGGTATTAACGTTGAAGATTAAAATCTCGATCCAAAAAATTCTCTACGATACTTACTCTTATTTTTTTCATAACGATAAGAATAATACTTTTAGATTGACTCATTTTTTACATGAAGAATTTTCATTATTAATTTTTTACTAGTTTTTCCTTTGTGTCTTTTCTTGTTGATTTTCATCTCAAATTTCAGCTTGTTTAATGATTTCAATGGTTACTGATTAGAAGATAAAGAAGAGATCTTCAATTTAAATTTGCATACTCTTCCTCTCGACCAAAACAGCTCCTCACTAATTAAGCTACGAAAGGTACTAGAAAGCGTCATTTAGTCACATAGCCAAATTTTTCTATATCCACTTATTTCTGTTTCAGCTTATTTGTTTAAACAGTAGTAGTAGACATACTAACCTGAAGGTGTGAAATATAGATGATGAATATTGTGACAGAGCATTCCGATCATGAGATGCTGGTTCAATTCTCACCATAGTTGAAGGTGACTTCATGATACTATGGATTTGCGGTGACAATAGCAGCATGTAACACCGTTGGGAAGTGGCTTAAAACCATATCAAGGCTTAAACTCAAGCATATGATTGACAATATAGATATAAAACTGTCCGGAAGCCGTCGATAGTTGTAAAAGGACGCAATCGTAAATGATGTGTAGTCATGCCAGATAATGCGCTCTCTCCCAGAATTTGTATCCAAGAGTTACAGTATAAACCGCATGTTGGCTCTGTAGGTGTTGAAGAAACACAGATGCACCTGAAATATGAATTAGATAGCCACATTAACAGAAAAGCTAGCGGGGAAACGTGCATCAGAACAACTCGTTGAAGTACAAACATTTAAATATCTAAGACTGAAAATGTGACACCGAAATCCGAAGGTGGATTGTCATATCGAAAGAATACACTCAAAATGTTAAAAGTATCAAGAAACAGGAAAATATCATTAGAAACAAAGGAAATATAATTGAATACTTATATATCAGTCCACCATGTGGACCGATATTATATATTATATATACAATGCAGTGAATGCTCCTCATAAATTAAGAAAATACCTGTGGCAATAAAGATGTGATTCTACAGAAAAAATTCTATGAAAAGAACATGTGAGCAACGAGGAGGTTTTAAGGAAAACAGAATAAATGGTACATCAGAAAAAATACTAGAGATTTCTAGAACACATAATGAGAAAGGAGAGCGTGGAGAACTTAACACTCACAGCACATATTAAAGGTAATAGTTACAGTGAGTAAAAAACCTAACGAACTTGTGTAAATGAATGGAAGAACAAAGATTAGAGGGATAGTGAAAAAACAAATCTTACTGAGTTACAAAGGATAGGCAGTTGTAGAGAGCTATGATATTTCGACTGGGATCAAGTGACAACAAGTTTCCACAATACATCAGCATTTTCCTTAACATTTTTTTTCAGCAAAATGTCATTTAAATGATCCCAAGCCATTTCTTTATTTACAATACTCCCTATCCATCCATATTCCCGCCTCTTTGGAACCGTTCAAAATTTTCGGCATAACTGTCTCTTTGATTTTCCGCAACTAATTTAGCTGCCTAACAGGATAATTATCCATCTTTTATTTTCCTTTCTGATTTATTCATCTGTCTGCTGGAAAATCGATATCTATAATCTTGCAAGTATCTTTTCTTCTTCATGATTGTTAGTTACACTTTTTTGTCTTGAGTGCTACTAGTGATCCTCAAAAATCTCAAACGATTTTATATGTTATTCTTTAGAACAGATTGTGGAATGTGTGTATACCATTTGTTTGTATAGTAAAAATGAAGTTGCTTGCACTTTTCAGTCAATCTCAAACGATTTTATATGTTATTCTTTATAACAGATTGTGGAATGTGTGTATACCATTTGTTTGTATAGTAAAAATGAAGTTGCTTTCACTTTTCAGTCAATCTGAAACGATTTTATATGTTATTCTTTAGAACAGATTGTGGAATGTGTGTATACCATTTGTTTGTATAGTAAAAATGAAGTTGCTTGCACTTTTCTGTCAATCTCTTCCACCATCAAATCATGCCTATTCTTTCGGTGCTAATTTACTACATTTGTTCATGTGATTCGCTGTTTCATCTTAACTTCAACAGTCTAAATTTGCTATTCTCGTTTGTTTTATCTATCTTGGTTTTTCTGTTCTGTTATTTGTATTTTTTTTTTTTTAGTATGACATTGTTTTCATCCTTTATTTAGAATAACTAAATAGGTTTTCAACTCTGTTGGTTTTCTCTGCTTATTCAAATCTCTTCTATAAATTTATCTTTTGAAATCTACATACAATTATTTTATTTCTTATTATTAAGCTGTAGTTATTGTGTTCCTGCATTTCTCATAATTCTTCTGTTTATTTTAATACATTTCTTGGATATTATATATCTGTTTTCTTACTCTGTGATGTCTACTCTTTAATTTTCTTTATTGCGGAGTTATCGCAATCTTCCATGCTAACTTATCACCTTATTCCTTTCTTTAATACATAGCGGCTTCATATCTAGTACAGATTATTATGCATGGCTAATAAAATTGATAACATTTTTTGACACGGTTTTTAAGTTCGTCTTTTGTCCTGGGTCTCTCACAGTGGATAATTATTTATTTTCTAGATAATTATTTATTTTTTAAGCTTTTATATGAAATATTTTATTTTTTTCTACTGAAGCATTTTATGCTGAACACTTTCTACATGATTGTATCTCCTTGCAAAATACCCATTTCCTTCTAGTTTTCTTTCCTGTTAAGCGTAATAATAATAATGCTCTGGCTAATAATTCGGTGCCTTCTGTTGTTAGTCTTTTAGTTTCATTGTTTTTTTTAGAGTGTTACAAAATTTTCAAATTCAAATTCCATTCTTATGTTTTAGCTGAAGATTTCGGGCATTTGTGTAAGAGTTCAAGAGAGCTCTTCAGTATATTTCGTGTTTTTATCGTGGGATTGCCATGATTCCTTGGAAAAAAATACAGCAGTGGACTCCATGGTTTTGAATTCGGAGATGTCCTTTTCCTACATATGTTAGGGAAGAAAAGATGTATTCTTATCTTTCCCGAGTATATTAGTACGAAAGTAAGACAAAATTAGCATACTCCCCAAAAACTTTTAACTCGGCTTTCCGATTTAATTTACCACGCTGACAATTTCTATGTGACTTCTCTTGGTCTATCATCATCCGGTTAAATTTACTTTACAATTTTTAATCGTCTTTCTTATGAAGTTCATTAATTGCCTTGAATTATTAGCACTTTTATGTATTTTCTTATCCATAGACGTGGGATTGTGTCTATCTATCTATGATTCGACTAGATTTTTCTTGTGTTCATTTTCTCCAAAAAGATTTCATCAGTGCTTAACAGATTACATCCCTATGGAACTGTTTTTGGTATTTTTCTGTTCCTCAAGAAATTTTCATTGGCTTTTCAGCAAATATTATCAATGAGAACAGCACACATTTTCTGAGTTACAAATATACTAATATACTCATTATCATGTTCAATCTGATCAGAGCATACCAGCTGCATGCATCAGGGCCAAATGTGCACAGTATAGGAACAGTTTGTTCGTTTTTAATAAAAGCAGACCATAAACTTGCAATTAGGGCCTAGTTAGAAATATTTTCGGGTTAGATAACCTAGTAAGATGTTCCTGAATATCTACATGTGACCTCCATGTCGCCTTGGCATTTTATTTCTTCAAAAATACTAATCTTCTCGACACCTGGATATTATCCTCTCCAGCTATACCTGCTTGTGAACAGAGATATGCTTATAGTCTTGAATAGACAGAGAACTGCTTTTAGTCTTGTGTGGAAGTTCTAGCGAGATCATTTTCCTACCTCCATCGTTTCTTGTCATATACAGTCGATGTAAATCCGCTTTGGAGTGGACCGTGTTGTACATGGTAAGGAGCTTTCTGATTCTTCAAAGTATTCTTCATATATTATTGAAGCTTTATTTAAGAACAGGCATTGTTACGTCGTTAATAGCTGAAAATGTATCTTTTGCGTTATGATTTATTTATCGGGTTTATACAACTAAATCATTCTTTTCTCTTTTATCGTTCATTCTGGCATGTTGAATCTCTAGTAATTCCTTGGTCCAATGATGTTTATATACTTGTTATAATTAAGAGAATGACAGTTTCTTTATCAATTTTTGTATCCGTTGTTCGCATCAATTTGCCTCTTTTTTTAGGTTGCCTTAGCCCGTTTTATTGACAAAATTCCATGAAGATATATTTATTGTTTCTAACAAATCTATTAATTATCACTTTTCGAAATTTCTTGTTAAGCCGTCCCTTTAGAATAAATGATTAATGAATCTATCAGATATCTGATATCCATAATCAGAGTTATGTCTTTCTTTTGATGGTGGGTATTAATAAAATGCAAAAGAGAAGCGGCGAAAGAGAATCTCCTTGAAATATTCTTCTATTGATCTGCAAGTTGTCACATTTGATTTCATCATTAAAATGTCTAAGGATTAAAGTTGTTTTCCACTTCTTTATATTGGATTTTCAAAAGTTAATGAGAAGTGGAGAAATGTTCATTAATTTTAATATCTTAATGATCCAATCATATACAGTACAATCAAATCCTATTTATAGTTTATCAATGAAGTGCTTAGAATTATAATTTTTGAATTACATTTTTCCACTATTATCATCATTATCATTATCATTATTATTATTTGAAACTAGAACCATCACATTATTCGCTTTCAATTAAAGCGATTGATTGATTTATTCATTGATTTTTAAAGCCGAAAATATTTTGTATTTTATAAGAATAATTCCTTTTTCTGCATGAATATTGTGTAAAAAATTTAGGGATAAATATAAATTATAGAAAAATTCCTTTTTCCAAATACATCTTGTATCCTTTCAGGAAGCAGTGACTGCTATTATATAACCACTCTTCAGGTTTTGCATCTTCATTTAGTTAGTGAGGATCTACTCAGCTCTAATTAGTCCAGCGATACAAGCTAGCTAACCATTACACCAATTCGAAATGCCTGAATTACTATTATTATTATTATTATTATTATTATTATTATTATTATTATTATTATTATTATTATTATTTCCTTTTGTTTCTGGTGTATGCTCATTTCTTTCCGGGTCTCGACCAGAGACCTAAGCTCAGAAATGGCGTCATGACTTTTTCCACTGAGAAATTTTTATATCTACACTACGTAACCACCGATGGGTACGGGGTTTGTTTGGTACGGGCAAATTATTGGCAGTGAAGCGGTTTATCTTACTATCTTTTCTGTATCTCGTTGGTTGCATTTGTCTTTTCTTTCTTTTTAAGTATTTTGCAACCGGTGTATTATGCTTTACTTGTATTTCTTCACCCATCTGAAACTCCATTCTGAACCTTTTGGCTTCCTTTATTACTGAATAAAGTCGCTTACTACTTTCATGTTCTTTGACACAGATCATCATGCAGTCTTCTGTAGTTTCTAGATATCTTTAACGGTCAATTCTTGTAGTTGTTTAAGACAGTTCTAGTTGAACTAATCCTCTGCCTCGGCGTTTTGACATCCATTCGTTTAATGTCAGTTATGGTCCAGTTAAGAATGTTGAAACTGTATTGCACCACAGGAACAGCCAAGATGTTTATGGCCGATATTCGTTTTTTTCGAATTCAGCTCCACATTCAGTACCAGACGCACACACCTATAATACTCCTTTCTTATTTTCTCCTTCATTTGGATATGCTGTATTCCATCTCCTTCGCTAATTCCTAGATACCTATAGGCTTCTTCTTGTTCCAGTTCCCTAATCGTTATGCCAAATTCTAAATTCATTGTGTTTCTGTAATTCTCCCTTTCTTGAATGCTACTTTTGCATATTTATCTAAGCCGAAATATTTTACAGTATTGAGGAGACCCTTCAACTCATTGTCGTCCTTGGCAAAGAGTTTTAGATCATCCATACAGAGTAGATGACTGAGTACTTTCTTATATCGATATTTCGTTATACCGTTTATAACTATATCTATTATTGTTTACTTCATTCGTAATGAGTATTAAGGACATACAAAAGAGAAGGGGTGATAGAGAGTCTCCTTGAATGATTCCTCGTCGGATATTCAGTCGGTTGAAGATGGAGATTATTATTATTATTATTATTATTATTATTATTATTATTATTATTATTATTATTATTATTATGTTCTTTCTGACCTATGAGATTTATTTTTATCTTAAATTATCAAGATAGCGTAGCTGAATACACAAATTTTAAAGTATTATTATATTTTAGCTCACAATGAAATATGAAATCCTCACTTATGTACCATGTTCGTTGTAGTGTAATAGATATCAGCTCGGAATGAGAAATTAGAGAATAGAGTTCGAATTCCAGTCGAGTTTGTTAAATTCACTTACGTAGAAATACCCTTGGGGATAGGGTGAATCCATCTCTTTTTCCTCCAGCTATGGCTTGAATAGGAGGACAAACTGAGTTCTAAAGCCTTGGTTGGCAACCAGTCTACCACAGAAAGAAATGGCAACCTACTACGGGAAAATTTTTTTGCTTAGTCAGTCCTGAATCAAATAGACATGATCTCCCAGCCGTGTATCACGTATAGTACAACTGACTGACCATGCGTCTAAAAAACCTGGGAGATCATGGCTCTTCGCAACTCCATGTCCCTTCTAGTTTCAAACAATTTTTGTCTCTTGACCAACCCTCTTTTTCTACCTCTTTATCATCCATTCACACAAACTCATTTGGTAAGTTACTCGCTAAAGAGTACTATCCCATCTTCCGAATAGGTTCTGTGTCTATTAAAAGTTCAAGAAATGTTGTGTCCCAGAAATTACAAGTGTCTTTTTTTTTAATGTCTGTGTATCTCTCTAATGATATTTTTTAAATAAACATCTTCATTGCAAATATGTCCTGTCCATGGTATTCTCATCTGTACAATCAAATAGTGTCGCTTGGAGTTTCATATTCGTCTCTAAAGAAATTAACCAACTATCACTGCGATATCAAAGGATATGTAAGATATAGTAATCCAGTAATCCCAATAGAGACTTAAAAAATAAAAACACGGACTTTCTATTGTCCTTTTCTATTCATTAATCATAAAATTTAATATGCCCTGTAATAATTCACTTGGAATCATTGTTACTCTACAAATTAATAATCTTTGCTTAACTTTTTACATGAAAGTACAAAAATGCGAAACATTTTAGCTAAAGTATGCTTTAGAGATCTAAAGTCATAATTCAAAAATAGCATTTATTTCTGGACATCCTAGCAACAATTCTGAAAAGCCCTCCTCCATAGTTTTGTAAGGTGTTAGGAGATAACTTGATATTAGGTTTAACTTACGTTAATCCTTGTATCAGGTACTACAAGTAATTGCAACTCAAGTGACCAAGCAGAGATCAATTTTCTGCTTGATATAGCGGGGTTCTCCACTACTGACCAAATATTTGAACCAAAGTGTCTCAGTAAATCATCATTGACTCATACACGGTTGTCTCATTTGATCTGAGCACGATTTATCTGATTCGCTAGTTAGGTTGTTCTAATACTGATCATTGATTCAACAGCAACAGTGCTTAAACCTTCTCGCGATAATACGCTGATGGGCCTGTCACTGTTGGTCAGTTTAAAGATCAACAGTTAAGGCACGATTTGAGTTGTATAATGGATATATGCTTAATTTATGTTAACGCTTTTGTGGCGAAGAGGCACATTTGAGACATTGATTTCGTGCAAGCATGACTAAGCAATAAAACTCTATGGCAATGTATATGTACGTAAATGATCGCTATACTGAGATTTTTTTATCTTTAAAATCTTTCATGGTTCAGTGAAAGGATTTAGTCGGATTTTCTAAAGAAAAATTTCCAATTCGTCGTTGCCTTGTGGTTCCATTTTCTTCCTCTTCTTTATCACCACGCATATTCCTTTTCTTCTTATACTGTTGCCGATATTTTCATCTGATTATTCTCCATATTCTGCTTATACAGAATATCTTAGAACCTTTTCTGTCTTCTTCCAAATTGTATTATTTATTTACTCTATCCACGACTTCAATATATTTTCTTCTATGACATTCTATTCTTGATTCTTCTTCTTCTCCCTTTTCTTCTTCTTCTTCTTCTTCTTCTTCTTCTTTATCATCCTTATTTCTTCACAATGATTCTTCTTATCCCTCTCTTATCCTCCCTTTCTTCTTCACCTCTTCCTCCTCCTTTTTTGATCTATTTTTTATTCTTCCACTTTCTCCTTTTCTTATCTTCTACTTTCTTCTTCTTCCTCCTCTTCTTTATGACCATTATTGCTTCACAGGGTTCTGATACTTATTTAATTTGTATTCTTCCTCTTGTCCTCCTTTTCTTTTTCTCCTCCTGCTCCTCCTTATCCCCTTCTTTTATTCTTCTTCTTCTCTTCTTACTCTCACAAATTTCTTCTCACAATTATTATACCTTCACTTAATGTCTTAATTCTTATTTAATTTTTCTTTTCCCTTTTCTCCTCTACTTTCTTCTTTTCCTTAACTTCTTCCACTCGTTGTTCCTCTTTGCTTCTTCTTCTTCAATATGGCTTCACTTAACGTCAATATTTAATTGATTCTTCTTCTTCTTCTTCTTCTCACAACCATTATTGCTTTACTTAATATCTGATTTGATTCTTCTCCTCCCTTTCCTTTTTTCTCTCCTCTCCATGTTCTCATTTCCTTCTTCTTTCCTTCTTCCACTTCTTCTTCTTAATCAATATTACCTTATTTAATTTCTTAATATTTGGTTCTTCTTCTCCCTCTCCTTTACTTCTTCACTCTGTTCTCTACTTCTTCTCCTTCTCCTTCTCCTCTCCTTCCCCCTTCTTTTGTTCTTCTTTCACTTCTTCTTAATCAATATTGCTTCACTCAATGTCATAATGCTTAATTCTTCTTCTCTCTCTCCTCTTCCTCGTCTTCTTCTTCTCACAAACTTCCTAAAACCTGAAATGGAGTGATCTAAAAACTGAATTCCGTCAGATTATATATTTCCTGTAGATTTTCATACAACAATTAAATCCGAATTGAAGAATCACTCAACCGTAACTCAAGAAAAGTATAATACTTCCTTTTTGCTTTCCCTTTTTTATTTTTTATTTTTTTTTTTTTTGGCAAGGTGGTGGGGGCGAAACGGAGTAAAAACAATCAGTTTAGGAGAACATTTTTGAATCAAAAGGAAATATTCATGGATCTCTTCATTTTTTTTCTCTTATTATTGACCTATTTTTTATGTTTAGTTCATACTGTTTTTTTTTTTTCCTCGTTTCTATTGGTAACGTTTAGAAAGAAACAAACCCCTTTTTTGGAGAAAGAGCAATGAAATAAAGAAAATCAAATTAATACAGATAATATATATATATATATATATATATATATATATATATATATATATGGAAGGGGTTAAAAAAATACCTATTAATAGGGGAGATAACCATGTTCGTATTACAACACAAGAGTTTATTTCTCATATTCCCTGCTCCGCTGGAAATTTATTTCTAAGCATAATCTCAAAGAAATTATTTCAAGCGAAAATCTTTCCTTGGTGATTCAAAATATTTATATATTTCTTTTCTACATATATTTATATATTTCTTTTCTATTTCTCTTTGTGTGAAGAAAGCAACAGTACGATATACGATACATATAGTTATATTACATTTATCTTTCTTATTTGTACGTATATAAATATACACACTGTTTGTTGCAAAAGTATTCACATCATATGAAAAGTATACTTTCATTGTTTAACTTACTGTCTCATAAAATAATATGATAAAATGCTTTTTTATCCTAATTTTAGTTGAAATGTCGTTAAAGTAATTTCTGTCTTTATTCTATTGTTCAATTATTTATTTAAAAATATGATTCCAACACGCTACATAAGAGTTCTCGTGTTTCAAAACAAGAGCCGAAAACTTCAATATAATTATTTGAATTAAATTGAAATTTAGTCAAGTAAATTTCGCTTGAAGATGGACCAGAGCTTACTTTAATTCAATTTAACTCAAATAATTATATCGAAGTTTTCGGCTCTTGTTTTGAAACATGAGAACTCTTATGTAGCGTGTAGGAATCATATTTTTAAATAAATAATTATATTTATGCTCTACTTTTGTATCGAGCACTATTTTTTTAAAAATAATAACAAAAATACTAAAGAACTTTGGGTTATTTACCTAACGAGTTCTTTCCTATTTTCTATATATTTTCACACACACACACACACACACACACACACACATATATATATATATATATATATATATATATATATATATATATATATATATATAAACCTGCAGTCTCTTTGGATAGCCTCTGAAAAGTTTGGTGCAATTTTCTCTGGACAGTTTAACTAATCTTACTACTTCAACTGAATCAAGTTTGTGAGTAACCTTCAGCATTCAGCTACTTTTACATCCCTCATATATCTGAACTCTGAATCAGTCTAAAACTTTCATTTTTTTCTGAAACAATTATTGAGTTTCTGAGACACATGTTTGGGATAATGGTCCTGATAAAACGTGAACATTTTCTAATGATTCATGTTTCATCCATGAATTTAACACACTGTCCAGAGTATCTTACTCACTGGTAAATTCCCCATGACCAAAGTAATAGAAAGTCACACTATATTTTGTTAATACCACCGTGTTTTACACTTAGTATGGTGTGCGTCAGATCAGCTTTGTTTGATTTTTGCGAAATATATTTCTTGGAATTCAGGTCCAAAATTTTATTTTGGTTTCGTCTTACCAAATAAATCTTTCCTACATAACTGAGAGTATTTTAGATATTTTACCACATATCTAGACCAACTTAGATATGGTTTATTTTTCTTTAAAAGTAGTTTATTTGTTAACACACCGCCATAAAGTATGTGGTTTGGGGACATGCACTGTAACACTAGCATGATGGGCAAGTTCTTCAAGAATTATAAAAGGTTTTGCCTTGGTTTTTTTGATTAGTCTGAAATTCGCAATATTCTTCTCATATTCTTATATTCTTCTTACATTTTGCAATGGTAATATGAGCCTTCCAATTTCTAATTATTTGGGGAAGAACGTTTCAGTTTCAGACGATTTTTTTATTTGTTTTTAATATAGTTACTAAGAAAGTCCTCGAGCGATGGCTAACAATTCTACCTTAACTTATCAGATGATTGGACTCGTTTCAATTTCAGAAGGGCATAAAAAGAATCAAGAATACGTCTGAAGCTGTTTTTTGAACGTCCGTTCCTGAAGACACTTTCGGTATAAATGTATATACACGTCTAAACCGGGAAAGGTGTTAAATTTATAATTTTCTCAAACTTGTTTTTCTAAAGTCGTCTCATAGCTGTTTGAAATCAATGACCGTTGCACGTGTTGTTTAAATGACGAAGACAGTGTAATTGTATACTATAGAATAATGTTCACTATTCATAGGAAGAATTCACCATAAACTTCCTCCCAGTCACTTTGAATGGATTATGCTCTGTGACAATATAAAATAACAGATTGTACTGTAACAATCCAGATTTATCTCTTTTTATAGGGGGATGAGAATATTTATGTTACATAGGACTATTAAATTAGTTTATGGTAAAGATTGTTTAGCAATATGTGAAGAGAAGGATATTGATCGTATAAGCATTCCATATCACACCCCAAAATAATCTACTTATAGAAAACAGCGATCTTTCTTTCCCGCCTAAGACTAATGTACTGATGATGATGATGATGATGATGATGATGATGATGATGATGATGATGATGATGATGATGCAGACTATGCTGATGATATAGGTATTCACAGCTGGTATATGAATGATCTTGAACAAAACATCAACATCTTTACCAGTTGTTTCTAAAAATAGAAATTATGATAAACCTTTCCAAAGCAGTTATATATCCTACCCTGAGCCACCATAAAATTTCAGGATGTGCAATTAAGCACTTCAAAAAACACATTGAGTTTATTTATTTTCGTTTTGTGTGTGTTAATTTACTTTTGATATTTTTTTACTTTAAATGATATAAAAAGGAGATATTTTCTTATTCAATTTTCTATGCTACCAAAAATGTTTAGAATGTAAATTCAAAAATAAAATTTGATCGTAAACTCGCAGCGGATTCAACAGATAGCGATAAAGCAAATGTTTGACGGGCTCGAATGTAATCAGTGGTAAAATACAACCATTATTATTGGTAAAATACAACCATTATTATTGGTAAAATACAACCATTATTATTGTTCCATTTCACATTCAATTCATTTAAAAACATACATAACATTTCTAGATTCGATAAAACACTATGAACAATTTCAATTGTAAAATATTTAATTATTTTGTTTTACGTACAGTATGAGCAGTATTATCTATTAGGCTAATATAGGCTTCAAATGATTTTAACCCCTTCAAAACAGTCATTATTTCATATCAACATACAATTCTATTCTTTCATAAGAATGAGAAATGGGAATTTTTAGTGGCGCTCTTCATAATCTGTATACGCGTAACGTAACATAACATAGCGTAGTGGTCATCGACTCAGAAAGTAGGAGTGACTTTTTTTATCATTTCACCCCAAGCAAAGCAATGAAGCCACTAAGATGCAAGGGGTTGCGCAGTGCGAGGGAATATGAAAAAAAATACTATTAAGAAGAGAGAACAATTAAAAGAGTAAAAATTAAAAAGATAGAAGATGACGATTGACATTGCATTTAAATTTTTGATGTTCAAAGTTACCTAGGAAACAAGAATCTGGAAGAGAGTTCCACAAGAAATGTGATAAAAGAAACTGTTAAGATAGAATATACAGTTGTATCTAGATATTTCATCTCCAAAATGATGAGAACTTGCCACCAACCTAGCAATACGCTTAAATTCATAAAGTCTAGGTATCATAAAGGAAAGCACATCAGAACACATACCATGAAAGTATTTATAGAAAATGCACAAGAAAGCTACATTATGTCGGTGGAAAATTGACTGAAGCCTAGATGTCAGGTCAGGACGTATAACATTTCAGATTCTTTTGGGGATTTTTATCAAGGATCTCTAAATAAACAGGAGCACCAAACTAGATGTGGAAGTAATATTCAAAGTAAATGGTAGACCAGTAGATATGTAAGATAGATTCTAGAGAACAAAATATCTAGCACGACAGTGGGAACCAACCTTCCAAGCAACTGACCCAGAAAATGATTCAATATAATCTTTTGATTCAAGCTCACACAATACCCTTGTAAAGAAATGAATCTATTTCTTCACTCCCGGGCTATGTCACTAGCAACTACACCCCATAAAAAACTACTTTCTATGGAAATTACTTAACGTAGTGAGGCTTTGGCCATTTACTCTGTATTAATCTGTATGGTTAACAAGAACATCATTTAGACGTAGTTTCTTTATATTCGGATCAAACAAGTACAGCAATTTAAATATCTGGAAAGTGTTTTTACAGTGGACGGAAAATGCGATACCAAAATCTGAAGGCACACTGGGATAGCGAAACATGCCTTTCAAAAGATATGTAATATATTAAGAAACAGGAATATCAACTTTAATGCCTCAAAAACAAAACTGCTCTCTATTAATCACCACAGAGATCCTTCCCTGTCCACCATTAGAATGTCTGACGCTCAACTTCTCGAGAGCACCTCTCTGCGGCTGCACGGTCTCACGTTGACTACTGACCTGAGATGGAACAAATACATTGAGTCAATTGCTTCATCCACCGCAAGGAAAGTTAGCTCCCTGTGACGCGCCAGGAATATTTTCTGCCCGGAATCGATCCTCCAGATCTACAAATGAACAATTCGCCCTTGCATGGAGTATTGCTGCCATATATGGTCTGGTGCCCTTTCTGTTTGCCTCGGGGTTCTTGATAGGCTCCAGAGGCACATATGCAATGTAGTTGGCCCTGTTCTGGGACCTCGTCTATGGTCACTCTCTCACAGACTTTTTTACAAATACTTTCATGTCAATTGCTCCGAGCAGCTGCATTCGCTGGTTCCCAGATTTCATGAATTCAAGCGCCCTACGGGGCTGGCATCCCGCTCTCACCCTTTCACTGTCGAAACTACTAAGTGTAGCCGTATATTCTACTCCAATAGCTTCATGTCTCGCACCTCTCGCCTGTGGAACTCCCTTCCCTATTTCAGTTTTCCTGAGAGCTGGAATCTCCAGCTATTCAAATGTAATGTAAATCGACATCTCCAGTTGCCTTGATCTATCCACTACCCTCCTCCTCATCCTTTCCTCTATCGCTACTATCTGATCTTGCTCCAAATCTTCTATAACCCCTTGCGTCCTAGTGGCTTCCCGCCTTGTTTGGGCGGAAACGCTTAAAAAAAATTTTCGTTAGAAACAAAAAAAGTACTGAACTCTTATGCTATATCTATATCAGACAACATGTACGACAATGAATACAGGGCCATCTCCACACAAATGAAGTAATTCGAGGTGATAGAAATGTTCTGCTACAGAAAAATGTTGAGAATATCATGAGCCAAACATGAATGACGAACTTTTACAAAAAATAAAAACAACTTTCGCTTAATTAACTTCAGAAATAGGACCTTGCAGCCAATCTAGCAAATTTTAAATTGATATCGCCTATGCACCATAGATGAAAGTCCAACATAACAATTAGTATGAAATATATATAGAGACAGGTACAGAGAAGCAAAGTTAACGGTGGGAAACGGACTGAATCCGAGATGCCAGATCAGGACGAATAACATAGCAGATTCTTTTTTGGATTTTATATTAAAATCCTAAAACATAGATATATTTCACTTATCTCCGCATATTGTGATTGCATAAATTATATTTACGCTGACTTTATATGGCAGTACAGCTCATAAACTTTATGGGACTTTAAAATGATGTGAAGAAGAGGACTTCTGTCGTAAAAAACATTTCGTGCGTCAATAATATATCCTACTAGGAAATTTAAGTTGTCTCCGCATCCCCTCACATTAAAGGTTTCATAAATCCTAGTAGGAATTACTAGTTGTCACGGCATACCCTCACTTTAAAGGTTTCATAAATCGTAGTAGGAATTTCTAGTTGTCACGGCATCCACTCTCTTTAAAGCTTTCATAAATCCGAGTAGTAATTTCTAGTTGTCTCGGCATCTCCTCACTTTAAAGGTTTCATAAATCCTAGTAGAAATTACTAGATGTCTCGTTATCCCTACTCTTTAAAGTTTTCATAAACCCTAGTAGGAATTATTAGTTGTCTCGGTAACCCCTCACTGTAAATGTTTCATAAATCCTAGTTGGAATATCTAGTTGTCTCAGCATACCCTCACTTTAAAGGTTTCATAAATCCTAGTAGGAATATCTAGTTGGCTCGGCATACCGTCACTTTAAAGGTTTTATAAATCCTAGTAGGAATTACTAGTTGTCTCGGCATCCCCACAATTTAAATATTTCATAAATCCTAGTAGGAATTTTTAGTTGTCTCGGCATCCCCTCAATTTAAAGGTTTCATAAATCCTAGTAGGAATAACTAGATGTCACGGCATACCCTCACTTTAAAGGTTTCATAAATCCAAGTAGGATTTTCGAGTTGTCTCAGCATCCCCACACTTTAAAAGTTTCATAAGTCCTAGTAGGAATTTCTTGTTGTCTCGGCATACCCTCACATTAAAGGTTTCATAAATCCTTGAAGGAATTTGTAGTTGTCTTGGCATGCCCCCTCTTTAAAGGTTTCATAAATACTAGTAAGAATTCTAGTTCTGTCGGCATCCTCTCGCTTTAATGGTTTCATAAATCCTAGTAGGAATTTCTAGTTATCTCGGCATACCCTCTCTTTGTAGGTTTCATCAATCCTAGTAGGAAATTCTAGTTGTATCGGCATCCCCTAACTTTGAATGTTTCATATTTCTTAGTATGAATTTCTAGTTGTCTCGGAATCCCTTCGCTTTAAAGGTTTCATAAATCCTAGTAGGAGATTCTAGTTGTCTGGAATCCTATCTCTTTAAACGTTTTTATAAATCCTAGTAGGAATTTCTAGTATTCTCAGAATGCCCTCACAATAAATGTTTCATAAATCCTAGTAGGAATTTCTAGTTGACTCGGCATACCCTCAATTAAAAGTTTCATAAATCCTAGTAGGTATTTCTAGTTGTCTCGTTATCCCGACTCTTTGAAGTTTTCATAAGTCCTAGTAGGAATTTCTAGTTGTCTTGGCATGCACTCAGAATAAATGTTTCATAAATCCTACTAGGAATTTCTAGCTGACTAGGCATCCCCGCAATTTAAAGGTTTTATAAATCCTAGTAGGAATTTCTAGTTGTCTCGGCATACCCACACTACAGATGTTTCATAAATCCTTGTAGGAATTTCCAGTTGTCTAGGCATCCCCTCAATTTAAAGGTTTCATAAATCCTAGTAGGAATTGCTAGGTGTCTCGCCATACCCTCACTTTAAAGGTTTCATAATTCCTAGGAGGAATTTCTAGTTGTCTCAGCATCCCCTCACTTTAAAGGTTTCATAAATCCTGGTAGGAATTTATAGTTGTCTCGGCATCCCCCCTCTTGAAACGTTTCATGAATTCTTGTAGAATTTTCAAGTTGTCTCGTCATCCACTCACATTAAAGGTTTTATAACTCCTAGTTGGAATTTCTTGTTGTCTCGGAATCCCCTCATTTTAAATGTTTCATAAATCCTAGTAGGAATTTCTACTTGTGACGTCATCCCCAACACATTAAAGGTTTGATAAATCCTAGTAGGAATTTCTACTTGTCTCTGCATCCACTCACGTTAAAGGTTTCATAATTCCAAGTGGGAATTTTTAGTTGTCTCGGCATCCACTCACTTTAAAGGTTTCATAAATCCTACTAGGAATTACTAGTTGTCACGGCATCCCCTCTCTTTAAATTTGTTATAAATGCTAGTAGGAATTTCTACATGTCAAGTCATCCCCTCACTTTAAATGTTTCATAAATCCTAGTAGGAATTTCTACTTGTCTCGGTATTCACTCAAAATAAACGTTTCATAACTCCTAGTAGGAATTTCTAGTTGTCTCAGCATCCCCTCACTTTAAAAGTTTCATAAGTCCTAGTAGGAATTTGTAGTTGTCTCGGCATACCCTCACATTAAAGGTTTCATAAATCCTTGTAGGAATTTGTAGTTGTCTCGGCATCTGCGCACTTTAAAGGTTTCATAAATACTAGTAAGAATTCTAGTTCTGACGGCATCCTCTGGCTTTAATGGTTTCATAAATCCTAGTATGAATTTCTAGTTTTCTCGGCATCCACTGACTTTAAAGGTTTTATAAATCCTAGTAGGAATTTATAGTTATTTCGGCATACCCTCTCTTTATAGCTTTCATCAATTTTAGTAGGAAATTCTAGTTGTATCGGCATCTCCTAACTTTGAATGTTTCATATTTCGTAGTATGATTTTCTAGTTGTCTGGGAATCACTTCGCTTTAAAGGTTTCATAAATCCTAGTCGGAGATTCTACTTTTCTGGAATCCTATCTCTTTAAAGGTTTCATAAATCTTAGTAGGATTTTCTAGTAGTCGCAATATGCCCTCACAATAAATGTTTCATAAATCCTAGTAGGAATTTCTAGTTTTCACGGCATACCCTCATTTAAAGATTTCATAAATCCTAGTAGGAATTTCTAGTTGTCTCGTTATCCCCACTTTTTAAAGTTCTCATAAATCCTAGTAGGATTTTCTAGTTGTCTCGGCAAGCACTAACAATAAATGTTTCATAAATCCTAGTAGGAATTTTTAGTTGTCTCGACATACCCACACTTCAAATGTTTCATATATCCTAGTAGGAATTTCTAGTTGTCTCGGCATCCCCTCACTTTAAATGTTTCATAAATCCTAGTAGGAATTTCTACCTGTCACGTCATCCCCACACATCAAAGGTTTCATAAATCCTAGTAGTAATTTCTACTTGTCTCTGCATCCACTCACGTTAAAGGTTTCATAATTCCAAGTGGGAATTTTTAGTTGTCTCGACATCCACTCACTTTAAAGGTTTCATAAATTCTACTATGAATTATTAGTTGTCTCGGCATCCCCTCTCTTTAAATTTTTTATAAATGCTAATAGGATTTTCTACTTGACACGTCATCCCCTCACATTAAAGGTGTCATAAAACCCAGTAGGAATTTATACTTGTCTCGGCATGTACTCAAAATAAACGTTTCATAACTCCTAGTAGGAATTTCTTGTTGTATCAGCATACCCTCACTTTAAAGGTTTCATAAATCCTAGTAGGAATTTTTAGTTGTCTCTGTATACCCTCACTTTAAAGGTTTCATAAATCCTAGTAGGAATTTCTGGTTGTCTAGGCATACCCTCACATTAAAGGTTTCATAAATCCTTGTAGGAATTTGTAGTTGTCTCGGCATCCGCGCACTTTAAAGGTTTCATAAATACTAGTAAGAATTCTAGTTCTGACGGCATCCTCTCGCTTCAATGGTTTCATAAATCCTAGTAGGAATTTCTAGTTGTCTCGGCATCCACTGACTTTAAAGGTTTTATAAATCTTAGTAAGAATTTCTAGTTATCTCAGCATACCCTCTCTTTATAGGTTTCATCAATCCTAGTAGGAAATTCTAGTTGTATCGGCATCCCTTAACTTTGAATGTTTCTTATTTTTTAGTATGAATTTCTAGTTGTCTCGCTTTAAAGGTTTCATAAATCCTAGTAGGAGATTCTACTTGTCTGGAATCCTGACTTTTTAAAGGTTTCATATATCCTAGTAGGAATTTTTAGTAGTCTCAGTATGCACTCACAATAAATGTTTCATAAATCCTGGTAGGAATTTCTATTTGTCTCGGCCTACCCTCATTTAAAGGTTTCATAAATCCTAGTAGGAATTTCTAGTTGTCTCGGCATGCACACACAATAAATATTTCATAAATCCTAGTAGGAATTTCTAGTTGTCTCGGCATAACCACACTACAAATGTTTCATAAATCCTTGTAGGATTTTCTAGTTGTCTCGGCATCCCCTCAGTTTGAAGGTTTCATAAATCCTGGTAGGAATTTCTAGTTCTCTCAGCATCCCCCCTCTTTCAAGGTTTCATGAATCCTTGTAGGTTTTTCCAGTTGTCTCGTCATCCCCTCACATTAAAGGTTTTTTTAACTCCTAGTTGAAATTTCTAGTTGTCTCGGCATCCCCTCACTTTAAATGTTTCATAAATCCTAGTAGGAATATCTAGTTTTCTCGGCATACCCTCATTTAAAGTTTTCTTAAATCCTTGTAGGAATTTCTAGTTGTTTCGACATACCCTCACTTTAAACGTTTCATAAATCCTAATAGGATATTCTAGTTGTCTTGGCATGCCTTCACAATAAATGTTTCATAAATCCTAGTAGAACTTTCTAGTTGGTTTGGCATACCCTCACTTTAAATGTTTCATAAATCCTAGTAGGAATTTCTTCTTGTCTCAGCATCCCCTCACTTTAAAGGTTTCATAAATCCGAGTAGGAATTTGTAGTTGTCTCGGCATACCCTCACTTTAAAGGTTTCATAAATCCTAGTATGAATTAGTAGTTGTCTCGGCATACCCTCACTTTAAAAGTTTCATAAATCCTAGTAGGAATTTCTAGTTGTTTCAGCATCCCCTCACTTTTAAGTTTTCATAAAACTTAGTAGGAATTTCTAGTTGTCTAGGCAGACCCTCTCTTTAAAGTTTTTTTCAATCCTAGTAGGAATCCCGGCTTACCCTCACTTTAAATGTTTTATAAATCGTAGTAGGAATTTCTTCTTGTCTCGGCATCCCCTCACTTTAACGGTTTCATAAATCCGAGTAGGAATTTCTATTTGTCTCGGCATCCCCTCGCTTTAATGGTTTCATAAATCCTAGTAGGAATTTCTAGTTGTCTTGGTATACCCTCACTTTAAAGGTTTCATAAATCCTAGTAGGAATTTCTGGTTGTCTAGGCATACCCTCACATAAAGGTTTCATAAATCCTAGTCGAAATTTCTAGTTTTCTCTGTATCCCCTCACATTCAAGTTTTCATAAATCCTAGTATGATTTACAAATTGTCTCGGCATCACCTCTTTTTAAGGTTTCATAAATCCTATTAGGAATTTCTAGTTGTCTCTGCATCCCCTGACATTAAAGATTTCTTAAATCCTAGTAGGAATTGCTAGTTGTCTCGGCATAACCTCACTTTACAATTTTCATAAATCCTAGTAGGATTTTCTAGTTGTCTTGGCATCCCCTCACTTTGAAGGTTTCATAAATCCTAGTAGGAATTTCTAGTTGTTTCGGCATCCCCACACTTTAAATATTTCATATATCTTAGTAGGATTTTCTAGTTTTCTCGGCATACCCTCATTTAAAGGTTTCATAAATCCTAGTAGGAATTTCTAGTTGTCATACCCTCACTTTAAAGGTTTCATAAATCTTAATAGGATTTTCTAGTTGTCTCGCCATGCCCTCACAATAAAGGTTTCATAAATCCTAGTAGGAATTTCTAGTTGTCTCGGCATACGCTCACTTTAAAGTTTTCATATATCCTAGTAGGAATTTCTAGTTGTCTCTGCATCCCATTACTTTAAATTTTTAATAAATCCGATGAGAAGAACTAACTCTGTCATACGCCACTTTCTATTTTTGTGCATTTATTAAATTCTTTTTTCTGTCAGTATGCAAGCGGTTTACTCCCAGTATTATTTCTAGGTTATTCTAATGTCTCTCACAAATAGATCATGCCTTTCTAACAGTTCAAACATTTCTACCTGTTTTTTGCCTAATCTATCAAACAGAGGTATACATTAGGTGCTTTCAGTATAAATTTTCGATACCTAATATTTAAAATGATTTTTTTGAAAATGAAAACATCATTCTTGAAGATGTCATTTTTAGTTTACTTGAAAGCTAAATGATTAAATTTACTATTTCCAGTAGTTAAAATATTGTTTTATTTCAAATAAAAATTATATAGATCGGTATATCAACTTTTCGCTCGATTTAAGATTTAAATTTTCTTAAAAGCGGTCATTTTCTTAATTTTAAGAAATTTCTAAACAAAACAAATTTATCGGTTTTAAAAGTTTTTCAATAATAATAATATTATATATATATATGTTAATATATATATATATATATATATATATATATATATATATATATATATATATATATATATATATATATATATATATATATATATACATAATATATATATATATATATATATATACACATAATATATATATACATAATTTGTGGCACGATATTTGAGTAAAATTAACAAATTTATAGTTAAATTAATCTGAATTGAAATAAAAATTACTTATCGCATATAAAGTAATATACAAGCATTTCGTAACGACGGATCCTTTTTTTCTTTGATTTTTAATGATGTATCAATAGTTTCAATGTGATGATAGCTAGTCCAGATGACCAGAACTGACATAAATTTACGAAATCTAAGTGAACTTTTTTCGTTTTTAACTACCTAGTAGCTTTTACAAATTAACATATTTTCAGTAATTATTTAATATTTTATTGTTTTTTTTTAGTTACGGTTGAAGATGTTTCATGAAAAAATTGAAAAAATTTATAGTACTTCAAAATGTCTCAAGTTACTTTTAAATTTTCATAACAGTTGAAATTAATATGAACTTATGTAAACAAGAAAATTAATACATTGATCTGGAAATTATAATAATTAAGATATTGTTTAATCATTAATTTGACATTAGCTAAATAGATGTTTCTATTTTCTTCATTCCAAGTACTTAACTTTTTTTTAATAATCTCATATTTAAGCTATCATAGATGCAAAAGCGAACAATTAAAGTGAAAAAATAAAAAAATATTTTCAAAATACAATAGTAAAACGCTGTTTATTTATTATTTCAATTTTAGATTCGTAAATTTCGTTTCCACTTAATTACAATATCACATCTAGGAAATAGAATAATACAGAATTTAAAACGAATTTTAAAATAGTATTAATTATTATAATGAAAATTTTTAAAATTTGAAAAACTTCTTATAAAAATCCATTATTCATCGAAAAAATTATTTCCTCAGACAAGTGTCCTTAATATAATTTATTTACTTACAATCTTTTCTAATTAAATAATCTTATACTTTGATGAAATTTTTGTTGTTTACTATTCGGAGCAGATTTTAATTTAGAATGTTAAAAAGTTTGAAAAAATGCAAGATAATTTACATTCTTCAAGAACTCTTACTTTTAACTAGTAAACAAATTCTGGAAATAGAAAGGAATTTCGCAAAATTTCGTGTAATTAAATAATTAAATAAGTGATTGTCAACATATGCAAAAAACATTACCAAGATTTTCTTAAAACATTTCAAAAATAATGTCATTTATTTGCGAATAAGCCAAGAAAGTTTCATTAAATTCCGACATGTATTTGATTTTTGCAAGAATTTTCAAATCAGTGTGTTTACACCGGAAAAAAGTGCCATGAAATATTTGTAATTACGTTCCCCGATGATGTAATCAAAACAAGATTTGGAGCCAAAATTACAAACGTGCTAGAAAGGATTTTATTTTTTTTTAAATAATAAAAAAGTACTTTGGTCCTTCTTTTCTATAATAACATAAACATTTTCGCGATATATAAAACAGTTGAAACCTAACCTAAACAAAATTAAATATGTAATCTCCACAAATATCCTTAAATGTCTATAATTGGTAACAGAAGCCATTGGTTTATACCAATGGCATCCCATACTTCATACTTCTCGAATTCACTCTCACGTGGTCATGAGTGACGTCAGGAGCTGCGGTGCTATTTTCGCTTCCACCGTCTTATATGCACGTGTTTATCGTTGCTTGGAAATCATCCATGTAAACAGAAACAGACTATTATTACATTGTTGTCCGTGTATTGCTTAATATATTGTACAGTAATTGTCATCTTTGATAATGGCTTATATAAGCCGAAAGCTTAGATTGGATTAAAAAATATGTATCAATATTGTGTTTTTCTTTCTTCGTTTAATGATAATGTTATTAAGCTTATCAGACGTTATGAAAAGAATTTACATAAAATAAATAGACAACACTTGTCTATATTATTTAATGAAACATGTATATATATATATATGTTATGGTCCGGTTCCTTGTAACACGGTGATAGTCCAAGGTAGAACCAATAAAGAAGAACTCGAACACATTTATGGAATAACACAGATATATTACAAACAGGAATATATACAGAGAAGTAGAAAGTGTTAGTACGAACAATCAGGTTTAGTAGTAATTGTCTGAACGTGACTCTGTTTCGAACTGCTTCTGACGACTTACTGACTCGCTCGCTCTGACTGACTGACAGACTTCTGACGGACTTCACTCCAGACTTCGGACGGAACTCACTTCAAACGGAACTCTCTGCTTCCTCTTGAGACGCAGTATTTATTACGTATGAAATAGTCCATTATGTTCTTATGGGTAAGGTCCCATAACAATATATAATTCCAGTATACACATACTAATACATACTATGTTGATGTGTATGTGTAGCTATTACTAAGATACGTGTAAGATAATATAAGATAGTATGGCTTAAGTTCAAATTACATTTTAAAGTAAACAGCATTGAACCTGATCAGTTATTAGATAAAAAATGTAAGCATTGATATTAAAAGTAAGAAATATGGCCTAGCAAATCTTTAACGTCTAGCAAGTTCAATCATATTCCCTATGTTTAGTATCTATCTATCTATCTATCTATCTATCTATCAGTCTGTTCCTATCTATCTATTATGTTGGTGCAAAAATAATGTCGTTTTTGACGTTAAAAAATACGTCAAAAAACGACATTATTTTTGCACCAACCTAATATGTATGTGTCAGTGCGTGTGTGTGCACTTCTCAAGCCAACATACATGAACATAAAAAATTAAGAATTAAAAGAAAACTTAACTTAAGACCAGACCATTTCAAAAGTTCAACTGCGACTTTCATTGTTGATATAAACTGTTGGCATTTGACACTAGTGTCTGTTTTGATGCCGATTTCTGGGGTATTCTAGAAACGAAACCTTGCATCGTTTAGTTGTGAGTCAGAATTTGTTGAATGTTGATGTTTCGGAGGACGCTATGTTGCAGGACGATATGTTGAACATCGCCATATTATGCTCTATGAATTCGTTGAATGTTGCCAGTTTGTCCACAAATGAATGCCTTAAAGATAAATTAAGACATGTTACATATTATACTCTATGAATACCTGAACTCTGTAAGTGTCAGAACTGCAACAAAAACCATCAGAAGGTTTATTTAATCGCACTCCAGCTTTTCTGACGGTCAAAAAGTGATTTCAGCTTAAACGATCAACCATGCTCCGGGCGAGCTTCCACCATCCGGAATAAACCAAAGATTTCGACGGAAGAGACTGATAAATTTTGAAAATCGATATCTCAACCGTCTTTCACCATTTCAAAAGACTTGTGTTAATTTCCAAACTCATGCCACATTCTCTGACGGAAAGAACAAGTTTGATCCTGTTTCTGTGACGATTTCTTTGTTTTTACGCAAGGAACTAGAACCGTTCTTGGACAGAATTATCACAGGTGATAGAAAATGTATCGTTTATGATAACGTTCGATGCAAACAGAACTGGAAGCAACCTTGTAAATCTGAAGAACCCGTGGCTAAAGTATGCTTGCATCCAATGAAGTTCTTGGTAAACGTTTCGTGGAGTTGCACACGGATAATTTACCTTGCTTCCAACCGTCGAAACAATAGGTGCAAAGAACTACTGCGATCAACTCACCAATCTCAAAGCGGTTATTCTAGAAAACTGGTCAATTTTGGTAAATCGAAAAGGTGTCATATTCCACCGCGATAAGGCAATACATACCTTGCAGAATCTGAAATGGAAACACTCCAGTATTCTCCTGAATTCTACTTCGAATTTTCATTTGTTCTGATTTCTACAGAATTTTTTTAAAAAAATGACTGTACAGTCCGTCGAAAGTCACCACAGAACCTTTTTCCCAGTAAAACGGAGTTTCTACGAAAATGGTGTCAACAAGCTTGTAAAACGATGGGAAACAGTTTTTAAAAGTAATGGAAACTATGTATTGAATAATAAGTGTTTTTTTTTTGTTTTTTTGAGTATGCAAAAGTTTGTTTTCAACTTTCTAATCGGTCACGAACTTTTTCAATTATATAATATTTAAAATAGATTAGTTAATGCATAAATAATTAAACAAAATAAAATATACAGAAATAACTAATAACTAATTACATTAAATAAAGAAAATAAAAATTCAACAACATTTACTCACTTTCGTTTACTCGATAATAAATTACGTCACTTATCTTACTTCATGCTTTTCCTTTCCTTACACAGAACGGTTTAACACTAATTTAGACGGTTTTAAAATTAAACATTTGAAAGCTTAACGATATTTTATTCCACGTTATTTCTACATATAAATACAAGTTACGAAATAAAATCTCCACATTTAACTTGATAAAATTTCTCAAAGAACGAAATAGGTTAGTAAGAAATTTTGTCATATATATATATATATATATTAAAAAGAAGAGAAGAGAGGTGCCGCAAACGTTTTTGGTTGTAATGTGGATTTATTTAGAAAAAACATTATGCTTTGTTTTCCATAATTTTACTACACGTGTTTCTGGTCTCGCGACCATCTTCATGTAAAAGGCGGAGATTTCCACATATTATTAAAAATAATTAATTTCTTCCTTATGTTTTTCAATGTTAAATATTCTCGATATGAGACATTTTCTGTTTTTGTGTTAGTAGTCCGAATTTCTTTCTTGAATTGGCAATGAAGTGTTCTGCGCGAAGGGTCATAAAATAATTAAGGTTAGTCCAAACGAAATGATGAATTACTTATCGGCATTTTATCTTTTAATGTTTTACTGACACAAGAACACACCGTCTGTAGGCTGTAGTTGAAACCAATGGCGATTTTATAAAATAAATTTACTCTTTAGTATTTCAAGATATTTTTGTGCAATTTTAGTAAATATATCTGTTAAAATGAGATGTCAGTTTTCATTTTTGCATAATTTAGACAACAATCTATCCATTTTACCCTATATATGTATATGCACACACACACATACACATTATATATATATATATATATATATATATATATGTGAGGTACTTCAAACCAGAAAGACTTTCTATTCCAGAAGGGTTTTATAAATTAATAATTATAATGAAATTAACCGATTACTGTTTAAGTTTTCCTTTACACATTAGTTCTTTTAGACTAATCTACCTAGATGATTAATGACAATCTTACGGCTGGCGGATTTTAAATTTTAGTAAAGTCCCTCTCAAAAATATTGATTTAATAGGAGAAAATGAAACCAACGAAAGTGTGAAACATAGTAATCATTAAATCCAGATAGTTGGCTCAAATATTCGGTTTATGGGGTATATATATTCTATTTAAACCTTGGTATATTTATAAGGGAGAAGTGTTTAATATAAAAAATAGTATGTTTATATAGACAATGTGGACATAGAATTCAACACTACGCGTTAACTGGTAGTTTCATGCCTCGATCTATTATTCAGAATAATTGTCCCTACTTCTTTAGTAAAACATTTTTTCTTTGAACGGTATAGATGGGCCACTGGAGGATTAAGGGAAGGGGTGAATAAAGAATTTTTTTCTCATCTTTATGCATACTAAGTTTGTTATTTTTATTCCTGACATTTAGTTTCTTTATTTTCTTTATTTAACTATAACTTATTTTATTTTATTTATTCATAACTTATTTTATTTATTTTTAAGATATTCTATTTTATATATGTATAGCTTATTTTATTTTATTTATTTATAACTTATTTCATTTAATTGCTTGCCTACTTTCTTGTATTTTTTACTCTTATTAAAATGGTAATCATCATTGAGACCTTTCACTTCCGATTTATAATTTTGCCCATATAGTTGTTACTGTGCCACAAACAACAAATCATATACATTTTATCTTCTTTTTTCATTCTACTTCATTTCATTATTTTTCGTAATCATAGTATAGAGAGGACACTTATAATTAATATCGGGAAGAGAGAGTTTAAATTTCTTGGGTACCTAATGTGGAAAAATGTTTGGGAAATTTGATACCCATAGAACAGGTTAAAGATAAGTGGGAGAGAAGAAAACAACGTATAACCGACCCTAGCGAGCTTCAGAAAATTGATGTTGGAGAAAGGTTTAGGATATATGAGAAAAAAGACAAAATTTATTGAGAGCGACAAAGGAGGGGGAAAATTGTGTAGAGCTATAATCACCAACGTTCTGAAGTGATGTGGCACATAGAAGAAGAAGAAGAAGGAAGAGGAGGGGAAGAGAAAGGGAAGAAGAAGAAGGAGGAGGAGGAAGAGGAGGGGAAGAAGAAGAAAAGGGAAGAAGGAAGAGAAGGGGAAGAGAAAGAGGAGGAGGAGGAAGAGGAGGGGAAGAAGAAGAAGAAAGGAGGGGAAGAGAAA
>OZ010616.1:31814836-31882336 GCA_963932145.1 Acanthosepion lycidas
ACCCGGATATAAGAGAAATCCGGATATAAGAGAGATTTTCCCTGGTCCCAAATTAGAGCCATACTTACCTAAACAAAATAGACCAAACCCGGATATAAGAGACACTCGGATATAAGAGACTTCTTCTCCGGTCCCGACAACTCTCTTATATCCGGGTTACACTGTATTACTTTCTCCTTTTATATATATATATATATCACAGTTTCTCTTTTATCACATCTGGATTTTTTGTTACATTTTTGTTCCTCTCACTTATTTCTATTTCTCTGTCTATCATTCTTTGTCTGGGACTTTTCTTCCAGTATATTTTTTGATGTTTTGTTTTGGTGTTCCGTGAGCCAATCAATTTATTTCTGTCAGCCTATTTCTATTTCTCGATGTCCTCTTTGTATATACAGGATGTATCAAAAATACTTTTACCAACTTTGGTAGGGCCTGTTATCACATCAAAATTAAGACAAAAGTTCATATAAACATATGTCTACAAATCTTTTGTTGTTGAGTTAAGTTTTAAGTTTACAGTAGATGACGCTGTATTGCCATATAGACTAGTTTACATTTGGGTCAAGGAAGACCCAGATCCGCTCGTACGCCGGACCACGAAGAACACACTCTACAGGCTGTCGGAGATGATCCAGGTATTAGAACACGTCAGGTGGCCCTAGTATGTCGTATATCTCATAGTACTCCATAGAAGATACTTCAAGATCATTTCCTGTATCCGCATCATTTTCAACATGCGCAGGGACTATCGCCCTTTGATCATCCACCACGAGACGAACTTTTGCCAATGGTTAATTGCACAAACTGCCGATCCATTGTTTGTCTCTTCAGTCTTGTTTATATTTGGAAGATATGAAATAACAAATTTACACAACATATATATGCATGTGTGTGAGTTTGTGTGTGTATGTCCGTGTGTGCGTGCATGTGCAACCTGACTATCTATCTATCAATCTATCTATCTCTACACACAAAAACACACACAAGTATATATATACATATACTTATATATATACATACACACACACACACACATATATATATATATATATATATATATATATATATATGAAGAAATATAGTTTTAAGGTGTGCTCAATATCATAGAGCGTATGTAAATCTAGATATAAAAGTGAACATAGAAGTGAACACTCAGAGGCGACAGGCTGTTTCATGCTAGACGCAGGGCGGTCTGACGATTGCGTCTAGCATGAAACAGCCTGTATGTATGTATATATGTATGTATGCATGTATGTATGTATATTTGTGTATTTAGGCAGCAATCCCTCTTTCATGCACATTTCATTGAATACGATAGACAAGGTGCTTTGATTTAGTTTTTTATACAATTTCTCATATGATCTAATAATATTTTTCTTTTCGGATGATAAAGTATATAAAATCTGTCCAATTGTTCCTTTATCCGGGCACTTTCGGCTATACATTTATCCATTTTTAAGGTTGAAACATATTAACTGTTAACAAGAAATAGTTTTTGTATGTATTTATATAATGTTTTCATTTTCAAAACACGGTGATGGTGTTCATATTTGATATTATTGAGAATTGTTTTTGTTTTTTTTATTAATAAGGTTTCCATTATTTCTAGCCTTCTTTTGCATGTAGATGATGCTATTATATTTGTGTTGTCAACAAGTATGTTCTGAATATGGGGCTGGTAGGTCTACATGAGTATTTAAATGAGACTCACACTATCTGACCATAGCTGGGTGCGTGTGTAAATATTCTCAGGTGGAGTATATCCGTGGAAGATACAAAATGAATTAAAAAACAAAAGATAAAATTTACTTAGTTTTTAGCCGACACTTTTCGCCATCTGACAGACTTTATCAAGGCAAATATGATCGTTTTATATTGCCACAGGTATATATTTGACAGTTACTAATTTTTTTTAATTTAAGAACGCATATAAATATTCATCATGTTAACCGAAAAGTGTAGGTGTTAGAACCACATTACGTCATATAACATTTTTGAAATGAAATTTTTAAATTCAAAGACGCCCATAAATATTCAACCGGTTAACTGAAACGTTTAGGTGCTAGAACCTAGATTATGTCATATAAAATGTTTGAAAGGAAATTTTAAAATTTAAAGACGCTCATAAATATTCAAAAAAGTGCCATATCAATAATAGTTCAGAAGCAGGCATATATAAAATAAATTGTCTAGGCTTTTCTTTACAATGCATTGGGGAAACATGCAGAAATTTAAAAAAAAAAAAAGAAGAGAACTTATAAATCACAATTTAACAAATGTACTAGTTATAGACATAAATAAATTCGGCCACAGTTTTGATCTCAAAAATACCACACTCATCAAAAGAAAAAGTAATTCACTCAGAAGGAAAATTCTCGCGAATGCCGCTATCGAATATTATCAAAATATCAATCTACGCTCCGTTTTTTTTCACAATCCCACCCCTCTTCTGAAGGAATTACTTCTTTCCCCAGCCAAAATACACAAAAAATGTGTTAAAAAAAAAATCAAAGGAAAACGGTTGAATCCATCATTTCGAATTTCAGAGATTTATAAGACAATTTTTTTTCTTTCTTTTTCAGTTATACTAAATTGCGTAATCTAAGGTCTAAATGCCTACACATTTCTGCTAACCTTATGATTTGAGTATTTTTATATATAAAAAATTCTTTTGAAATATCTTATATGACGTAATCTAGGTTCTAACACCTAAACTTATCAGTTAACCTGATGAATATTTATGAGCGTTCTTAAATTTAAAAACTGAGTTACTGTCAAATATACACTTGTTGCAAAATAAAACAATCACATTTACCTTAATAAAGTCCGTTGGATGACGAAACATATCGGTTAAAAACTAAGTATAGTTTTCCCTTTGTTTACTTATGTTTACTTATATATATATATATATATATATATATAAGTGAACACAGAAGTCAACACTTAGAGGTGACAGTTTGTTTCATGCTAGGCGCAATCGTCAGGCCACCTTTATATTTACACACGCTCTATCTATGATATTGAGCACTTTATCCCATAAATATAGCACACCTTAAGACTATATTTCTTCATATATATATATCAAAATAATAAGAAAGGACAGTAACATCCGGTGTTCTTAGCAATTATTTTTATTTAAAAAAAGTTCCCGATACGAACAGTAGAGCATATTATAATTCTTTTCTTTTTAAAAAAATATGATTCCATCCCGACACAGAAATTTCTATGTTTCAAATTAAAGTTGAAACTAAAGTTGTAAATTTAATTATAAAAATTAAACTTAAAATCCAATGTTCCGTTCCATTGTCAAGCGATGATAGGAATAACTTTCTAAGGCATATTACTTAATTCATAAACGCAAACATTCTTAATATTTAAGATGTTACCGTTAAGGAAAATCCAATCTATTTTGATTAGGGGTGGTTGGGTTTTAATTTCCCTAAACAACTTAAGTATTAAATATATGTTGCTTACAAACTCAGGTTAAGTTTAGGTGGGTGCGGTGGGGTGTGGCTGCTCACAAACATAGACATCCGTTATTCAGCGTGTCGTCAGGGTTTTCAATGACAAAAATTCTGTCATTCATATTTATCCGCTTAATTCATATTTTTATACACAAAGATTTTCTAAAAGGGTCATTTAAATATGATTAAGTCATATTTTTAATATTTAAATTTTATTCCTACAGATTTAAAGTACCATTCCACCTTCTAATAACTAATAGACTATACGGTATTTTAAAAAATATCTTAGAATTTAATTACTAATTAAGGATCAAGTATAAATATGTAGGTTTCATCTCTATTCTTTTTTTGCCAAAATTCATTATTATTTAAGGAAAATATTTGACATTGCCTACAAAAAAATAGCTATTTCATTTCTTTGATTAAGTAAATTTTTAATTTTCAGAAACTTAATAATGTATAATTCTTTATGTTTGCTAAAAAGACAAGGACTATTTAATGACCTACAAGCTCCAGCTTTTCTTATTAATTTCCATTTTACAGTTGGTGTTTTATTGATTTCTTCTCTTATATATATATATATATATATATATATATATATATATATATATATATTCAGTGTATTTAGGCTCAAATGTTCTTTATTTATAACTTAATTTTGATTAAGCATCTCACCTCGAAGGGTCTTCTTTCAGATAAGCAATATGGCTTTCGCTTCTCTAGGTCAATTGTTGATTATAACTCGAAGCTTTAGATCAGAATGATGAAGCTTGATATGTTGCTTGAAATTTGAAAGGCATTTTAACTGATTCAGTCTTTCTTATCAAATCGCGAAATCAAAGTTATCTTAAAAGCCACTCTTCTAGATTTTTTTGCATAAATGCAGGTGTTCCTCAGGGCTCTATCTTAGGATCTACGTTGATTCTAATTTTCATAAATGACTATCCTGATATCATCACTTCTCAATTCGGTATCTACGCTGATGAGATAACTATTTACTCGTATCTTAATAGTAAGTCTGATCGGTTCCGATTAAAAAAAATGACCTACAATCTGTTGTTAAATGGGGCTCATAGTAGTTTGTTAATTTTAACGACTCAAAAACGGAACTGCTCTCTTTTAAACATCTGCTGGAACCCTTTTTATCTTCCATCGACATGGTTGACGCTACCCCCCCCCCCAGGAGAGTGACTCATTACCCTTTCTCATGCTAATGTTTTCAGCTGGCAGGAAGTGGAAAATGTATATTGAATCAATTCTCATTGTGCAGCTAAGAAAGTTACTTCACTATGTAGTGCTAGACAATATTCCTCGACAGAATATATCTCACATATTTATAAATGTACCATTCGACCTTGCTTTGAATATTGTTATCACATCTGGTCTGGTGCTCCTGCTATATACTTGGAGATTCTTGAAAAAATCCAAAGAAGAATATGAAATTCAGACCTATAACTTTCCCATCGCCATAATGATCACGCGGTGATTTATTATCTCAACCTCAAAGAAATATTGCGAGGCGGATAGGTAAATATATAAATATTTAGCTATCAGCCTCGAAATATTCCTTTTTCTCTTTCTTCCTATATACAATAGATTTCAAAATTTTTCTTCCTTCTTATATACATTTCTAACAAATGCCGACTATTAATCCAGTTTTAAACATTGTATATTTTACAAATGAAATAGTGGTTGAGACAATTTTTGCAATATGCTTTGAGAAGGAAGTGCAAGATGAAGGGGCATTAGTGAAAAAGTATGTTTTTAACTTCCACAAATAATGCACACACACACCCACACCCATATATATATATATATATATATATATATATATATATATATATATATATATATATATATATATATATGTATATGTATATGTATAAAAAATCAGCAGTTTAAAAATTAGCAGGTCAATTAATATACGCGACCACAGTTTCGATCTAGTTTGTCTCGTCGAGCGATAACTTTTAAAATGACCACTTTAACGCTTTATTTAAGAAAACACAAAAAAACGCCACATAAGTATCTTTCAAAAAAATAACAGGCGTATGATTATTGAAAGACAGGTCATTGGGTGTAATGGGAAGGTAAGTGGGGAAGGGGGTCAACGAAAGAATGGAAAGAAACAGGAATGCAAGTGTATACAGTAAAAGGTCGAAACGGTGGTCGCGTATTTTAATTGACCTCCTGATTTTTAAACTTAAAAGCTCTGCATGTTATTTGTATTTTTTCTTATTTTTGTTTTCTTACTTGTATTGAGCACTTTTTAATACTACTCTTTCCTGGTCTGATATATATATGGTATGGTGTTCGCTTGCCAACCTAACTGTCGGGGTTTCGATTCCCTCGGTAGTGGATGAGCACTGCTGATGAGTCCCAAATATAGAACGAAACGGCCGTCCAGTGATTTCTGAGGTTTCTATCAGACTCGATGAATCAATTAATATATATATATATATATATATATATATATATATATATATATATATATATATATATATATAAACTGTACTGGTTTTTACTTTTTTTAAATATAATTATGGCACTGATCTTTTATCGATAACTCATTGCGATATTTAGCAGAAATGGCATAAAGTCGAATGATCGAATGGATTTAAAGAAGCAACGTCTTAGAAAACTTCTCGAAATTTTTCAAGCAGTCCTATCCTACAAAGCCACTGCATACGGGAATATGGAAACTGATTATGAAAGCGAAAGTTAAACCAAAGAAAACTACAAGACAAGATATAATGATGAATTTAACTGTTTACAAACAGAAAACATTCAGCTTTCATTGACCAAATGGTGAGTGTTACTGTCATTTGAAATTTATTAATTCTTTCTCTTAAAATGTTTTTCAGTAATTAGACTTTACTTTTTTCTAATTTTCATTTGTTTTTAAACTTTTTTAGAATTTTTAATGGGATTCCTATATTAAAATCATTTCTGATGCATTCCTATGGCAACGGTAATGGTGAGATTGGTCCATTCTATTCAGGAAACATTCGGCCTTCATTGTCCGAACAATGAGCGTTACTGTAGGTTGAAATGTATAAATTCTTTCTCTTAAAACTTTTTCAGAGAAATTAGACTTTACTATAGTAAAATCATTTTTAATGAATTCTTATATTAAAAACATTCCCAGTGCATTCCTAAGGCAATGGTAACCGTTTCCATTCAGAAAACATTCGGCATTCATTTGTGAGCGTTACTCTCGCTTAAAATTTATAATTTTTAAGACAAAGTTATTTTCCAGGAAAATAGATTTCTCAAGTCAACTCCTTTCAGCATCGATGGATGTTTTCTTCTTAATCTTTTCTTTAACTGTAGAATATCAGCATCTTGATTATGCCCTCACCTTCTAGATACATATGCAATCCATCTAGTTGTATTTTCAGAAGTCTTCAGGTCATATGATTTTGTTACTGGCATCTTGTCTAATTTGATATAAGTAAATATCATTAAGCGTATATTGCCAGATAATGAATGAAAGATTACTAGCAATTAAGAATGTTAATTCAAAGGATATATGAAGGCAATAATAATACATTAGACAGACATTTGGAATAACATAGTATTCAACGATTCATCTCAAATGAAACTAACTTCCAATATAATAAACTATCAAAAGTCACTAAGGAAAGCAAAAAATCCCACATTACAAGATAAAAACTGATACTTTGAGAATGGTTGAAGAAAAAACCGAATCATTGTTACCTTTTATCTTAAATCTCTGTAACAACACACTCTTGATTATAACTATTATTTTATTACTAATGTTACACCATATTATGATTGTTACGTTTTATCACAACACTCTAGCTACATAATCTTTATTATTACTTTTATTTTATTACGATTTTTATTCTGTTTTATTATTGTAGGTTTTTGTCGTAACACTTAGGATCAATGTAGTTTTCTTTATATGCCGTGTCCTTTCATGACGTAGGTGATCATAGCTCTCCCCAATTTCCTGTCCCTTGCAGTTCTAAATAAATTGTTTTTTTTCGTTATTTCTGTATTGTAAGTATTTACATTGTTCTGGCTGTTGTCATATTTATTGTCATATTTTCTTAGGGCCCAATGGATAAAAACGTTGGTTAATTGATCCAAAAGTGACTTCACCCAAAGAGTTATAAACTCTATACCTGACCACAGCAGAGGGAACAAAAATTCGAAGAGTTATCAAGGGGAAATAATTAAAATTGAGACATGGGACGGAGAATTAGAACAATCTACCCCTGTGCAGGTATATCATCAGAAGAAAACCGAAGTGTACAACGGTTGACACCGGATATTGAACTCAAACTCTTTGGGTCCTGTCATTGGATCTAACTAACGCCTTTATCCACTATGCCATGTGTCCTTGAGGACAATACCCGGTTCAGGCAGTGGAGAATGAAAGTTCTCCACTGCCTGAACCGGGTATTGAGAGAAAATTAATAGTATGGTATAGGGAATAAATCCGTTGGTATATAATCGAGGTGTATCATAGTAATATTAAATATTAAAACTCATCCACAAAAAGAGCTCAGTGTATTTATTCTAATACACCATATAAATAGTATTTTGGATTTTGTTGTGTAATACTATATATATATATATATATATATATATATATATATATATATATATAGATAGATAGATAGATAGATAGATAGATAGATAGATTCTTTCTCATTTATTTTAGTTTATCCTTTTTTTATTTACAGTCTCTTTTTGTTTTGTGAAATTATGTCTACGGGAATCACTCAATTGCGTTTTCAATTGCTTTTCTTTCTTGTACTTCTCTTGTCTTCCATTTTCTTGTGAGTATTGAATTATTCAAGCCTTCCTTCCTCATTATTATTTCCACATATCTCTACTCTTTATTTCTGATGGTTAGCAACGCTTGTTTTATAGTTCCGATTCTTCTGACAACCTCATCGTTTCTTTACTTACTCTGTGTATTGGTATTCTCAATATTCAATACTAGAACAATATGTCGCTATTACTTCAGGTCTTTCTCCATCTAGGATTAATTTGTGCAACATTCGTTGCCATACCATATATAGTAGTGTTACATTTTCTATCGTCACTTTACAAATGATAGTTTTTTTCTTTTTTTTTTTAACCTAAACTTCATTTAAAATGTTGATTTAAAATTGTAAACTTGATTTAAAATGTTTATTTTAAAAAAATCGTAAACGTATTCACTGTCTGTGATATTAAAAAATACCTGTATAAAGACGAATATATATGTGTGTGTGTGTGTGTTTGTGTGTGTGTGAGTGCGTGTGTAAATATTCTCAGATGGAGTATATTATATCTGTAGAGGAGACGAAATAAATGAAAAGACGAGAGAAAAACTATACTTAGTTTAGACGACGCGAACTTTATCTAAGCAATTAATATAAAGTCTGTCGTATAAAGAAACGCTTCGGCTAAATTAAGTATAGTCTTCCTCTTGTCTTTTCATATATATGTAAATGATAAAATATAGTTTTAAGGTATGAGTTAAAGTGCTTAACATCAGGGCTAGAACGCATGTAAATGGACAATGAAATCAACACCCAGCGGCGACAGTCTGATTCATGCTTAAACCCAATCGTCCGGCCATTATTCGTCTTTCAGGACGTGGGTGATCATGTCTCCCCAGTATTATCCTCTCCGTTGTAGTTCTTAGTTAATCTTGTCTTATATCTCACCTAACCCCTGTTCTACCAATCATTTAACAAGTTCGTTAGGTGGGTTATGCATTGCTTTCCTCTGTCTCTCTTATCTTCACTATGTCTTCTGTGTGTCAGATTTTCTAAGCAAGCTTTTTCTAATTATGTGCCCTAAAAGTGTCTTTCCGGTATCTATTTTTTTTTTAATTTCGTCGTTGTTTATATGTTTAGTCTATGGTATCCTCAGCATCCTTCTGTAAAATCATATTTCTGTTTTCTCGGGTCTTTTCCTCATCTGTGATGAGATTGTCTAGCATTCGCTGTCATGTAGGAGGGCCAATATTGCGTAACAGTGCAGTACTATTTACTTTGTTTCTAACGATAATTTACTGTTTCTTAATACTTTGCTTAGCTTTAGAACACATCTTTTGATATCCCACCAGAAAATTAAATTGAGTAAAACAAAGTATACAAAAACAGAAATCGGCTTAAGACAAGGACGTGTCTTATCACTAGATCTATTCAACCTTTACAGTGAAGCAACTAGTGGTGAATTAGAAGTCCTGCCTTCGGATTTCAGTGTCACATCTTTCGTCATTTGTTAAAACACTTCCTAGATATTTAATTTTTTATACTTGTTTGATTCTGGTATCTCTAATTTGCAATTAGCATATTTGGGCTGTTATATGTACCGGAAAGGGATATATTTGTTCGAAGTAGCAAAGTGGTTTTAGACTACTGTAACCGATTAGGACAGTCTAGCAGGTAACTGTAATGGACTGGTCTTTGTCGTAATGGTAGGCAATAGGCGTAGGAAATAGGCGAAGATTATAGGCGTAGCCAATAGGCGTCGTCTTGTACCCCCACATCAGTCTGTATTTATGGCTGACACCAGCCAATCATATTACTTTGAGGGGAAACCCAGGTGTATGCATATTCATTACATCAGGCTGTTTCTTTTGCTTAATCATAATTTATGTCTTACAATTTCTTTTACTGGCTTATGTTCTTGTAGTTTCATTCCTTTGCCTGCTATAAATACTGTGTAATCTACATATAAAGATTGTAGCTGCAAATAATGATTACTGGCAGGACTTCTAATACGAGCCACGAGTTGCTCCACTGTAATGGCTGAATAAGTCTAGTGATAAGACCAGACCATTTTCTTAAACTCATTCTGTTTTTAATCCTAAAATCCTAAATATTTACTGGATTCATTTTCTGTCTGCGTACGGTCGGTTTTCTTCCAGTATTAGTACTTGAACATTCTAATATCCTTCCAAAATAAACCAAGTTTGCCTAGCTGTTTCAAAATTTCTTTGACGTACTTTTCAAATGCTTTTGCATAATCTATAAAACATAGATATACATACTTTTGAATTTGCATTGGTCTTTCTGATATCATTGTGAGCATAAATATCGCGTTCCTTGTTCCAGTGTCTTTAACGAAAGTGCTATTTTTGTCTTATGTTCTGTGTAATTCTGCTAATTCATCAGTTTTGTTTTGTGGCTCATTAGGCTGATTGTCAGATGGAGTTCGAATTCGTTAGCATTTGGTTTCGTAGAACAACGATATGAAAATGAATCTATTTAGTTTCTTCAGCATATCAACATTGTTGTATATTTCATTTATTATGTCTGTGATTTCGTCAATGCTAAAATCATCTAACGCTTCCAGCATCTCTATTACAATGTCATGTTTATTTTGGCCAGTGTTTGGCGGTGGTGAAAAATAACTACAAACTTTCTAAAACATTTTTTTTTACTTTAATTGCTGTTATTCAAAGCATTTTTTTATCAGATTGAAATTTTGAATAAGATTTCAACTGATTTAATTTCTCCAACGAATTATTTTATAGAAATGTAAATTTTTCAATATACAAATTATATTCTATAGAGAATTCATAAAATCCAATAAAAACAAAATGATTCAATAAAAACTAGTGATTCAATAAAAAAGAATTATTTCCAGATTTTTTATGTATTCATTATTCTTTCTTTTTTAATACGCCTTCCATAAATTCATTCATAACAAAAAGTACTTTGTGACCCTTTCTATCTTAGCAATATCTGCTGTCTTCTGCCTAGATTTATATGCGATACAATTTAAATTAAGCACCACTGACAATAAAGGCTGACACATTTTTGCGGAGTGTGACGTCATTCTGAAGTCATTTTTGTTCAAATCTGTGAATGTGTTTTACTTATGTTAAGACAAAAAATAAACACTATATAAAATTCAATATTTTTTATCCATAAGGTTTTATGTGTTAAAATTATTAAACTTTTAAGAAGAAAAACATTATTGATTTATTTAAGATGGAATGATCTATTACGACACGTCTCTAATTTATATTTAGATACATCATGTTTATTTTCAATTTTTCTAGTTGAATTGTTCAGTTATATTGCATAGTTGTACGTAATTAGGTTACATTAAAATTTGCATTTTATATGAATACTACCTTATGAAAATCAAGATGTACTAGAGTGGTGGGGTGTATTATAAATTCTCGAGCGGGAGCACTAGATCCTTACACTGGATGGAAGTACTTTGTGCTGTATTGCATTCATTCCTTGACTAAAGCTATTTGTAAGTTGCTTCATAGTTGCCTTTTGACACGGGCTTGATATGAAAGCATCTTGGTTGCCCAATGTTTTGATGGCGTCTTATGAATTTACTCTCCTCTGAAAACTGTTGATCAGTCAACTAAAGGCGAGTATCCCACAAGCACTGCTGTTTCGAAAATGCCTTATCCTAGTTGTTTAAGCATAGCAATCTGATTCTTAACGAAACCATTAAAATATTTCGTCTTGTCCATAATTTCTTGTCGAGATCAGCTTATTTGCTAATATAATTCTGTCTTTCATAGCTACAATTGTTACGAGATAGTAAGAGTCGATCTTATCATATATCGTTGGTCATAAACTTTTATCTGATCTATGACGTAATTATATATATATATATATATATATATATATATATGTATATATATATATGGATATAGATCCATATATATATATATATATATATATATATATATATATATATATATATATATATGGATATAGATCCGACAGTACGAAGAAAAATATATGGAAAAAACAAACGAAAATCCTAATATTCAATTATGCTGTTTTAATGTTGATATAAAATCTTGATCTTGAAAAATTTCAGTTGTCTGTTTTGATTAGTCTTACTCTTATGTCTATCGTCTTTCCATGTTGAATTAAATATAATGTTAATTATGTTTTATAAATATGTCCTGAAGATGGTCTACTAGACCGAAACGTCCGACGTTGATATTATATTAACATTAAAACAGCATAATTGCATATTAGGATTTTTGTTTGTTTTTTCCGTATATTTTTCTTCATATACACACACATACACACACACACACACACACATATATATATATATATATATATATATATATATATAGATAGATAGATAGATAGATAGATAGATAAACAGACAGACGTGAGTAAATTGAGATAAACTGTCGTGTATATATGCGCCATGACCTGTGTACATGTATATGTTTATTTCTAAATGTATTTGTTCATGTTTATGAATGTGTTTGTGTACATACGATACAGTAACGGAGTGTATGCGCGACTGCGTGTGTGACAGAGAAAGCGAATGGGTGAATGTACACGCTTGAGTACATAAGTGTACATTTGATAGTACACTTGTATGTGTGAGCGAGCCACTGAGTTAACGATTATGTGTTTGCATGCGTGTAAACGTGTGTGGGTGTGCAGGGTCATACGTACGTGAGTGAGACTATTTCCGTGTGTGCGCACACGGGTGATCAAATGAGTAAGTGTATGTGTATGTGTGCGTGTATACGTATACCTGTACATGTTTTTGTATAAATGAGTACTAATGTGTGTAATTGTGAATAATAGTGTGTTTGTGTTTGTGTATGTGTTTGTGTGTATACACAAGTGATTAAGCATTTGTAAAAGATAGCTAAGGGTTATACGTACAGTACATTGTATAGCAGTGTGTGGGCAGAACATTTGGTTCTCCATTTTTGCTTATTCGTTCACTCTCCTTAAAAACGGGTGCGTTTGCATGCTTATGTATTTGTCTTAAAAAGACGGAACGTCTTCTCCACGTTTGTTTCTGACACATCACTACATTTTCCATTAGACAGGAATGTGGTGCGGGATATAAAAACCGACAAAGTATTCTGTACTAATGCATACTTAACAGTGACATCAGCAAAAGATAGAACTAGATTTATGCTTCCTTTTGATGTAGCCCGACGAAGATATAAGAAAGATAGTTTCTTTTCAAATTACAAATCGGTTTCGGTTTTGTCCTTCTTCTTTTTTTTTTTTTTCTTTCTTCTTTCTTTTTTTCTATCTAGTCCCCTCTCTATCTCTCTTTCTCGCTTGCGTGCGTGTAGTTTTTTCTAGCTTTTTTTTATCATGTTTCTACTCTCTTTCTCCTATTTGTTGTAATTGTCCATTTCTCGTTACAAGACACACGTAACGAGTTTTGCGTTATGAGAAATTTACCTTTCAAGTAAATTGTATACAAGCACACAAATAAGCTAAAACTCAGGAGCAAACAGCTGCGTGACTATCAGTATGATCGCATATTTACACCTCATACATACATACACGAGCACACAGTCACACACAAACATATATACACTTATATTTACGTATATGAAGTAGACACGTATAGTTTAATGAAAACGTATGAATCTATTAACTTGAAGCATAAATGATCTAATATACTCAATCACGCATACATTTACATACGGAGTTAAAGCACAACATACATAATTTCGAACATACACAATATAAACATAATTAGTAGGAGATACACCTCCGTCTTTCACCTTCTCTTTCTATCTCTATCTCTCTCTTATATATATATATATATATATATATATATATATATATATATATATATCCAAGTATAGGATTGGTGTATACGGAATAAATTCCAATAACCAATATATACTATTCTTAAAAGAGTGCTCAATACAGAGTAGAGCAAATATAATTATTTATTCGAAAATTCTAACATAAATATCTTATAAAATCACTACAAAAAAAAAACATTTTGTTTCAACACTTCTGGTGTCTTATCAAGTGATGGTGTTGAATTCAACACCATCCTTTCAACACTTCTGGTGTCTTATCAAGTGATGGTGTTGAATTCAACACCTGCCTTTCAACACTTCTGGTGTCTTATCAAGTGATGGTGTTGAATTCAACGTCATCACTTGATAAGACACCAGAAGTGTTGAAACAAAATGGCTATTTTTGTAGTGATTTTATAACATATTTATGTCATAATTTTCGAATAAATAATGATATATATATATATATATATATATATATATATATATATATATATATATATATATATATATATATTAGAATATATTGATAAACGTAAAATTATCTAATTTAATGTATGTCAATCCGAACATAATTTTTGCCATAATGTGCTCAATCGCCATCTAGAACAATTTATTGTATAAAAAATATTAAAAGTTCAGGAATAATTATCGAATATCAGTGTTTCACGATGCTTCGCTTTTTCCGGGTCCAGAAATTACTCTTTACAATAAACGTTATATTTAGAGGATACAGGTCTTGGTTTTCATCTTATTTATTCAGTTTAGAATAACTGATGTCTTACCGGCCTGTTTTTCGAGAGACGATAAAAAAAATGCGCTCTTCGTTCGATTTCGATCAGACGTGATTTTAGTTAGAACGCTCATCCACGAGGGACGGAAGCAAGGCTCAATTATACATTTGAAGGACAAAATCCCACCGGACAAAAACTCAATTCTTATCGCAAAAGTGGAGAAAATTCCATCTCATGAATAAAAGTCTCATATATAAAAGGAAACAAATTTAACGTCGCAAATTCAAAGAACCTTTAATTCAAATTTTAATGTCAAAATGTGACAATAATATGTACATATCTAATATATACACGACAATGTCAATAAACACAATATCCAATATATACACTTATTTCATGTTCACCAATTTAGGCAATACATAACTATTTATATCTATGACTCAATTTGACATTAAAATTTGAACTGAAAGCTCACTGAATTTCGAATATATTTGCTTCATTTTTATTTTAAACTTATATTTATGAAACTTAGATTCTGTCCACTTTTGGGATAAGAGGCTGGGACTTTATCAACTGCGTTTTTGTCCGCTGTGGGTTTTGTCCGCTGGGGTTTTGTCCGCTGGGGTTTTGTCCGGCGGGTTTTTTGTCATGGATTCAATCAAAGTACAGTTTTATGAAGATCTTTCAAAGCCCATATCTGCTAATATCATTTTGACATCGTCGTGTTATCAAATATATGCAGAAAAAGAATTTAGCCTGTAAGGACATTCACCCTAACATGTTTGCTACATTAAGCGATGAGGCTTTAGCTTTATCAACCGTGCAAAAGTGGGCTGCAGAATTTAGGAGGAAAAGGGAGAGACTTGGAAATGTCTGGGTATCCTGCAAGTGCTACTACCGAGAAAAACATTGATCGTGTTAACGAAATGGTTATGGATGACAGAGGATTGACCATACATCAAATAGAAAATTAGCATATTATGTGAGAGAGTTGAGAATATTCTGCACAATGAACTTGGCATAATGAATGTTTCTGCTTGGTGAGTGTCACGTCTTCTGACACCTGATTAAAAGCGCAGCAGTTTGATCACATAGCGAGAAGTTCTGACATTGTTTGAGGCAGATCTATCTCTCTCCGTTGAACATTTCCTAACCTAGGATGAGTGTTGGGTTCATCACTGAGCCAGAGAAGGAATAATAATAATGACAGTCGTAGAATAATGACCGATACTCTCCTGTTGGTATCACCAACCGATAATGAAGCTTAAGTTTGTCATTTGAGTGTCATTTTCTTGCAACACATTAGAGTTTAGTTATGTAGCGGTGAAACAAAAAAAAAGCACCCAGATTGTTGGAATTGCAGATCTTGACACAAGTATAGCATGGATTTTCCAAGGTTTAGAGAATACCTGCAATTTTCCCTGTCTTACGAGAAAAAAATCACGTATGAATTTTAGAACGTTTCCAAAAATGGAAATCCCCAGGAAATGACAAGTTAACCAAATTTTAGAACTATTTTTTTTTATCATAAATCTATAAACTTCTTACGAAAATTTTTATCAATGCTTAATTAGTAAGCCCAATCGGTCATCACGCTGGTCAACAATGACCGTGATCCCCAGTGAGGAAGCAGACTGGAATCGAAAAAGTCGGCAATTGGAACAAACTCTACCCAAAGAGAACCAAAGGAAAACCATGCCGAAGACAGCACTCAAAGAGGCCCTGTATATTCATTAAAAGAAAATACCACAAAACTAGCAATAAATAAAACGCCTAGAAAGAATATATTAAAGTAATATAACGCTAAGATAAATCAGGCAACGACAACAACGACCAAAGTCGCTTATAATATCTGGCAAAAAAAAACATCCTTCAAACAGGCTAATCGATGCGAACTAACTAGCCAGTGTCAGGCGTGACATCACCAGGAAAAAAGAATATCTGACATAGAACTCGAAAGCATCCGAGAAAACATCAAAAATATATTAAATTCAACATCGAGGGGCCAAATACCAACATCACAAAGGAGACATGTGCAGAGAAACAAATAGAAACCAACAGTTCTAATCCATGAGATGACAAAAACATCCTATATAAATGGGAGAATGTAAAAGAAATGTCTTTCAAGGAAAGGCCGACATTTCCAAAAGTAAGAAAGAACTGGCACTGGAATGAAATCATCAAACTTGCTAACCAAACAATTATAAAAATAAGGGACGAAATGGAAAGATTAATGAACCTGAGAGAAATTAATCATCTTATATACACAGCCTGGACAACGATCGCAGAAATAATAGGTGAAAAAGTAAAAACACAACGTAAACAGAAAAAGAAAATACCAGTCTGGAAAGAAAAAATAGAAACAGAAATAAATAAACTACGATGAAAATTGTCACTTCTAAATGAAGTAGAAAAGGACTCTAAAATGAAAGAAAGAAAAAATAGGAAAGTGAAACGAAGCCTTGACATAAAGAATAAGACTGACGTACGAAAATTAAAGAGAAGCTAAAACAACACATTCAAGCGAAGTCACAGAGAATTAGGCGTTATGAAAAGAGAAACAAATTCTTCTGGCAAGATAAAGATCTTCAAAGAAGATGCCAAGAAAATATATGAAGAACTTGGAAAAATAGAATAGAGATAAATGACCCACCTAATATCCAGGAATTCAAAGAGTTCTGGTGTAAGATTTTGGAAAACTGCAAAATACACAATGAAAGCTACATGGATCAAGCAACAACAGGAACAACACACACATATAGAGTGCTAAAAATGGATATCAATATTACTGACACAAGCGCTGCTATTCGCAAAACCAAAAACTGGAAAGCACCAAAAAAAGACCGAATAGCCAATTTTGATAAAAAAAACAAACTATCTAATACCCACCATGACCTCATACGTCTGGCATACAACTATATAATTGTAAACCCAGAAAAATGCCTCAAATGACTCACGTGTGGAGTAACATACCTACTCCCCAAAACAGAGATGCATAAAACAAAGAACTATAGGGCTATCACCTGCCTAGCAGTAATGTACAAGATCCTCACTCCTATCATAAGCGAGAGAACATAAGATTTCTTTGAGAAAAACGATTTACTCCGAGTAGAATATAAGGAGTGTAAAAGAGGAAGTTATGGGTGCAAGGACCAACTAATTATCAATAAAACAATATTGGAAGAGTTAAAAACAAAGAAAATAAACTTATCGACAGCTTGGATCGACTACAGAAAGGCGTTCGATAGTGTTCCACACTCATGGATAAAGAAGAGCCTAAAAATATACAGAGTATGGGTCACAACAGTCAAATTCATAACAGAAAGTATGAAAAACTGGAAAACTCCTCTAAGCTTAAACTATTGTCACTACTACTCTTCTGCTTTGCATTAACACCACTCAGCTGCCTACTGAACAACTAGCTACGAATCACCTATTCCATAATAATGATCTTAAAATGTTTACAAGATGACAACCAGCAGAAAAACCTGCTCGCCATTGTCAAAACCTTCAGCAAAGATATTAGGATGGAGTTCGGAATCGACAAATATGTCAAAGCCACCTTCAAAGGCGGTAAATTAAAACAAAACTACGGATTTAGACCCTGATATCAGCAACAAGATTAAGGATCTAGACTAAGATGGTACATACAAATACTTAGGAATTAATGGAGGAGAAGGAATACAACATTCAATTCTAAAGAAAAAAAAATTGGAAAAGAATATTATACGAGAGTGCGTTTGATAAGAGAAAACGAACTAAATAGGGTCAATAAAATGAAGACTATCAACACATTATCTATACCCGTAGTAACACACAGCTTCAACATTATTAAATGGAAGTTGAATGACATTAAAAGATTGAACGCCAAAGCCATAAAGATGCTTACCTAAATGAGGATGCACTACCCGAGATCAGATGTTGATAGGCTGTACGTACCAAGACCTTTAGGAAGCCGAGGTCCAATCCAAATTGAACTAACTCCAAAAACTACAACAATCGGATTGGAATCCTATCTCCTGCAAAAAAGTAAAACACCAAATCCACTCCATCAACAAAGAAGTTGCACTCTTCAAGAATCAGCTTAATGTACCTGAAACCCTAGCAACAAAAAACGAAGCGAATTCCATCTACACTAAACGAGTAAAACAGAAAACAAAACAACTTGGCCAAATGAAATTACAAAACAAAAACAAGGAAGAAAAGGCGTTGCATGGCAAATACAATAAAAGAACGAAAGAGGCAGATGTGGACCAATAGAAAACACATCAGTGGCAGAGAATCACCAGGCTAAAAATTGAGACAGAAGGTCTAATTATTGCAGATCAGGACCAAAGCCACGCAACCAGATCCTATCAGTGTCGCATAATCAAGGATGGAACTAACCGGAAATGCAGGATATGCAGAAAATATAATGAAACTGCCGACAATATTATTTCAGGATATCCGAAACTACCAAAAAAATGAATATACCCACTGACATAACAACGTTGCGACATATGTGCACTAGAAAATATATAAGCACAAAATTGAAACCAATGAGATATAGTTTGAGCACCAGCTAGACACAGTTAACCAAAAATAACGATGTAACTATCCTCTGGGACATACCAATTTAAACTGACAGGGAAATAAATCATACAGGACTAATACTATTATAAAACAAGAAATTCAGGAAGTGTATGCTTATAGACATAACAGTACCATCTGAAAGAAACACCTCCAAGAAAATTATCGAGAAATTGCCCATGTACAAGGATCTAGAGATCGACATTAACAAGATGTGGTGAATGAAGACTGAAACTGTACCAATAGTAATCGGAGCACTGGGCCTTGTGAGAAAAAGAATGAACAATTTTACTCGGTTTCCTAGGTAACATCAATATACAAATTACCCAGAAGATCGCCCTACTAGGAACATCCCATATACTAAGAAAATGCTATCACTTAAATAACATTTCTCCTATAAGGACTTAGGACCATAGTTTGGATCCGGATCTACAGGATACAAAGCTGGAAACATAACATACAGAAATAATAATAATAATAATAATAATAATAATAATAATAATAATAATAATAATAATACAGAAACAGTCTTAATAGATTTAGATTTTGTCACAAAGATTAGGGAACTGGAGCATGATGAAGCTTATAAGTACCTAGAAATTAGCGAAGGAGATGGCATTCAACACCCCCAAATGAAGAAAAAAATAAGAAAAGAGTACTACAGGCGTGTACGTCTGATACTAAATACTGAGCTAAACTCAAAAAACAGAATATCAGCCATAAACACATTGTCTGTCCCTGTGGGGTAATACAACTTTAATGTCCTTAATTGGACCATAGCTGAAATTAAGCGAATGGACGTCAAAACGAGAAAGCTTCTCACTTGCTACTGCATGCATCATCCCAAAGCTGATGTTGATTGTCTGTATGTACCCAGATCCGAAGGAGGCAGAGGATTAGTTCAACTAGAACTGTCCTACAAAACTACAACACTTGGCCTCCAAAGATACTTGGAAACTAAAGAAGACTGGATGATGGTATGCGTCAAGGAACATGAAAGTAGTAAGCGTCTTTACTCCGTAATAAAAGAAGCCAACAAATTCAAAATGGAATTCCAAATGGGCGTAGAGATGCAACTACAGCACAATAAACCGGCTGAAACTGCAAAAAGACAGCAAAGACGAATGCAACCGACCAGATACAGAAGCGATGGCAAGATAAACCACTTCATGGCCAATACTCTGCCCGTACCAAACAAGCTGACGTAGACAAAACCCGTACCCATTAGTGGCTACGTAGTGCAGGGTTGAAAGCTGAAACCGAATGTTTTACCCTTGCTACACAGGACCAATGCTTGCTAACTAGGAATTATCAAGCACATATACTAAAATATTGCGTCAGTCCAAAATGCAGATTCTGTGATAAATATCCAGAAACGATTGATAATCTTGTATCATGTTGCACGATATTGACACCCACTGAATATAAAAACCAATATGACAGATTGGGCCAATATCTGCACTGGAAAATCTGCAACTTCTACTGGAAGGAGACTGACAGGAAATGGTATGAACACCACCCAGACCCGCTTACGGAGATAGGACCTGTTACAATTCTATGGGACTACACAATACACACTGACAGAACAATCAAACCAACCGCCCAGATATTGTTCTTAAAGACCACAAACAAAAAAAGTGCCTCCTTATTGATATGGCAGTCCCTGATGACTGCAATGTATCTTTGAAGATATTCAAAAAGCTGTCAAAATTCAAGGACCTTGAAATAGAAATCTCGAAAATGTGGCATATGGGAACATCAACAATCCCTGTTGTAGTTGGAGCCCTAGGGCTGGTTGGAAGGGATTCCAATAGACTAATTGAAGGGATTCCTGGAAGTCCATGCTTCAAAGAGATACAAAAAATTGTTCTGAGAAGTACAGCCCACCGAAAGTTTTTATCTATGTAATTTTTTTTTTTTTGTCAGTGGAAAGTATAATGATGCCATTTCTAACCTTAGGTCCTTGGACGGGACCCGGAAATATATGTGTAAGCGCCAGAAATCAAAGAAAATAATAATAATAATAATAATAATAATAATAATAATAATAATAATAATAATAATAATGTAAATAGTTGAAAAAATGGGATAAGTAGGTTGACTTTGCTAGACAGGTGAAAATGTTTTGAAACATCCATAGCAGGAGTAGCAGACATTATAGAAAAACTGAAAATGATCACCAAAACCACAGAAAATCTCTGTGGGTAAATTAAAAATAAACGGAAGTATTGGAATCAACATGCTGATATATTATTGGGAAAGAGTATCATAATAGTTAGGTGAGCACTGGTAAAAATGTCACTTAATTCCAAGAAAGTCACCAGTTAGTACTGATGTGCGCATTTACTACTACTAATAATAATAATAACAACAACAACAACAACAAAAAATGCTCCAATGCTACGATAGGCATGTCTTTGATCTTAATTAATTGTAGGCATTAACATGCCTTTTCTTGGTGAATTAAGATGGATGAGAGTAAATATCTTGTTCAGCACCACTGGTTAGTTTTTCGGTTCCTAACCTTAACGAACTGGACATATATTTTGGGGAATTATGCGTTTTCATAGATAAGGCAGCCAAGGCGACGTTGGAGTCAAATATTTGAGCAAACTAAGTTACCCGAGCTGAACATTTCAACAGGATCCCACCTGCAAGTTTATGCATTACTTTTCTGAAAACCTGTCCCCATATCAAGTGAATTTGACTCTGATGTTTATGTTTGTCATACTCTTATCAGACTGGGCTTTTATTGGAATTCGTGTATTTGTATCCCAGCAACACTTATTTTGCAACTGCACTTATATTCAGTAATAATAATAATAATAATAATAATATGGTCTTAATTATATGTTTCTGCCAACAATGCATTAATACCCACCGTCCAAATGTGGAACGGTTGGCATTAATTCGTTAAAATGTAGATGTAGAGAATTTTGCAAGATATTAAATTAAAACATACAGACAGAAACGAAACTATCTTATAATACATCAGTTTAACCCAGAAGGGGGCATAAATATCTCCATGACCATGTGAGAAAAAAAATTCATTAGGAATTTGCAAAATGAGCAAAGCGGGATATTATGAGCATTGTTATATCTGCTTGTAGTTGTACAACAATTATAAAAGGTCAACAAAACATAAATAAATGAAAAGCCTTACAAGGAAAGAAAAATGAGAAAAGAACACTCCATGGGGAAAATTTAAAAAAAAAGTAAATGAACACTGTCGCAAACTGCATAGTACATCTGAAAAAAGAAACTGTGCCTCCTATCATGACGTCCCAAAACAAAAATTTCAATAATTGCAGAAAAGAGAAAATACTGTCTGAGGAGAAAAAATAAGGCTGTAAAATGAGATATTATAAAATAAAAAATAATAAAGATGGCACAAAAGAAATTCAGTACACAGCAAAGTATGAAATCTAATACACTGAGAACTATGCAAACTACAAAGGTTCGACCACTAAAAATGGTATGAATAAAGAAAGAGGCTGATGTATAAAATAAAAAGAATAAGATATAGTGAGATTTTGAAATACAGTAAAATAGCATATGTATTGAAAAGAAAAATGGAACTGTCTATCCCATAATTTAAGAAGTTGCCAGAGAAAAGGCATAAATAACGTCATGACAAGATGAGGAAGATGATCTACGAGGAACTGTTTAAGCGGTTATGATTTTGCTATAAAATCTAGTCTTATATGCATAAAACAGTAGCATGTTCAAGATATATATATATTTTTTAATCCTCTATAACTTTAAATTTAAAATTCAATTCAAACTAGATATTTATCAGATAACATTTATGGAGGATGAAGGCAGCAGTTATTAAGAAATCTTGCAAAGTGATTGAAACAACCTGCAATCCAAAGAAAATTCAAAACAATCTAAGTAGCTACACTACGAAATAAGCCAGCATATATTCAAATTACAGTAATAAAAAAATGTTTTTTTAACAAATTAATCATTGTCCTTACATTGAAAAAGCGAATATTACGCCGAAAGACAATCTAGTCTTTTTATTTTTGTTTTGTTTTGTTTTTTCTTAAAACAAAAAAGATTAGCGCAAACGCTTGATGTTTAATATTTCAGCAAGTTGATTATCTCCCACGTCATGTGACCATTCTTTTTAAGTAATGCCTTTATCTGATCTCTATCAGATTTAAGTGATCTACACAATCGCTGATTTATTGTTCAGCGATAAATCTCCAGCTCAAATGTTCACAAATCATTTTTGACATTTTCGAATATTTTCAGTATCTTCCCCATAAGAGACAATTTTTTTTTCATTTTTACCCTTATGAAAATTAAAATTAAAAAAAAAACGAAATAAGCTGAAAATATTCTTTATTTTCTCCCATCTTACATGTTAAATCAATAAACAAAATACGTCAATTTTGATAATTAAAAAGAAGATGCACGCTGAAATAACTTTTCTTCTATGTGCTTAGTCCCTTTATGACGTTGGTGATCATGGCTCTCAACAACATCCTATTCCGTTTATCCCTTGGTAGTTTTCCTCTATTACCCCCCCCCCACCCAAGTCTCTATTCTGAGATGCATTCACATAAGCTCCTTTGTCGGGTTTTTCTTCTTTGGGTGACAAATTTTCCAATCCTCCTTCTTCATTATTTCCCCCAGAAATTACAGCTCTCTCTGAAACTGAGTGTAAGTATTATCCTTAAGACTTCTTTGCTGTTTACTTTCTCCGTCCATGTTTTTCTCAACATTCTTACTATGAACGCCCACGGAGAGTGGAAAAAGTTGATATCGTGTCGATTTCAAGTGTTTCTGTTTAATAGTCCATCGGATGTTTCCTTTTGAAGATCAGTTTTCTAAACGGCATCCATTTTAAGCAAAAGGGAATGGAAAGTAAAGGGATTTTCAGGGATTAAGTGACAACAAAACCGGTAATAGGGTATATCCGGGTGCTGCTTTATATTAACAGTCATGGTTGGGATCAGAGAGAGTCCTGGTCCATCTTTAGCGGAAGACATACGTGCCCGTATCGTGATTCTATTTCGAATTCCCTGTCACTGCGTCGTGATGAGTAGATGAGTGAAGAATTGGTAAGGGTGGAAGAGCTGACATAGAAGAAGTTGTCCAAAATATCACCTATCTACCAACACAGACGAAAGAACGACGCCCTGAATAAACACCTACACATAAAATGAGAAACAGGGTTCACATTTTTATTTCCCAACGTCGCGTTTGTCTTTCATTGTGTTAAACTTGTGAGCATGCAGCCTTTTCCTAGCTTTTCCCAGTGCACACCGACATGATCGAAAACCGGAATATAACACGGGATAATCATTGACCAGTCAGCGGAAAGCTTGGACGAGGGCCGAGTTTTATGTTTACATAATTACATTTCTTTTGCCTCTGGCTTTCTCTTCTTGTGTGTGAATAGACAATGCAGTAAAATTCAAAGTTTTTTGAATGCATAAAAGTAAATGCTTCGAATACTAAAACAAAAACAGTACGGATTTTTACTTAACTATATATAAAATGTAACCCAAGCGTGAGCAATATTTATATACTTAGTATAATCAGGTCACTCAGACGTCCAGAAATTAATTTTATAACCATATCTAGCGATCTGTTAAAATAGCATATACTGTATTTTACTACAAAAAAAGACAACCCTTTAAAATATATATAGAGAAAAAATAATAGCTAAAAATACTACTCGCTGTCCAATATTCTGTCAGAAATTTTTATAATAATTTTTCTAAGATTTTACTTGAACTAAATAGACTTATTTCATATGACTGCGACTGGAAATATATTTCTATGAGTTCGTTTTCAAACAAGACTAAAGTGGTTACAACGTTTCTTGCAATCTTTTCGGTTTATATCTTGCAAACCGACGTTAATTTCGCTTATTGCTCTTTGATTTAAGTTCATCTTTTATTTCTTTTTACAAATTTTTTTTTTCTTGCGAAGGCTTAGTAAAGATTGAGGACATATAGAAATAATTAGTGAAATCAATTTTTTAAAAGGAAACGCCCAAGATATATGTTCATTTGTCTTTCACACATTAATAACCACTGTCCTATTTCTGAAATTACAATTAATACTAAATATAGATGGTAACCTATAGTTAATACTAGACTTATATAAATCTATAATTAATATAGATTTTCTTATGAACTTATATCAAATTTATGTTAGAAACATAAAATTTATAGTTAATACTGGACTTATATAAATCTATAATTAATATAGATTTTCTTATGAATTATATCAAATTTCTGTTAGAAACATGAAATTTAATATCGGATTTTATTATAATACTGTATTTTAAGGTTGATATTAATGGGTTAATTCAAAGAAATTTTATAAATTAACTCTTTTATTCAATGCTTTTATTTATTTATTTACTTTTTTCGTTTGTTTTTTTTTATTCGCATCCTGATTTTTATTTTTATATTTTTTTATTACAGGGTCCTAGCTTTCCTAGCACGCAGCAACATCCGCGCTCATTTTTACATGCTAAAAGACTAACGTCACGCAAATTCCTAGTCAGTTCATTAAATTGTTGATTGCCTTACGCGCAAATATCATTTGTAAAGATATGAATTCATTTCTTTTCACTCCAGATATAGAATGAATAGCAGAAAAACCTGGGTCTTGGTTGGCAACTAGTCTACGGCAGAAAGAAACTGTAGTCCAATGTGATAAATATTGTGCTTATTCAGTCTTGAATCGAAAGATACCCTGAATTTTTTAAATCTAGAAATATTCAATGGCGACAATTTCTCAATATATTTTTAGTTACTGTTTGTTTTTGTTTTTATTTCCCCTGTTTGTTATATTTATCGTTCTTCCTTCATTAATTTTCTTTCTCTTTTTTTTCTCTACGACATTCTCTTAATTTATAATCGCCTTTGTCTTCCTGGCGTTTCTAGTCCCACACCCAAATGTCTTTGAATCTAAAATTTTCCTTCTCCGATACTGGTTGTCAACTAGCTAGAGAGGACTTTCTAAGATGATGGCAAAGTAGAAAATATGAATTTATAACTTTCGCTGGGATTATTTATGCAAAACCGTTCACAACGGTATCGACTAGAATTTGAACATGAAAACGTAAATCCCAAGTTACATACCGATAAATAGTACGCTCGCTATACGCACACCTAACTCTTTACATATTTACATATTTATTTTTGTTTAATCTTGACAATTACTTCAATAATACTTCTTTATTTTCTCTTTCCTTCCTTTTTTCTTTTTATATGTTTTTTTTTCTTTTTCATTCTTTGTATCATCCTTTCATATTTTTTTATTTCTTCTTTACTTTGCTTCTTTGTCTTAATATTTCTTACTTTCAAATTTTGTTGCGATTTTCATTCTCTATCTTTCATCTATACACTCATTTATGTCAACTTTCATTTATCGTTTTTATTTCTTTCTTTGTGTTTCCTTTCATAGTACAAGATGTTTTTACATTGTAATCTGAAATTACTTCCCATGCGATACTGATCTTACACAAAATAGTAAGCAATGCAAACCAAGAATGTCAAGTTACAAAATCTAAAGCCCTTGACTGTTTCCAGTAACCAACTTCCTGTACGATAAAATTAATTTCAAAAAATGCAACTAAATCCCTACAATTATATGTACTCAAGCTGTTATTACACAAGTAAATATTCACATTTAATACAGTTTCTGACAGCATTTGAATCTTATCATTTTACAGTCATGAAAGAAAAAATAAGCTATGAAAGGAGAGCTATTATAAGTTATAAGTGGCAATGCTAAACATATTTAAACAATAAACATTATTAGACAAGACCGGTAGTTAAAAAATGTTCGGCATTCTTGTAATGAAAACAGGACAAGAGATTCTATCTAGTAATCTTTTATTCAATTAAGAATCTTACTACTCGTCGGTATTTATCAATCCACCCACGAGGATCGTTTTAATGTGGGTAGACTCGGCCAAAAATATGGCCTTTCTGAACCCGCCTAGACGGGTTCAGGCCCTGTCAACCTCCCCGGACGAAACCTTGCCCTTCGGCAAAGCCTCGTCCGGGTTCCTCTCTGCTAATGCAGAGAGTTCGACAGTCGCCGACGAATCTTACTACTCATCTACTTGACAAGTGGAAATGTACAGCTTTTATAGCTTGGATTATCAAAGAGGAGTTAATCGATATTCACAACATTCTCCCCCACCAAATTTCTCACTGATAGGGAAGAAAGTCCCTTAAATGTCCAGGCTCCCTACGAGCTCGCAGTGGCCGCCTCGGCAGTCCATGATTCGTGGTCGGAGTACAGGGAGGCTCTTCCGTGCGAGCCTGTCTGTGGGCTCTAAAATACCTTGCTCCGAAATGTTTCCTTCTCAGAGGAGCAGGCCGTTCCGCGTCAGAGTCAGTCTCTGAATGAACACGTTTTTTCGGTGCTAGTCCTTCATCTGTCAGGGATTCAGGGATTCAGGGATTGGCCCATCCGAAGTGTCTGACGGAGCCTCAACGGAGACAGTGTCATTAGATGACGTGTCAGGAGAAATTTCAGGGCTATGATCTTCCGGAGGGGCTTCAGTGTCAGGGGTCGTTGGTCTGTCCTCAGGGGCTATCCACGGTCCTAGTACGTCTTCGGTCGGTGCTAGGTCCCTGAGAGACACATTAGACTCTCTACAATCTGCATGTCGTACTAGAGCGTACGGGGGGTTCGCCTCTATAAGCTCTATCTCGTCCACCAAAGGATCGTTCTTGGTGTAACGTGCATGTCGTCTCAGAAACACAGTACCGGGTTGAGAGAGTCAAGATGGAAGCGAAGCTCCCGCCGAACTCCGTCGCTGAAAAGGTAGAAACCTTTCGTGTGGGGTGGCATTCGTGGCGGTACACAATAGGGGTCGAATGGCGTATAATGCGACAGGAAGGAGATCTTCCCAATTATCAATCGAACATCCGTTATTTGAGGCAGCCAATTGAACGGTCTTCCAAATAATGCCGTTATATCTTTCGCATTGGCCGTTACTCTTAGGGTTGTCCAGCTTATAGCTACTCTTCGTTCCTGTAGAAATTGTCGAAGCTGCTCTGACATGAAAGAAGCCCCTCGGTCCGAATGTATATAGGCAGGGGCTCCAAAGATGGCGAATAGTGAGCAGAGGCATTGTATAATTGCAGTAGCCGATATGTCTGAGCAAGGGAAGGCAAAAGGAAACCGTGAATATTCGTCGACAACTGTTAATATATATCGGTTCCTTGTTTTGCTTGGTAGCGGTCCTTTAAAATCAAGATTGAGCCTTTCAAACGGTTGTGTTGCTTTTATTAAAACGCCAGTTTTGGGTTTATAAAATCGTGGCTTTATTTCAGCACACGTTCGACAGGAATTTGTAATTCTTTTTACCTCCGCCACTGAGAAAGGCAAGTTTCTACACCTCACAGCATGAACCATTCGAGTAATGCCCGGGTGACAGAGATTGTTATGTAGCGTTCGGAGTTCGTCCCCGCTTGATGCCGTACAGCATGCTCTTGACAGTGTATCAGCTGTTAAGTTCTCCTTGCCAGGTCGGTAGCTGATGTCAAAGGAGAAACAAGATAGTTCAATTCTCCACCTCGCTATTTTTTCATTCTTTATTTTACTTGTATTCTTAGAATTGAACATGAAAGCAACTGATTTTTGGTCAGTAATAAGTTTAAAGTGGCGTCCGATCAGGTAGTGTCGCCATTTTCTTAATGTCTCGACTATGGCGTAAGCTTCCTTTTCAATTGCGTTCAGCCTGTGAGAGGGTCCTTGAAAAAAAGGCTACAGGACGATCAGCTTGTCTCAAAGAAGCAGCAATAGCACAGTCTGACGCATCCGTTTCAACAACCAGAGGAATATTTTGGTCTATTGTTGTAATTGCAGATTTCGCAATATCCTTTTTCAGTCCCACGAATGCCTCAACGGCTTGACGGGACAGAGGAAACGTCTCTACTTGTGTTAATGGATGTATCTTTTCTGAGAACGAAGCAATCCATTGGGAGTAGTGAGCAAACATGCCCATAGCACGTCGAAGGGGAGGCTGGTTGTGAGGGACAGGCATCTGGAGTAAAGGTTTCAATCGATCTGCGTCCGGTGCCATAAAATCTTTGCTTATGGTATACCCCAGTAGGTTTATTTTGTCCAGTCCACACGAGCATTTGTCATCGTTTAGGGTAAGGTTGTATTTGTCGACGGCGGACATGAACCGTCTGAGATTTTCGTCGTGTTCCTTTCTATTATGGCCACATACTGTGACGTTGTCGATGTACGCAAATGTGCCTTCCAGTTTCTCATCCGTTATGATTTGGTCGACTATCCTTTGGAAGCTGGCTACCCCATTCGTAACGCCAAAAGGAATCCTGCGAAATTGATATAGTCGACCGTTCGCCTCGAAAGCAGTGTATAGCTTGTCTCTAGGTCTAATGGCGATCTGATGGTACGCGCTTTTCAAGTCCAGAGTGCTAAACATACGATATTTGGCTATTTCGCCTATCATTTCATCCATCCTGGGTAGTGGGAAGGCGTCCAAAAGAGTAAATCTATTTATGGTTTGGGAGTAATCTATAACCATTCTCTTTTTATGGTTTTTAGAAGTGGTTATAACTACCTGAGCCCTCCAGGGTGATTTGCTAGGCTCAATTATACCCTCCTCGAGTAGTCTTTTTATCTCAGAGTCAATGAATTTTTTATTATTATAAGAAAAACGTCTGCTTCTCACTGCTATGGGTTTTCAGTTTTCAGTTAGGTTTTCGAAAAGTTACGGGTACTGGATTTTTGCTGTCGCTAATCCACAAATGTTCAATGCGAGCATTGAACCGCCAAACGGAATTTCAATCTGTGAGTGTTGCTGCAAAAAATCGTGTCCCAGTATTATTTCGCAACAAAGGTTTTCCATTACGGATAATTTAGTGGTTTTATAGGAGACGTCATTAAATAGTAAGTCCACCAAACAATAACCACTTACTTGCGCAGACAATGACGCGTTTGCCATTGTTACTCTGCTGAGAGAGGGGACAAAATACAATTTGTTGGTTTTTACCAAGCTTTCTTTGATAAAATTTTCTGAGCTTCCAGTATCGAGCAGACCATTTGTAGACCTCCCGTTAATTTTCACTTTTACAATAGTTTTTGAAAGGCAGTCGGGGGAGGCGGCTAAAGTTGCAGATGTATTTTGACGAGTGGCTTTGTACAGAGTTTTCTAAAACTCTATACAAAGCCACTTGCATACCTTTGAAAAATGACCAGGTTTTCCACATTTATGACAACGAGTATCTCTGGCAGGGCATGAAACTCGTAGATGTTTAGATAAGCCGCAAAAATAGCAGGTGTCCCTATTTAAAGCGGCAGTGACCGATTGTTCTTGAAGCTTCGTCGGACTATCGTCATGAGTGGGGGAGTAGGAACAGGTGGGTTTAACGCGGCGTCCACGGCGTCTGGCTGTAAATAAGAACTAGACTGCTGTATAGCACTTTCGAAGATATAGGCTTGCTCGTAAGCTGTTCTAAGTGGAAGGGTCTTATTCTCAAGAAGACATTGTCTTATCTGAGTATTACGTAAGCCGTTAATGAAGGCGTCCAAAATGTGTTGCTCTTGGGCCTCTAATGCCGTCATTGGACAGAAGTTGCAATCTTTGCTCAGTGTCCGAAGGCTCTTAAGGAAATGGTCCAATGTTTCGCCTGATTCTTGTCGCCGAGTCGCAAGTAGATGTCTAGAAAATATCTCATTTTTGGGCTTTATGTATGTAGTGTTCAGTACATCGATTGCTTCTTCGTAGTTAACGCAATCCGAGATAATTTCGTTGACTGTGTGAGACAGGTAGTTGGTTAGGAGCGCACGCTTATTGATGAGACGTCCCGGTCTTTCTGAATGTAGAACCTCGATGAAATTTGTAAATGTCTCCCACCAATGTTTCCAGCACTTGTCGACTGAATCGCTTTCTGGATCTGTGGTAAATCGCTCCGGTCGCATAAATTGTTCCATTCTTAATTGAATGAATTGTAATGAAAACAGGACAAGAGATTCTATCTAGTAATCTTTTATTCAATAAAGAATCTTACTACTCGTCGGTATTTATCAATCCACCCACGAGGATCGAATGTGGCACAAGGCCGTTTTAATGTGGGTATCCCCGAGCTCATAGGCTCGGTCAAAAAATGGCCTTTCTGAACCCGCCTAGAAAGGTTCAGGCCCTGTCAACCTCCCCGGACGAAACCTTGCCCTTCGGCAAAGCCTCGTCTGGGTTCCTCTCTGCTAATGCAGAGAGTTCGACAGTCGCCGACGAATCTTACTACTCGTCAATATTTATTATTGTATCGCCCCAATGAATATGTACAATATGACAAAATTTTTGACATGAAACTAAACAAAATCCTGTTAGTAATAAAAAAAAAAACATAAACCCTAAATGTGACAGTAAAATCAATTAACTGGACGAAATCGACACGGAACTTTAAAAATATAGAAAAACTATCATCCTTCCCAACCACACACACAGGCACGCACTGAATCAGACACAACAACAAATACGAAAAAACTCACGCTGGAAACGAAAGGCGTCCCGCATCCACCGGAGAACTGAAAATACTGACCACCTAACGAGGGATGGGATGGGGAGTTAAACAAAAAGAAAAGGGGACTGAAAAAAAGGGGGCCAATGAGCAAGCACACCGTAGCTAAGTTTATAGAAAATGAAGAGAAACTAAAGATCAAAACCAAAAACCTACTCTAGCCTAAAACCAGAGGTGGGTTGCCCAAGTTCAACCCAAGAAAAACAATATCCTCATGCCTAACCGGCATTGAGTCAGCCCCTTTTACTCGACACATACGTGCAAGATTCACCCACCTTTTGCCAAATTCTGATGAAGGGAGCCGCCGCCTTTCCGTCCTAATCTTGACTTTAAAGAACAAGATCAGTTGGGAAGAAGTTAACTTCTCGCCCTCATAGAATTCCTTCTGACGCGTCATCCAAATCACGACTCTCATAAACCCTAGCAAGCAACAGAACACATAGTGTTCAGCCTTTGTCATCTGCAGCACCACATTGCTACAAACAGAACTGGCTTCAAGGACAAAAACTTTCCCTGCAGCATGCGAACCATGAGGCCTTCAACAAACCTGCACAACGGCACTACCGCCTTGCACTGAAAGAAGGCGTGACCAATGGTCTCGACTTCCCCCGTACAGCGACTACAGTTTGGATATTTCTCCAAGCCTGCTGAACAAAGTCTCTTGCCGACCCAGAGGGCTTCATGAATCACCAGCCAGGTGAGTGATGCCTCATCGTTATTGAGGCATTTCAACCCAGGCGCCCAAGGCCATATCGAGCGAACCTCCTGCCTCGTAAGACCGAGCTCGCCAATCAGATCATCTTGAACGGCCCCTCTAACACTTGATACAATGCCTTGCGAGACAACGCCTGGGCGTTGGAGAGGTCATCCAAAGCCCGCAAGAGGAGCTTCAGAGCGCGACGACATTCACGATAGAAGGAGCACTCGGCTCGTGGTGAACGGCCGGCCTCTTCCTCGCACGAGTGCACGCTTCTCAGGGACGGGAAATAATTCCGGACGTCTTCTTTCCAAAAGGCACCCTCCTCATCCGATCCACGACACACTCGGTCTAGAAAGGTGATGCGAAGCATATGTTGACGAATCTCAATGCTCGGCATACCCAGACCGCCCTCAGAGGGATGAAGGCAACAGATCTCGCGAGATACCATAGGGGCCTTGTCTCTCCACAAGAAAGAGAACAAGGTCCGTACTAATAAAATTAGTCTGGCATACGGGAGTGGATGTACAGAGAGTCGGTGCAGGAGAATCGGATAGATGTGTGAAACACATACTTCCACCCTTCCCTTCAGGGAAAGTCTCCTCCGAGACCACAGATTAACCGCGATTTCGGCCTTCACTTGCACCTCCGACCAATTCATTTCCAACTGGAGATCAGGACCGAACCAGACGCCGAGTATTTTGATCGGCCCATCCGTCCAGAGGAAAGGTCCGGGAAGAGAAACTCCCTTCCACGCACCCAACCGCAAGCCAACAGACTTATCGCGGTTGATCTTGGCCCCTGTCACCATCTCATACCCACTGATCTCTTTTCTGACTTCGTCGATCTCGGCTCTGCTCGACACAAGAACCGAAACGCCGTCAGCATAGACAGAATACCTGGCTGAGGTGGTAGCCCCAGGCAGGGAAATTCCGCGCAGGACCGGATTCGCCTCTAACTTGCGAAGGAATGATTCCAACGCAACAACGTAAAGCAACGGCGAAAGCGAACAACCTTGACGAATGGAGCGAGACAATACGAAAGGCTTCGGCTTTACCCCATTCACCTCCACCAGCGCACCGGGGGTCGCATACAACAGTCGGATCCAGGAGCGAAAGTCGGCTCCGAAACCGGCCGCCGAAAGGATAGCCTCCAAAAACCGATGGTCAACCCTATCGAAGGCCTTGGACTGATCTAAATTGATCAGCGCGGCTTCACTGTCGACTTGTTCTAAGATCAAGCGTACCATATGAAGGTTATCCTCAATAGTCCTACCCTTCACAGCACAAGTCTGTTCAGGGCCAATCAGTCTAGACAGGACAAGCTGCAAGCGGTTGGCTAAGATCTTCGCCAAAATCTTTAACTCAGTGTTTAACATGGTTAAAGGGCGAAAATTCCTAACCCATCCCCACCGTTCTTGTCCTTACGCAGCAACTTGTTCACACCTCTGGTGAAGCGTTGAGGTATAGACCCCTGCCTCATCCAGTGGTTGAAAATCAGTTCCAGCAAAGGAACAAAAACGGGCGACAACCTCAAGTACACTTCGTAGGGCAGACCATCTAGTCCCGGAGACTTATCCAGGCTAACCTGCTTCAGCGCTTCCCAGATTTCCGACTCTGTAATGGGAACCTCGCACCTAGCCGCTTCAGCTACGTCAAGGCAGGGCAAGTCGGCTAAATAGCCATCGAACTGTGCAGAGCTCAGATCGGGCTCCCTGGTGAAAAGATCCTGAAAGTAATCTCGAAAGGCCTCGCATATGCCCGCGTTTGTAGTCACGGTCCGCTTATCCGGCAATGTGACGCACCCTATATGTCGCCTAGCCGCGTTCCGATTTTCCTCTGCACGCAGTTCAGCGGCCATATTCGTCGCCTCAGAAGACATTCTTTTTAACATAGCCCTAACTACCAGAGCTTGATCCTTCTTGATAAGCAAGGAGGCCTAAGGCTATTTCCCCACTAACACGGGATTTCACAGCTCGATCTACTTTCGCTTCTAAAGCCGTTTGCGCCGCTAATCTATCAAGATTGACTCGACGACTAAAATCGACAGCAAACGTTCGAATTTTAGATTTAAGATTATCCCACCAGGCGTTTCCCAAAACCGCCCCCGTCAATTCCCTTTGTATTATTAGTAGCAGCTGGTCCCGGAAACCCTGCTCACCAAATAATGAATAGTTAAATTTCCAGTAACCAGCCATTCTAACCTTAGGCTTATCTAAGTTTACCGTCGACTCTCCTAACTAGGACTCGGTCGAGGTAGCTCGCAAGCGTCCCAGGAGCCGAGTTGCCACTATTAGTCCAAGTCCATGCTACCTCCCGAGTGACCGGTAACTTCAAGCTTCCAACATTCAAACAGTTGGGGATGGAGCGGAAGGCTCTCTCGTCGAACATTATATCAAAGCTCCACCCCCCGCTCAGGCTATCACAGGAGACGCCCAGAATTTCGCCGTACTGGGAAAAAAACCTGAGGAGGGACCTCGTATACTGCTACGCTGGTCCTTCTTCGGCCTTCGTACTCCGTTCTTAGGATAAGCTCTTTCGTTATTGGCTCGCGGCTAGCCGCGGCAACGCAGTCTTCTGGCGTGGGTAACAGTACGTCCCACATGAAAAATTTGGCACCCTTAAATACTCAGAGGGGCTTAAATCCCAAGGACTCCAGTGTTTTCAACACTGTGTTTTTCGTCGAGCGACAAATTTTGCGCGTACGCTTGTCGACGACGAAAACTGACACAATTCGTTTCTCAATTTTCTTCAATTCTTGGGGGTCTTCTAAGAGTCCACCTTGTACGACAAGGTGAGCGTAACTCTTAGCACGCTCCAAGAACTCCGCTAAATTGATAACACATTTTGGTGGGGACGACCAACAAGAGGGCGATTCCCCGGTCTTAGTTTTTCTTGTGAACCATTCTTGTCATCCATGTCATTATTGAGATTATAGCCATTATTGGCCTCCTTATTTTTTTCTTTGGGGTTATTGCCATTATTGGCCTCCTTATTTTTTTCTTTTGAATTATTGCCATTATTGGCCTCCTTATTTTTTTCTTTGGAGTTATTGCCATTATTGGCCTCCATACTGAGTGATTCTATTCAGATTTTCTTTCTTCCCGGCACTTTCATCCTTACTAGAAGAATTGGGATCAAGGGCTGGGTATTCCTTTAAACAGTCTTTATCAGGGGGATCTTTTTTGGGGTGGGGGGTTAAACAAATATTTTCTAATAGACTTTCTGTAGTCTTCCAGATTCGGTTTTTTTCTTAATTATCAAGAAGGAAGGCGCTTTCTTTTCCTTCTTTTCCTTTTTTTCAGGGGGAAGGAAGGGGTAAAAAAAGGGGTGGGAAAAAGGGTGGGAAAAAATAAATTCCGCCTTAATGGCGAAAACAAAAATTAAGGAAATATTAACGTCCAAAAAAAAATTTCACAAATATTAAAAATACAAAGCGAGACAAACAAATAAAAGGACAGAAAGTAAAAAAAAATAAAACGTACAATAAAAAGATTTAAATGATCGCCTAAAGACGAAAAAACTATAAATTTAAAAAAGGAAAGCTTGAAAAGAAAAAACGAAAAAGCTAGACAAAAAAGCAAAACAAAGAAAATACGAAAATATGAAAAACAGACAAAGCTAGTCACAAATACAAGATGGCTGACGCCAAAACAAATAAACAATAAAAATTAAACAATACAAACGTTATAACCAAATAAAAGGACAAATAAATTGGCAAATAGACAGAAAAAAAGATTAGAAAATTTACATAGACAAATATACAATACAAATATGAAAACAAAAACACGAAAACTTAAAAAATATTAAAAAGGGCAAGAATTAAAGAATTAACGGTAAAAAAAACGAAAAACAGGTAAGGGTTATAAATAAAAGAAAACGAAGATATAATTAAAAGAGAAATTAAAGAAACTGGAAATGAAAAAGGGTAAGACTAAAAAAAAGAACAAAGAAAATTATAAGGAGGTAAAATATTAAAAAAAGAGAGCGGTAAAAAAAAGGAAAAGAAAAAATCAAAAATCTTTTTTTTTTTTTCAAAAACAGTCGTAATTAAGAAAAACGGTATTAAAAGAGAAAACTTAACAAAAACTGAAAAAAGTCCAAACGGTCGGGCGGCAAACACCTGTCAAAAAGAACAGCAAAAATATAAACGACGTAAAGGTCAAGGAAGTTCGACGACAACGCATGTTCGAATCTTGCTACTCGTCTACTTGACAAGCGGAAATGTACAGCTTGGATTATCAAAGAGATAATAAATATAGCTTGGATTATCAAAGAAGAGATAATCCATATTCACAACAATTTTTTCAACTTCCGATTGAGTCTAATAATGCAAATGCATTTTCGTTTAATTCTGTATTTGGCATCATTAAAAAGGTCAGCAATAATAAAATAGGTTTTCTTTGAAAATCTTACACAAATAATAAAATAAAAACTTTCGCTGTTATTCCATTGGTATTTTGCATGTTTGATTTTATGGTACAATTTTCTGACTATTATTGCGATGAAATATTCTATTGCAATAAAAAAATGACACCGTTGATGTCCTCTTTTCAACCATTACGAATCTATTTTCTCTTTATAGCCTATGCTATGTGTTTGTGTGCATACGTTACGCTTATGCGTTAACACGCATAAGCGTAACGTATGCACACAAACACAGGTAGAAACAGCAAAATTCAGTTACGGATTTTGTCAAAATATTCTCCAGCCTTTGAATGTTTATATTTCTTCTGATAGGTCTTTGAATTCCATTTGTTAATATTTTATACATTTTTAAAAAATAATTTCATCCCATGCAAAGTGAAAAAAAAGCATTCAATATGCAAGACCTTACTTAGATTATAACAAAACATACAATTCAATAAAAGAACAACGTTCAACAAGAAAAAAGACGACTATTGAAATTATATTAAATTTTTTGAAGATAGGTATTAACATAGAATCCAGAGGAATGTTCTATAAGCGAGAAGTGCTGAAAAAAGAAACTATTAGAGTAGAACTTACTTTTACAACTAGCAGTTTCAACAGTAAAATTAGGAGGTCTAGCTACCAATCTACTACTACACTTAAATTCGTGAAGTCAAGATATCAAAGAAGAAAGCTCATCAAAACAATTAACGTCAATATATTTATAGAAATGAAATAGGAAAGCTACGTTACGGCCGTGTGAATGTGACTGAATCCAAGATAGTAAGTTAGAATCGATAATGCAGATTAGATTTTGTCAAAATTCTTTAGAAATATAGCAGAATCAGCAGACCAGATTTAGCAGCAATATTCGAAAATATAGATGAATAGCAGGCATAAATATAGATTTTGCCGAAAAAAAATGTCTTGCAATTATTGTGAACCGGTCTTTCTAACAGTAGACTTAACAATTGAAACAATATAATCCTTCCACTTCATCTCAATGGAAAATGTGAGATCGAGAAAAAGCAATGAATGCTCTCCTGGAGGTTGCCATAAGTCATACTTGCTAGTATCTTTCTTATTTGTTATCAAAGCTCAAACAATATATTCTTCTTCAAAACGAACCCACTTTACTGTAGTTTTTGCATTCCGGATTATGAAGAAATCATACTGTTTCTTTGCCAATTCGAACGAATATTTTCCTCTTTTTTATTTTGATCAAAATAATTCCACCGATATGTTCTTCGAAATTAAACAGATGTTTGTTGAATTCGGTCTTTCTTTAGTACCGGAAAGATTTAAAAAAATGTTTTTTATTGTATATTTCTGAACTAGTATTTATTCTGTTTGCCGGACAAGAAACATTCAAAACCAAAATGTAGCACTCTTTACGATTTTCGAAAATATAACTTTTTATTCACTTGCTGACAACGACAATCTGTTCAGACTTGAGTCGCTGTGAACTGTAAAATTCCTTCACAGGTAATAATTTTGGGGACATTATAAAAACAAAACATGCACAAGTTTACTAAATATTTTTCTTAACTCAAGATATTTATAAAAAATTATGTCAAATCTTGAATGCAAAATTATTGGTTTCAACTTTCAAGGAGAAAAATATCGTCTCTCACGAAGTCACATTTTAATAAGAGAATAAAATATAGAAATCATGGAAGAGGTTTAAACATAACATGTCAATTGAATCACCATGTTCTACCTTTATTTCACCTTATCACTTTTCTTTCAAGTGCACACGATTAAGAAAAGCCTTTTAATTAAAAGAAAGAAAAATCACATAATATTATTAGGTTGGTGCCAAAATAATGTCGTTTTCTCACATATGTTACTATGTGAGAAAACGACATTATTTTTGCACCAACCTAATATTTATCTCTCTACCTGTATATCTATCTATATACCTACCTACCTATCTCTCTGCCTATCTATCTATCTATCTATCTATCTATCTGTGTGCCTCACTCTGTTCATATCTATCTATCTATCTATCTATCTATCTATATGTATGTATGTATACGAAGATATGCTGAAATATTCTCTTCCCACCCCAAAAAAAAGACAAAAATATTTCTGCTTTTTGGAAATTTTATAGAATTTTGAGAACAGAGTCGGTTTGAAAACTTAACACTTCGTGTCTGACTCTCTCCTTCTGTGTGCATGTATTCAAATGACTAAACTCTATTTATCTATCATTTAGTCTCTCCAAACTATCTATCTATCTATTTATCTATCTAGCTGTCTGTCTGTCTGTCTGTCTGTTTATCTGTCTGTCTGTCGGTATGCCTGTCTATCTATCTCTGTTTAGCGATTTATATTTGTCTGCATTTTCGGCCATCTATCTATCTACCCTTATATCTACCTATATTACCATCAATCATTTAATCTGTACAATCGGTATTTCATTCTCCTATGTATTGTTTTTGCCTGTTTTACCTGTCTGCCTTTCTCTCAGATTATTTATGTATCTGACTATCGCTCCAATTACACTATTCCGTTGTTCATACAATTTATATATCAGCTTTTCTTTTTAGTGCGTTCATATCTAACTCTTTATATCTCTTATCTCTCAGTTTGACTAACTTTATTTCTCACTCTCTTATTAATCATCATATAACCTGTTTGCTTATAACTATCTATCTATCCATCTATTTATCTCTCTATCTCGCCCTGTTCATATCTATCTATCTAGCTAGATAGCTAGATAGATAGATAGATAGATATCAGACATGCCTAATTATCCATTTATGTCTTTGGAATAACAAGTTAGCACTTTGGAACAATATCAAATTTGCTTTTAGTGGTTGTAATCTGTATTCGACTGAGGGTGAAGGCCAAGCTTTATAGTGTTGATTTTCCAAACAAGAAAGCCCTGTTCTCTAAGATATAAGTCCCATACAATCTTCTTACCGTACCTGTCTATCAATCACAGCATTTCTCTGCTTTTAAGACTTACAATGTTTGTGTATACATTTGTCAGCCAGGAGCTGATGCAACAGTTAATGAAATCAGATCAACAACTAATTTAATTTCATGGAAATGTATGAAACAAAATATACTCATACACACATTTGCATATATGTGTGTGCCTATGTGTGCGTGTGTTTGATTGTATGTGATTGTCTATTGTTGGAATGTTATTGGTCCATCCATCTTACCAAAATATCATCGACAGAGCAAATCTATCTTTTTAATCCCTATTTAAGAAAACAGATCTAAGAATAGTAAATGTTAAGTAAAATAAAATAATGCCTATAGATAAGTCATTGTACTTACATGAATTTTACTTAATAAATCTGCTCCATTTCGGAATTTAAAATCATGACAAGAAGACATTCAATAATAAATGATTTCTTTCATCCCTTCAATCAAAGTTCGGTTGGATATTCCAACAGGAAAGATAGCAGACATAAGAAGTCGATGACACAAACAACGAAAACTCCAAAATTTGCATGTATCAAATAAACAAATTTCATTTGCTTTTTAAAAGATCTTGAATTTTTCCCATAATTGAATAAAGGATTCCGTTTGAAGAGTAACGATCTCTATACATATATTAATATAAGTAAACCTACACAAATACACAGGCACATATATATGTATATATGCAATGTGATAGGTCCTGAGCTGGCATCTCGTCTATAGCCACTTTTTCACAGACGTGATGTAACTTCCTTCTGTCTTTTCTACAAATATTTTCATGGCAACTCCTCTGACGAACTGCTTTCGCTGGCACCCCAACTTACCCCAGTACGAATTTAGGCGTGCAACTAGATTGACATCTCAGTCCCACCCTTTCACTGTCGAGACAGTTAAAAGTAACCGCCTCTTCTACTGCAACAGCTTCTTCTCTCGCACTTCCCAACAGTGAAACTCCCTTCTTCTTACTTTCTTACTTGATAGGTATAATCTTCAAATATTAAAATGTCAATCGACATCTCCTGTTCCTTTGATGTTGAAACTGGTCCTTCTCTTTATCCTTTCATCAAAAACACATCTTTACTCTTACTATAACTCTCTGTAACCCATTGCGTGCTAATGGCACGCCCGCCTTGCTTGCTTGGTGTGAATTGCTTAAAAAAATTAAAAATATCCATGCATGCATGCTTCACGACGAGTTGCTCTATGTCACTCGACTCCAGCATAAATCAAAGAATTGCCTCAAAAGCGGGGAAATAATATGTGTGATCGAAATAAATGGTGGCCTATAAGTTCGGCAAATGTCAAGCGTGCATCAGTCAGTCAGTTATGTGCCATACATGATACACGCTTATGAGATCATGTATCTTTCGATACATAACTGACGAGTTAGAAATTTTCCCGCAGTAGGTTGCTATTTCTTTCTGCGTTAGACCAGTTGCGATCAAAGGCTATAAAACCTGGTCTGTCCTACTATTTATCCATAGCTGTGAGGAGAATAAGAAGATTCATACCTTTCCCAAGGGTATTAGTACGTAAGTGAATCTAATGAATTCGACTGGAATTCGAACTAGGCTCTCTGATTCCCAATCCGAGCTGCTATCCATTACTCTACCATGAAAAAGAAAATCAGTTATCCAACAATACATCAGCTTACATGTGATGAATCTAGTAGAGTACATCTGTCCAATGCAGGGCTTGTCATATTAGCAGATCTTTGACAAATTACGATCAGTACTACGCTGAAAATAGCGTCACATTTGGGGTGTATCAGAAAATCTCTAGTAACTAATCTGGTCTCACCCCTCACATGAAAACCCACTTAGAAAGTTGAAAAGACTTTGCAAAAGACCCTGTACATAACATTTTAGTTTGCTACATCTGCAATAGAATCGACACGCGTCAGGTATATATGTATGAAAAAACCGAGACAGAAATATAGACAGATGTGGTCAAATTGAAATAAAAATAAGTAATTTAAATGTAGTTTCCAATAAATATTTGTATTTAGAATGGCTTGTTATTTAAAATCCCAAGAAACAAATTCAAATTTGAAACATACGGGAGTGCTATCTTTGTTAGCTTAGTATTAGTACGAGAGTCGTTTTTGTCTTGGTTAGTACATTGTAACCTAGTATTAAACGTTGAAAAATAACTTAGTAACGCGATTTAATGCCGTATACTTGCCCCGAAATACAATGTTTTACGCTTAGATCTTCACTTTGCTAGAACACTAAGGTTTAGCTCCCCCTGCTACAGTTACATTAGTGTATAGAGCTGTTACAAGTTAGGTCTAAGGTGGTCGATTAAATATGCGAAAATTGAGTGTGTAAATGAAAAGCAGAAGAGAACAATAGAAAGAGAAATTATAGAATGCATATATATGCATGACTAAAATAGTGTGATAGATTAAGAAAAAGACATATAGAAAATAACATACACAGATATGAACATTTAGATAGATAGATAGATAGATAGATAAATAGATAGATAGATAGATAGATAGATACATACATACATACATACATGATTTCATACTTTCTCATTTTCGTTATTTTTTATATTAAGTTAAAAATTTATGTGCTAATTATTTGTATGATGTTGATTCTTTCTTATTGTATGTGTGTGATCGTGTATGTGTGTGTGTGTGTCTTTTTTGTCGTTTATTTACGCGTGTGTGTATATGCGTATGCGTGGAATGTCATAGTTATTTCTCCTTTCGACACATACGGACTTAGTCACACGCACATGCAAGCACACATAGACATACACATGCGCACAAAGAGAATAAAAAATCGATCATCATGCAAATTTAAATAGTGCCTTATAAACGCAAATCTCTCTCTCGGTCGTATATAAGACACTGTTCAACTTTGCTTGATCATCGACAAACTTCGTACCCGAGAACGTTTAAAACACGTCGTATCTAACGAAGGTTTCTCCAGCCAAGGTGGACGCAGGTTCGAATCCTGCTCGAAAGTGCTTACTTTCTTTAAAAAGATTTCTCGAAAATGAATAATAAATAAATATAACGACTACTCGAATACGTGTAAGTAAAATCTGTCGGATTAATAAATAAAAATATGTCACTTCTCTCTCTCTCTCTCTCTCTATATATATATATATATAGAGAGAGAGAGAGCTTTCCCATTATTTCAGATGATTATTGTTCTACCTGATCTCGCAAATGTAACGCCTTTTATGCATAAGCTCCTCCACGATCACAAGCCACATTTTTAAAGGACGATTGAGGTATATCATCAGAAATATATATATATATATATATATATATATATATATATATATATATATATATATATATATATATATATATATATATATATATATATATATATATATATATATATATATATATATAAGTATATGATTGGTGTATATGGAATGAATTCCAATAAGCAACAATTACTATTCTTAAAAAAATGCTCAATACAAAGTAGAGCAGATATAATTATTTATTTTTTTTAAATTTATAACATAAATATGTTATAAAATCACTACAAAAATAGCCATTTTGTTTCAACACCCTCGGTGTCTTATCAAGTGATGACGTTGAATGTAAAATAAATGGTTTTAAAAGTTTCAAATTAATTAACAATCTATAATATATATATATATATATATATATATATATATATATATATATATATATATATATATATATATATATATATATATAAAACGTTTTAGTATTGACAAGCTCCAGGATATTTATACCAAAGAGCGAAATTGCCATAAAAATGGGGTACAATTGAATTTTCACGCCCACACACACGCACATATACATATATATATATATATATATATATATATATATATATATATATATATATATAATTTAGTTTTAATTAAGTGTAGCTTTCTTAAGAGACTCTTAACTAAAATAAAAACAAAATTACCTATTTCTATACATAAAATCATAAAAATGTGCCGTTTAATCAACTATATATATATGTGTGTGTGTGTGTGTGTGCAAACAAAAACATGCTATAAAGTTCTCAGCCTCCCTCACTTCCCATTTTGGTTAAGGACTTCTTCATATTCATATAAAATCATATTAATAATTCATAGTTATTAACTGAAATATACAATTTATATTGCCAATTTTCACGTCTGAATTAACTGTATTGAGAAGGAGATAATATCGGAAACGTATTTATTATCTAAGTTATTTTTTTTAATTATTAGTATACGAACATACTGATGTACTTCGCCTACATACATACATACAATTTGATCATGATATACACATTTATAAATGATCTACCAAGATATCACTAAATACATAATATATAATGTATGCTTTATATATAAAAATGTATATTGCTAGCATCATGCGTTACAGAAATAACTGGAGGAGGTTTTCGAAAGACGGAGATTACTTGTAGCTGTCACTTCAAAAATGTTTTGAGCTAAGAATTCTGTAATCTTTCGAATTTATTTGCTTAGTAAACACAGTTAAGACGCCTTTAAGATTCACTCAGATTAAACATCAATTCAGTGGACCATGAAATCCTATCCTCATATTATCTCTTTTATTTTTCTTCAGAAACACTTTTAGAAGTCACTAAGTCTTTTGGGGATATATTTTTGTGTACTAAACATGGAGAAACGATCTTTTGAAGGGCGGTCGAGTTCTCATTGCATTAAATCCAGTGACCAATGTAAATTGGCCAGGTGGATTAAAATTTCTTATACAGTTACAGAACCAATCGGGTCTCAGTAGAACTATGATTGAGAACTATCAGCCAAAGGTCATCTGTACTAAATATATTTGTTTATATGAGCGATATTTGATAAATTTAATGTAGCAGGTCATAGGCCCGAAAACAGTATGTTGTGAAAAGATTCTAATTAGGGATGCCATAACTGCCTACCTTGAAAATGAGCATTCAGAATTCTTGCTTCTTCGAACATATTTCTTAAAAATTATTATTTTTTAAGAAATTTCTTATCGAATAAAAATATTAGATCTATATTCCTTTGAGCAGTATTATTATTTCATAGTTTAATAGTTTTGATTATTATTTCATAGTTTAATGGGCCCATTAAAAGGTGCTAGGTAGCCTAACAGTTAAATAGTCGCAAATTGGTAAAATTAATTAAACTCACATTACTTTTGAGTTCGATCCTTACTATGTTTACCATTAATTTAATTTTATGCTGAGGTTGGTTTGGACTAAAATGTATCATATCTTTAATTGCCTATTTATTAATATTTTCTCTCAAAACTGGCGAAAAACTAAATAATCAAGAAAAAATAACATTGACATGGATCAGTTCAAGTCCATTTACAATACAGATGTATGTGACATGTTATAAGCTGTTACTAGTGATGCATTTAATTATAAATAGGTGAAGAAAAACCTATAATGTATGTGCTTTATACAAAATAATGATATATTTAACAACAGGTAATTCAATTCAAGTAAATATCCCATACCAGCAGCACCCAAGTTAATTTTAAATCTGAATGTGGAGATTGCAACTTTCCTTTTGTTTAATATCTATAAACTCTGCATTGTCATGATTGTTCATATGAGAGACAGTGAAATGGTTTTCTGTTCGCTTCACCTCAGTTTTTAATTCAGTGTTGTTTTTCTTCTAGACTGGCTGCCACCCAAGGAGAAAACGTTCAATGGTCACTCCTAATTAGCCTTCATTTGTGGAATAGAAAATATAATATATTAAATAGAATAATTCAGCTCTAGGAAAATGTCTACCAAGCATCACTTTCTTATGAAATTTGAACGTGTAGCCTTGGTTAATTGCTGATACCTGAGGCATCTTAGTAAGAGATGCCGTTGGAGCTAAACAGCTTTTGTTCTCTATCTAATATACGACTGAGAGTCACATTATAAAAAGTATATATTGTGCCATATACCGTCTCTTTGAAATAATGATTAAATACTTATAGATGTATGTTTGTCTACAGTCACATGATAAAAAGTGTATTTATTTGACAACTATTTTTTTTTTTTTTGTATAACTTCATTTCTTTACGAAAAATTTTTCTATTAATCACGCAGATCAAGAATTATGCATTAAAAAAAACTTCAGATCAAAATTCAACTTATAATTGCGTCAGGATACAAACATAATGATCGAACCACTTCATCTATTTTATACTCAAACTTTTGTCCGTGCCAATACAGACCATAAAAAGTGAATTGTTGAAACCGAGGTGACAAAATTAATTTAAACAATACAACGGACGATTATCCCAGATGCTATTTACACTTAAAGAAAATGAAAGAAAACATCATCCGAAAAGGAATGAAAACAATGATGAAGATACCAATTCGAATAAATTATGGAACTCGTGTGATACTGCAATTCGCGTAGGCTTGATGAGATCATTAAATTTAAACATGGCTACCTGGAAGTCTTAAAACAATTCTATAGGTTTTTTCAAATTAACTTCAAACAGAACAAAACTACAAATGTAAAACACACATGGAATATCAGTTCACTATAGGAGTAGAATTTGAGGAATTTTAGTTTAACACAACTTGATATAAAGTGGCGACACCTAGCACCTATTGAATTTACTACATTTAAGTATTCAGTAAGCTAAATCTTAGTTTGACAGAACGCCACAATTGGTAAGCACCCGATGTGGATTGAATTCATTGTAGCAGTAATGTTTTTCAAGACTAGATTTCCATTTAATACGCCATAAAATAGTATGCAACGTAAGTATTTAGTAAATTTAGATCAGTCTTGCACAAGCTCAAAACAGGTGAGAACTTGATGAGTAATGGTACTCAAGAAAGACTAAATTGCTGAATTATACTCTATGAAGAAAAATTATACTCTATGAAGAAAAATTACACGCATGCCAGTAGCAATCATCTGAAAAATATTGACAACTTGATGTTTTAAATCATTGTTAAATAATAGTTTAGCAGACAATTATTTGTTAGAGAAATGTATCTCTACTTGGACTTCCTGAGGTTGACCTTAGAGATCACATACAAGACAAAGTAAAGGATGTCGATTTTGACTGGCTGATCCAGCGAGTGTATGATAGATACAGAGAAAGGTTTTACGGAAAGTCGACTTTTAACCGACGAACAATGTAGACGTGTTTTTCTTTCGTGTTTGAAAACTGCTCCCCAATAGAAAGAGAAAACGACCCCACTAGCTAGTTAGATGTATAGGTCGACGTTAATAAACTAGTTCAAATTCCCTGTGTTCAAGTCTCTGAACCCAAACTGACTAGCGACCACTGGCCGGAAGAAGACTAAATTGCTAAATTATACTCTATGAAGTCGAACGCAAAACATTCAATAATGTTATATTCGGAAGATACAACATATGAGTGGATCGACGACGTCGCCCCAAGTAACTACGCAACACAAATAAGGCAATAAGGTTACAGAATGAAATGGAATATAAAAAAAAATTAAAACCATTATTAAGAAGAGAGAGCAATAAATTAATAATAAATAAGACAGAAGATAGCGATTGACATTGCATTTAATTTTTTGAAGACCAAAGTTGACTGGGTAACATGAAACCAGAAGATATTCCACAAATGAGAAGTACGATGGAAGAAACTGTTAGCAAAAATTACATCTGGCCATTTCAACCGTAAAATGATGAGACTTGTCGCCAATCTAGTACTGCGCTTGTATTCACAACTTCTACATACCATAGACGACATTCCATCAGAACAATTAATATAAAATTTTATAAAAAAAAAGACACAAGGAAGCTACGTAACGGCGGTGAGAACGTGACTGAAGACGAGATGCCAGGTCAGGACCAATAACATTACATATTCTTCTTTGCTTTTTATCAAGAATCTCTAAATATATTGCAAAAACACCACAGCAGATGCGGTAGCGATATTAAAAGTACGAATAAATAGTAGACCTATAAATGCTTAAGATTCTAGCGAGAAAAATTGTCTAGCATGACAGAGTTAACTAACTTTCCTCGCCGCCGAACTAGCAGTTGATTCAATATAATCTTTCCACCCGAAAAGGTGCAATGAGTCATTCTCCTTGAGGTTAGGATCAGCCATAGTGATGGAAGGAAGAAAGGATACTCTCAGACGATTAAAAGATTCAAAATAATATCTTGCATTTTTTTAATTATTTTGCAAGTAAAAAAAAAAAATAGATAAATACTGTTTGTCATTATATTAAGAATTTTAATGGGAATCATTATTCATCCCAAAGAATGATGATGTTTACTTTCAAGTAACTTTTTCTGTTTTTTTTTTTTTGAGTCGATGTCTAGAAGAATAAGGGTTTGTGCATATCTAAATAAACTCTTTCAGCATATCATCTAGAAACTCGTGGTAACGTAGTTTTCATAACAGGTACGGAATTACATTTTCATTATTCTCTTCCGTATCTAACTGTAATGTTGGATGTGGACCAATAAAAATGCTTTTCCCGAACTTCCTTTTGAATGTATATCCAAATGGTTTTATTTCAATGTCTGCGTTTTTTCTTATCTTATCATGGCTATCCTTAAAATGTAGTGTGCGTTGATATCTAACTTATAATTGAGATGGGCGGAGTAGTGAATAATTCTTTCCTTTCCCTAAAGAATTACTGCTAAATAAGATTCTGTACCTATAATTTTTACTCTACCTGTAGTATGTTACGAGGGGATAAGGCTATTGCGTCCAGCATGAAACAGCCTGTCGCCTCTGAGTGTTGACTACAATGTTCACTTTTATATTTATATTTACATACGCTCTCTCTCTTTCTCTCTATCTCTCTTTCTCTCTCTCTCTCTCTCTCTCTCTCTCTCTCTCTCTCTCTCTCTCTCTCTCTCTCTGACATTGAGCACTTTATACCATAAATATAGCATACCTTAAAACTATATTTCTTCATATATATATATATATATATATATATTTTAACGATTGGAAATGAATAATAATAATAATAATAATAATAATAATAATAATAATAACGAATTTACTATGAATATATGCTGAATATAAAGAAGAACTACATATTAAGGAGTTATTCATTACAATAAGTATAGCTGAATGGATAGGATTATTACGTGTATAATGTAAATGCATTCCTACAAATATTGATAGTATATATAGCTGGCCACTCGCATTTGAGGATATTCGTCTACTAGCCAAACCATATTGCAGACGCTTGATCAGGTGCATTTGTGTTTGTTCAATAACCCACAGAGCCCATCTATGGTTTATACTGCAACTATGTTGAGCAGACCTTAGTTACAGTTTCTGGGAAAGAGCGTGTTATCTAACGTAATCAACAGATTGAACAAGGCCAGCACGCTCAAAACATCGACTACGATGACTTGTGACTTCGTGCTAGCACAGCTATCGACCGTCTACTCAATTTCAGACACAAGGTGAACCCGTGGGTATGGTTTTCAGTTTGATAACAAATCGATCAGGGTGAGATTCAAATCCGGGTCTCATTGTCACAATGCGAACATTCTGAACACTTGGGCACGTGCGCATTACAATTATTGATAGTATTGGGCTATTATACGTATAATGTAAATACTTATAATCTAAATGACTTACTGATGGTATTGAACTTTTATACGTATAATGTAAATGCATTAATGATTTATTATAATAATTTATTAAAATCAGAAAAAGAAATTGATTGTTATTCCTTAGATACACGGACGTTTTCAAAGTTGCTTTCATCTTTTCTCTATGTAGATAATTTTGTGATGATAATGGCAGTAAGCATGGAATATTGACAAAATCAAAAAGATTTGATTGTTAGTTAATCAAATACTGATTAGCTAAAAGGAGTTTTTAAATTTCATTAATTTATATTTCAAATTAGGAAAATATTTATCCCGTTTTTACGTGAATATACGTCTGGGTTATCCTGTTAGTAATCCATCATATATATAGGTTTTATGTACGTACTAACATTCTTATGCATGGATGTAAATAGGTAAGTTGGCGGCTAGATTTATCTATATAATGAGGTATATCTTGGACAAAAGCCAGATCAATAAGGCTGTTATGATAAACAAGCAATTGGCTATATATATATATATATATATATATATATATATATATATATATATATATATATATATATATATATATACGTATGTATGTATCTATGGACGGATGGATGGAATATTTATGTATGCGTGCGGTAAAAATATTTGGAAAATACTTGAAAACCATACAACGGTTTGATCTAATGAATTGGGAGTGTCTTTCAGTAGACTGAGCAGTCGATGGTTGAACTCGCACGAAGTCCCAAGTCATTGTGACCGAGGGTTTCAACATACTGGCCTTGTTCACTGTTGATTACACCAGATTATGCACTCTCTCCTAGAAACGGTAACTAAGGTCTGCTCAGTATGAACAACAGATGGGTTCTGTTGCTGAATAAAAATAAATGTGCCTGAACAAACGCCTGCAATCGGGATTGACTAGCCGCCCTAGAAGACGGAAACAAGTAGCCGGCTATTATTATTATTATGTATCTATGTATTCGTATATGAGTTTTTGTATTCTGTCATATAGAATATGCTTAGCGGAAAAGATAGCATGAAAGCACTAAGATATTTCCAAAATATGCAATGAGTTGAGCATATATGTGTACAGCTAGGAAGGGGGAAAATTATCCAGTATTCCTTCAATTTACATGAATGTAACAGAGTATGCCTCTCCAATCCAGGCCTTGTTAGCCACAAAATATGTCATATTGGTAGATATTTGACAAATTACGATCAATACTACGATGTTACTACAATACTTAACATGCGGTATGTGTCAGAAGACCTGCATAAACCACTCCAGTCTCACTCGTCACAACAACATGAACGGAATTTACAAAACAAACAGACCCTGTACAGAACTAATTAGCCTGACGGGGTTGCATTGCAAGCGACTTCTGGATTCAAGAGCCATTGTTGTTCTCATAAAAACTAAATCCACGGATCAAATTTTGTCATCGATAGTCATACCAAGAAAAATATTACTAAGAGCTACAAAAGATATGGAGGGCCATGACCGCCTACGTTCTGAAATGATATGGTACATAGAAGAAGAACTCAAAATTAGTAATGTGCATTCATTATGCACTTGTCGCTTTAAGCATACTAGCAATGTGCTTTTTTATATCCTTATTTTTCACAATTCTTACCGTTATGTTGTTATACGTCGTTTTATATAATTTCTATCATGTTTCTTTTCGGGTTTTTTCCTTTACCATAATAATCCTCTGCGTATGTGTAATTCTTTGCTAATCTATTTAATCTAATCTTACCAGAAAGCATGCCTTTCAAAAGGTAAACAAAGTATTAAGAAACAGAAAAATTCCGTTAGAATCAAAGAAAAGAGTACTGACTTGTTACATAATATCCGTCCTGCTATATGGTAGTGAATACTGGACATTCTTCTTGCAGATGAAATAGAGATTTTAAAGAACACAAATGTGGGTCTACAGAAGGATGCTGAGAATACTGTAGAGCGAACATGTGAGCAACGACGAAGTTTTAGAGAAAATAGAAACAAATATGACACATACTTAACATCAGGAAGAGAAAGTTGAAATATCTAAGGCATATAATGAGGAAAGGAGGCTTGGAAAATTTGATACTCACAGGACAGATTGAAGGCAAGACGGATAGAGGATAAGAACGCATATAACTAGCGAGCTTTAGCAAAAGTTTGGCAGAACAGAGTTTAAGGAGAGACAACAAAAAGATTACATTTACTAAGAGCTACGAAGGACAAGAAATTGCGGAGAGTCATGATCGTCAACGTCCTGAAGGGACACGGTACATAGAAGAAAGGCTTAGTTTTTATTTAAGAGAATCTGTTTATTTTGTATACATTTGAATTCAGAATACAAATCAGTTTCTGGTTAAATTTCTGGAATGAGTAGTTATCATTATTTACCTTATTTACAGTCAGAATAATAAGCTCAGCTTCGTTGTTATTTTCATAACGTTTCAACCATTGTGCCCCGCGGGCTTCTTCAGGTGTCTATCGATTCTGGTAACATTCAAAGAATTTCAATCTGAACTCTATTTAATCTACGTACCAAAGTTTTGGCGAAAATGGAGACAAAAAGGAAACTAATGCTAAACATCTGGAAGAGACAGTTGAGGTTGGGGGAGGGGCATATAATAAGGGAGGAGGGCTTGTAAAATCTGATAATCACGAGACACATAGGACAAGAGGGACAGAGGAAAACAAGACATAAAGTACTTGGTGTGTTTGAATAAATGGATGGCGGAACAGAGTTTAGGAGATATAACAAAAAAGACAAAATTTATTAAGAGCTACAAAGGAGAGCCACGATTGCCAACGTTCTAAAGGGACATAAAACACAGAAAAAAATAGAAGCATGAATAGAATATCGGTAGAAATCTATAATTAATTCCATATTTTCATTTTTTATAATTATATAGGTATTAGCAGCTATAAATGACTAAAAGTGACATAAATCCACAATAATTACTGTGGATTTATGACAATTATTATTATTATTATTATTTTTATTTTCTTTGCTTTCTGGCGTTTACACATTTCTTTCCGGGTCCCACCCAGGGACCTAAGGTTAGAAATGGCATCATGACCCTTTTCACTGACAAAAAAAAAAAAAAAAATTAGTTAGATAGAGCCCTTCGTAAAGTGTGGGCTGTACTTGTCAGAACAATTTTTTGTATCTCCTTGAGGCATGGGCTTCCAGGAATCCCTGCAATTAGTCTACTGCAATCTTTTCCAACCAGTCCTAGGGCTCCAACTACAACAGGGATTGTTGATGTTCCCATATGCCACATTTTCGAGACCTCTATTTCAAGGTCCTTGTATTTTGACAGCTTTTTGAATATCTTCAAAGATACATTGCAGTCATCAAGGACTGCCATATCAATAAGGAGGCACCGTTTTTGTTTGTGGTCTTTAATAACAATATCTGGTCGGTTGGCCTTGATTGTTCTGTCAGTGTGAATTGTGTAGTCCCATAGAATTGTAACAGGTCCTATCTCCGTAACTGGGTCTGGGTGGTGTTGGTACCAGTTTCTTTCAGTTTCCTTCCCGTAGAAGTTGCAGATTTTCCAGTGCAGATATTGGCCCACTCTGTCATGTCGGGTTTTGTATTCAGTGGATGCCAACATCGTGCAACCTGATACAAGATGATCAATCGTTTCTGGATATTTATCACAGAATCTGCATTTTGGGCTGACACAATATTTTAGTATATGTGCTTGATAATTCCTAGTTTATTATTATTATTATTATTATTATTATTATTATTATTATTATTATTATTATATAATATTGGATTTTTTCATAATTAGCGCAAAATTTTATCGTGGGCATTAGTGGTTTAACTGCGTCGTGTGTTTTTAAACAGTTATTAATGAAATTGATCATTTCTAGAGACCAATCTAATATGGATTTGTAACAAGTTGAATGAAGCTTAGTTCATAGTATTTACCATTATGCATATTTTGTTTCCTAGCTTCCGATCATAATTTTATCATTATTTTATTCCCTACCAAAAGAAGATAGAAAGATAATGAACAGACTGTGATAGATAGATAGATAGATAGATAGATAGATAGATAGATAGATAGATAGATAGATAGACGCTATTTAAGATCATGACTCGTGTTTTAGACTAATGTGACCTGTCGGGTAAAACTAACCGTTGCAAAGCCTATTCTTTCTGTTCAGTTTCTTCACTATATTCTATTTAATTTCCTTGCTTCATTTGATATTGTTATGGGACCTTACCCATAATAACCTAATGGACTATTCCATACGTAATAAATACTGCGCCTCAAGAGGAAGCAGACAGTTCAGTCAGAAGTAGGGTGATCGGCTGATCGGTTGAACTCTCTGCCTACGAACAGGGAGAAACCCGAAGGAGGCTACGCCGAAGGGCGGAGTCTCTTTCGGGGAGGTCGACCGACCCTGAACCCGTTTATACGGGTTCAAAGGGCATATTTTTGCCCGAGTGCACGGGCTCGGAAACCCCACGTTAAACCGGCCTTGTGCCACATGATGCCCACGTGGAGGGGGTGACTAAATACCGTTCAGTCCGATGTCGGGCGACCGACTGATCGGCTGATCGGTTGAACTCTCTGCCTTCGGGCGGGGAGGAACCCGAAAGAAGCTACGCCGAAGGGCGGAGTCTGTTTTGAGGAGGTAGACCGACCCTGAACCCATTTATACAGGTTCAAATGGCATATTTTTGCACCAGCCCACGGGGTCGGAAACCCCACGGGCTCGGAAACCCCACGGGCTCGGAAACCCCACGTTAAACCGGCCTTGTGCCACATGATGCCCTCGTGGTGGGTGACTAAATACCGTTCCGTCTGAAGTCTAGAGTTCCGTCTGAAGTCTCAGTTCACTCTGAAGTCTGGAGTGAAGTCCGTCAGGAGTCTATCAGTCAGTGAAAGCGAGCGAGTCAGTCAGCCGAGTCAGAGGCAGACCGAAACAGAGTCGCGTTCAGACAGTTATTACTAAACTCTGTATATATTCCTGTTTGTAATATATCTGTATTATTCCATATCCGCCTTCGAGTTCTTCTTTATTGGTTCTACCTTAGACTATCATTGTGATACAAGGAACCGGACCATAACAGTGGCGACGAGCGATTCGAACACATTCGGTGGAAGAAAAAAAATTTGTTCGCCACAGCATAACATATATAAATAAATAAAGATAGATAGATAGATAGATAGATAGATAGATAGATAGATAGATAGATAGAGTTAAGTGTGAGCAATTAAAAGTGAACAGAGATATATACGATAATGAGATTATTACAAAGAAAATATATAAAATATGAATATTCCAAAATGTATAGTGAAAGCAACAATTATTTGACAAGAGTTAATCGGGGAAACTATGTGCTTCGTATGCTACTTGTGGTTCTACATAGATAGATAGATAGATAGATAGATAGATAGATAGATAGATAGATAGATAGATAGATAGACGTACGTAGTCGTTTTATCCAATGTCATGTCACTAGGGAATACTAAATATGTAATATCATCATCCATCTTCTACGTGTGCGATGGTCTTCAAGTTGCATTTCCCGTTTGTGCTGTCTAGATATTAGGATGAAAGCAGGAACTCTGAAGAAAGTAGATTAAAAAAAATAATAACAGCAATAAACTTTATTCCAGCTGGTACAATAATTATTAAAAAAAAAAAAAAAAAAGAAGATAAAACGCTTGTCGATGCAGTCAAGTAGTTGACGAAGTAGACTATGGAGAGTAACTTTTGAAGTATCAGAAGCGTTAAATTTATTTGTTTGCTTATTTTCCAGACGACTCAGAAACCTTATACAATTCGTATTTTTAAGATATATCTTTATTTTCCTTTCTTTTTAATATGGCTTCTTTAAAGGACATTTAACTTAACACAGCACAAATCCATACAGATTATAAGATAGGTGCTTCAGTTATGCAAATGTGGAGTACTGATCTGCCTAGAAAATCAGTATTCAATATTCTTGCTTCTATGTTGACACAAAAACAGACCTCTCTTATCAAAAAGAAATGGATCTTATTTAATCGTTTGAGAGAAGCCATTTTGTCTCCCATCAGCATGGCTAATGCTAACCTCTAGGAAAATGACGAATAGCACCTCCTCGAGCGACATGAAGTGGAAAGATTATATTGAAACAATTTCTAAATCCACTGCTAGGAAAGTTGGTTCACTCTGTCGTGCGAGTTAATTTTTATCGCCAGAATGTATCTTACATATTTATAACTTTACCCTTCGTCCTAGCTTTACATATTGCTGCCACATCTGGTCTAGTGCTTCTTCTATGTATTTAGAGGTTCTTGATAAAATACAAAGAAGAATCTGCAATATTACTGGTCCTGAACTGGCATCTTTGCCCCACTCACTATTCCACAACTGTAATGTCGCTGTGCCTTTATTAAAAATATTTTCGTGGTAATTGTTCTGATGAATTTTCCCTTTGGCATCTCGGCCTTATGAATTTAAGCGCAATGCAAGATCAAAAATTTAAATGTAATGTGAATTGTTATCTTCTGCCTTCTTAAGTTTTGTTCTTTTATTGTTCTCCCCACTTAATAATTTTTTTCACATATTTTCTCACACACTAGTGTGTTATTGACTTGGGTTGGGGTGAAATTTTAAAAAATCAGTATAAAATAGGTTGCTCTTTTCAACCATGAGGAAAGCTATTTCTTGATATTTATTAAATTTAATCTAATATGACAGCCACGCGAAACGGGAAAAATTGGAGAAAGGATTATTCCAATCTCTGGTGGAGAGAACATGCCTTTCAAGGAAATCTGCATACAAAATCATCTTTTCTTAAACACCGACCGCTGACAGCATTTGGAAATATATGAATTCATTAAGTTTCATATTATTAGATACTAATTTTTACAAAAATAATACAGTTTTGGGTTGTATTTCTGGGATGAGGAGTTATTATTTACACATGAACTATTGATTACAACAAGTCTGCCTGTAAATAATATAAATATGTAATGAAGTTGTCCACAAAAATATTTTCACTTTTAATATGAAGCATATTTTATATTATTTTTATTATTTATGTTTTATTATTTCGGTCGAGTTAACTCGTACATTTATGAGTCTATCGCGCCAAAAATCATGGTCCTGCATCAAGGTTGGAAGGTCATTAGGGTGGCGTTCTGTATCATAACATGGCTGCTCAATATAGGTGGTTGCTGGGCGACCAACCCATAGATAGGTGTCCAGAGTAGTAGATCGCTTGCGAGTTCTTGTTTTGCTCGCCAGTAATGTCCTGCAAAGCGCATTCTGCATTCACGTTAGACTGTAGAAATATCAGGATTGGTTCATAGAGTTGTGATTTAATTGGATGTTGTCTTCAAGAAATGTTAATTATATCTCTCATCATCCGTATGTAGGTTCCATCAAGCTTAGACTGTAGGGTTTTAGTTAATGTCCAAGCAGTAACACCATATATTAATATCGCCTCTACAGTAGCTCAAAAGAATCTCCGCTTGAGGTTGTCTGGTAAATCAGATTTCCAGATTACACCCATTTTATTCGAAGAAGCCCAGACTTTACCTGTGCGAATTTTTACAATTTTTTTAGTGAATAAAATATGTTTCTTGAGGTTTCACTAACCTGGCTAATAATGTTAAATTTTTAAAATCTGATAACATTTATGAAACTGCCGCAACATCGTAAAACTAATGATAATTTAAAATATATGGAATATGACATACGGATTATATTTCATATTTCATATAATATGCTTAAATTATAGTCGATTAGATATCAATTTTACGACGTTGCAGCAGTTTTTATGAATTTTACCATATTTTAAAACTTTAACATAATTAGCCAGGTTAGTGAAATCCCAATCAAATCCAAAGAAATCTATTTTAATTAAAAATTATATTGACTGAACGTGTACAAAGTAAACATTAATATGTAAATCATGCTCCATAAATCTTGTTTTAATTTCTGAAATCAATAGTTATCTTTATTTATATACGGAGTATTTTCCTCGTCTTTGACGGAGTAAGCCATAACTGAGCAGTACTAAATAAGAACTAAACGAGATATCCTTAAACATGATCAGTGATACAAGAACAATCTGTCCACGTAAATAAAGGATTCAGTTTGAAGTCCTCTGAAAGTTTTCCAAATCAATAAGCAATTGATGAAGGTCGGAGAACACAACGGCTGAAATTGTGTAATAATAACAACAAATATGAGGACAATAGTCTATATGTAAATAATGCATGCTCAATGTCCTGAAACTTGTTTTAGATGTCGTTCATTGATTGATTTTGTTATTGTATTTTTCATATGAAACAGAATACAAAGTACCCATATAAGTATTCTAAGAAGCATTTTGCGGATAAAATGCTATCCCGAATGTAACTCTTCCTTTTTTAATGTTTCGCAAGTTTTCAATACGTTAGACAATCTGGACATCTTGCCAAGCGAAAATGAATTCTTCACAAACTCAATTCAATTCGGGATTTTACTGATTTTCTTCGTCGAATGGTGTATATTCGTGCATAAAACTTATCATCTTTTTGAAAGCGGATGGATTCTTCCTGAATATTGCGTCTGTGTGAGCCTGTACAAAAGGTATGTCTGAGTTGTAATGTTAAAATCACCATACGCCCATCACTTCACCACCTTTCAACGTGGTGTAATGGTAATTTTCTAAGCCTAGTATGGTGCACCCAGTGAGGATTGAACTCACTACTCATTCCGGTGATTTTCTAAGCGTATCATAGCACAAAACCGAAAATATGGGCACCCAATGAGGGTCAAGCTGAATACAATCGTAGTTGGATAGATAGATAGATAGATAGATAGATAGATAGATAGATAGATAGATAGATAGATAGTGGGCTCTACGCCACTAGCTACTAAGCCTTTACTTACTCCGTCTTATACATCTCAGAGAGAACCGGATTCGTCGGTGGTAATAACAGTTGAAAAATCGGTTTTCGTATATTTTGACCGTTTCGTTTGATTTTTATGATGGTCTTTCAAAGGAGACCAAGTGATCTCTCTCACGTATTTTACTACTTAATTTTGAACGCGACATTAGGCTCTTTTTGACACTTACTGCAACAGTGACTCTTGACAAGAACGGATTTTTACAATATTTTTAAGGGCATAGATCGACATCATAAACTCCTTAAACATATTATATTTGCATCGGAATTCTACAGGATTTTCAACGAACATTTTCACGGCATTTGCGGATCCATTTCGAAATTTTTTTTTTTTTTTTTTTTTTTTTTTTAAGCATTTCACCCCAAGCAAGTCGGGAAGCCACTAGGACGCAAGGGGTTACAGAAAATATAGAGCGAGATCAGATAGGAGTGATAGAAGAGAGTATGAGAAGGGTAGTGGATAGATCAAGGCAACTGGAGATGTATTTTTTTTTTTTCTTTAAATTTTTTTTTCTCTCCCCTTACTCGTTAGTGTGTTCGACCATAGTAACACATTTTGTCCCAATCATTCTAACTTATTTGACGGTTTAGTTAGTAATCCCGGTTCGAAAGAAAAATCTGTAAAAATGGAAAATTGAATGCCTTTGGCTAGATGCGAAAGTGTTTCGTCAGTATTCTCATGATTTAGTAGCCACTTCTTCTTGCTTGATATATTGTCTGAACTTGCAATTGTTTTCGCCGTTTCTTTCTCCTGTTGTTCTCAACTGTATTGAAACCTGCCTCCCAAGCCCACTATTTGGTGAGGGCGGAGGGTTGGCCGTTGATTCCCCCCGCCTCCACCAGGTCGATGCTTGGACTTAAGGTAAGCCGAACATTCACTTGCCATCATGAGGAAGAAAGCGGACAAACACTTGCTGTTCTGTGTGAGTATAATTTCGCTCTACCGAAAACTCATTTTCATTTTTCTAATTTTTCAATTCTTTATTTTTTTTCTCTCCCCCTACTCGTCAGTGTGTTCGACCATAGTAACTCATTTTGTTCCAATCATTCTAACTTATTTGATGGTTTAGTTAGACTGTTGTTTTGAAATTTTCAATGTCTAAAGCTAATTAATATTTCTCTTTATTCATTAAATTTGCCTTAATATCCATTTTAAAGATTCATATCGCATCATGGCGATTAAGATGAGACTTTGAAATTCAGGAAATTTCATACAAAGTTTTCTTCTGTTTACATATGCAGAAAGAATTTGCTCCATTCAGCAAATGAACCTTTAGATTTCAGTATGTATTTATTTTTATATAGATACAAGACAGGTTAATAATATCATATGCGTTATGTTTCAAATTCTAGATAGGCTTGATTATTGTAGTATCATACATACAATAATACCTCACCACTTCGGTGTCTACTTGTAAGCGAATCTTTTAACCTATTGGATATATGACTAATAGCACTTGTAGAATTCAATGTTAATACAATTACAGCATATTTCCTTGGTAAACGCGCAATCAGCATGCTGATTGGACAGTGACTACAATAGTAACAAGCAGATACCAAAATGAGGCTACATTAAACAAGACAGAATGCAATTTGAAATGCTAATTCCGCGCTCATCGTTACTGAATCGTGACTTCATTTGCAAGTCTATAACAGGCATTTTACCATAGCAGTCCCTTGAAACTGGCTTCTATTGACCGATCAGCAAAGTCAATGCAATAATGTCCGGTTGATAAGAACAACAGAAAGTACAAAGGGAGAATTTAAAGATAGTATCTGTAATATTAGTGTTTGAAAAATGATAAAAAAAGGAAATAAAGAATTTGAGGCGGGAGGGAAGATGAGTTAAAAGAGAGGAAGGCATACAGAAAAAAAGTGAGTGAGAGGAAAATTAGAAAGACAAGGAAGGGGAAGATTAATAATTGTAAAACAGAAAACAGAATAGGATGAATAAAAGGATGCTTTGCATGAAGATAAGAGTGTACAAAAAGAGAAAACTTTACAGGAAACGAATTAATAATAGAAAAATGTTAATGTGTAACCAAAGCCTTCAAAGCTCTTTTGCGAGTAATTACGCGAATTTCTCGTATTATATTTATTTTTGTATTTTATACTTTATTGTTTTTATTTTATTTTGGAGGACAGAATTAGTGGTTTAATTATCGTTACACTGACAGAAAAAGAAACTTTTAGCTCCAAAAATGGCTTATAGATTCTCATTAAGGTTTATACGGTATTGGAAAAAAGAGGTTCGAATAAAATTAAGTATTTGCCATCAGTTTAAATACGATCATGAAAAAATTTATGGGCAGACATATATAAACAAAGAAAAAAAATTGATATGCGAATACTGAGTTAGATTAGATAAAGAGCGGCATTAATATATACAAATAAGGATATAAATAAACTGAGAAAAATATAATTAATATAAGATAGATAGATAGATAGATAGATAGATAGATAGATAGATAGATAGATAGATAGATAGATAATGTACAGACTGAGATAGATAGATAGATAGATAGATAGATAGATAGATAGATAGATAATGTACAGACTGAGATAGATAGATAGATAGATAGATAGATAGATAGATAGATAGATAGATAGATAGATAGATAGATAGATAATGTACAGACTGAGATAGATAGATAGATAGATAGATAGATAGATAGATAGATAGATAGATAGATAGATAATGTACAGACTGAGATAGATAGACATACAGATAGATAGATAGATAGATAGATAGATAGATAGATAGATAGATAGATAGATAGATAGATAGATAGATAGATAATGTACAGACTGAGATAGATAGATAGATAGATAGATAGATAGATAATGTACAGACTGAGATAGATAGATAGATAGATAGATAGATAGATAGATAGATAGATAGATAGATAGATAGATAGATAGATAATGTACAGACTGAGATAGATAGATAGATAGATAGATAGATAGATAATGTACAGACTGAGATAGATAGATAGATAGATAGATAATGAACAGAGTAAGATAGATAGATAGATAGATAGATAGATAGATAGATAATGAACAGAGTAAGATAGATAGATAGATAGATAGATAGATAGATAGATAGATAGATAGATAGATAGATAGATAGATAGATAGATAGATAATGTACAGACTGAGATAGGTACATACATATATACATAGATGTTCTGCAATGGTAAATCAACTTCATAATACATCCTCCTACAATAGGTCAACGTAGCTGATTTTATTTTTACATTTTGTACATACCGAAATAACTATTAATTCAAAGGAACATTATCAGCTAAATGCTGGAGGTTATTAAATATTTTCTCACCAACCTGTAACAATTTTCGTATTGTCATAAATAATAAAAGAAGAAATGAACTCTGGCATTACCCTGATAAATATTGTACTGTTTCTCTTTTTTCTTTTTCCAATTAGGTTCACCATGTACAAAGCCCGTGGAGTCCACTTCAGAGAGTGAGAATTACGTTAAGTAATAATTTATATGAATAGGAGGGCAAGATGACGGTTGCCTCTAGACTTGAACAGATTGTAGTGATCAGGGAAACATCTTCTTGGGAGTCTGTTCCACAGGGTAGTAGTTCACGGGAAGTAGCTGTTTGAGTGGAACTCACTTCTCGCTGATGAAATAAGGAGAGAATGTGGGTGGTTTGCTACAATGTAAGTGGCATGGCGGATCCTAGCCGTGAAGGACATAATTAGTGCAGCCAGGGGATGCAGTTCGTCCGAGCATTTTCCATGATAATAGTGATGGAGCAGTGAGATGCCCGCCACATCCCGCCTGAGAGAGAGAGATTGGAGGGTGAAAAATAATTATTTTCCACAAGGTCTTGGGGGCGCTTTGAACTCTATCAAGACTGGAAAGTGAGGTCTGGGAAGTTCCTGCCCAAATATGGCAACAGTACTCCATTTATGTCTGATTTGGCTCTTATAAAGGTAGAAGATAGAAGTACTTACTGGAGTGGTACAGGGAGCTGGTCATTTGACCAGCATCTTTAGCGATGGATCGTATATAGGAATTCCACTTGAGGTCAGCTGTGAGTTTGAAGCCCAATACACTCTAGAGTCACAGGGCCTCCTCAAGAGGACATCGTGACTGGCGGTAGCTCGGGGTTAGATCGGCGTTCAGAAATGTCATTTTTATCAATTGTCATCATTATGAATTCAAATGGTAGATCATTTTTTTCTCCCCCAGAAAGAGCTCACTATAGAGATCTCTATATAATACTATATAGTATATTCACAGGATTTCATCCAAATGAACAATTCTTTGACTTAGTGCTAGTCCATAGCACTTGCTCCACTATCTTTTGCATAACGCTTAATAGTAATGTATCCACTTTGTATAGCCTGCTACTATTTGCTTTTAAAGAGGAATATTTTCCTATGTTGAACAAGAGAATCATGCAACGAAATACGATCCGGTAGTTTTCACTAAATTGATCAATAGGGGCATGACCAGATTTAGATAGATAGATAGATAGATAGATAGATAGATAGATAGATAGATAGATAGATAGATAGATAGATAGATATGAAAACAGAGAGATGCCTGAAGAGATATAGATAGATAGATAGATAGATAGATAGATAGATAGATAGATAGATAGATAGATAGATAGATAGATAGATAGATATGAAAACAGAGAGATGCCTGAAGAGATATAGATAGATAGATAGATAGATAGATAGATAGATAGATAGATAGATATGAAAACAGAGAGATGCCTGAAGAGAGATAGATAGATAGATAGATAGATAGATAGATAGATAGATAGATAGATAGATAGATAGATAGATAGATAGATAGATAGATAGATACTATGTGCAAATCAATTCATCTTGTACATGAAATTCTTCATGCCGATACTACCCAAAGACTGAAGCCTGGGGAATTGAATTACTTAATAGAGTTCTACAGAAATGGTTTCACCTAATAGTCATTTGCAGACAATGAAAATTTATCTTGTGTAATGGTCGTTCGCACGATATACCAATCAGTCCACTTAGTAGTCATTTGTAGATTTACGTGTCCTACAAGTAACTTGTGGCTATTAGTAAGTACACATATATTTACACAGTAATAAATAAATTAAAGCTCTTAAAAGTACACGCTGTGAACTCTTTGAGAAGTTATTATTCTTCATCCGTAGGTAGGTTGTTTTTGTTTTTTTTTTATCAACGGGTGCATTGAATTCCTACATTATATTACGAAAGTCACTGTTTTATATGAAAAAACATTAAACTAAAAAGTATATTTATACAAGTCAACGCTTTTTCACATTATACGAAGCTGAATAGTACTGAGCTTGCCATTTTGTGTAGTCTATTAGGATTTAGTGAAATATTCTCACTATGTTAAACGAGAGAATCATGCAACCAGGTAGTTTTAGGAACTCTATAGATAAAAAATATTACTAACAAATATATAGAACCACATTGATCAATAGGGATTTGACCAGATTTAGATAGATAGATAGATAGATAGATAGATAGATAGATAGATAGATAGATAGATAGATAGATAGATAGATAGATTTGATCAGGGAGAGATGCATGATGTTTCAACGACGTCAAATTAATGGAATAAATCCCAGCCTTTCCAAATGCTGATCCAATAGAAAACTCGTAGTTCATTAGTAAAACTTATGTATATATGAACAGAGAAAGCCTTTCACAAGAAAAGAATGTTCTCATTAACATAAAGAAAGAACAGAAAAAAAACAAGATACTTCAAAGATGTGTTGAATACGTTGCATAAATCTTTAGAAAACCTGCAACACGCAAAAATATAGTAGGACTTGAAATATTAAAGTTTAAAGTAAGATTAGTACAGGCTAAGAGTAACAAAGCAGTCGAACCATATTGTATTGTAATAGACACTATTAACATTAGACGATGTCTGTACTGACAAGCGTAATGAAATAAATAAGATATACGACAATATCAACATGCTAGAAGCCGCTAAAAGATACATCTTCGTAGTGCTGCCTAAAGGCTATGTACAAATAAATGCGAGCTCCGTTGGAAAATCAGTTTAATGAGCCACATAGCCAAGCTTATCATTCAAACCCTGATAGCGAAGCAGGATTAGACCTGAAACAGAAAAAGAGTAGTGCAGTTTTGTTAAAAACACTGGAGCAAGAAATATGTTATTTATTCATCAGAATAATATCAGAAAGAGTAATACAAATTCTACGTAAAAAATATTTTATAATGTATGGTGCAAAGATCTATTTGAACTGCTAGGAAAACTCAATTTATTTGAGGAAAAGCAGACATCTTACTTGTGATGTTTTTATCTTTTCATCCCAATCAAAGCAATAAAGCAACTAAAATGCAAGGAGTTACTGACTGTTAGAGAATATATTTTGAAAAATAAAATAAAAAACAATTAAGAAAAGAGAACAATAAAAATACAGGAATTAAGAAACAAAAGATAACGACTGACATTCGATTTAAATTTATGAAGATCAAATTTAACTGGGAAGCAAGAAGCTTGAAGAAAATTTTACAAGCGAGTACGGCAGGGGAAGAAACTGTTAACAAAGAAATGACAGTTATATCTAGCCATTTCAACTGTAAAATGATGAGACGATGCTGCCAACCTAGTACTACACTTAAATTCGTAAAATCTAGCTTCCATAGAGGAAAGTAATATTTATTTTGAATAATACACACAAAGCCAGAAGGGGCAGTAAGTGGGAAGCTGGTCTTCAATCTGTCTTATCTTTAACTTACCTAGTCATCTTTACTGACCTAAACAGTCCATAGTATTCCTTACACAAAACACCACATTCTTACTGCACCCACCATAATACCTCAGAGTCTCTATATAGTCCTAACTAGTTCCCAAATTTACAATTTGTTTGTGGAAGGAATTAAAAAAAGAGTAAAGTTTATCAGAATAATTACCATGAAAGTATTTATAGAAATATCCCAGGGAAGCAACGTTACAGCAGTGAGAAAGTGACTGAGGCCAAGAGCCAGGTCAGGACCAATAACGTTGCAGATTCTTCTTTGGATTTAGAAATTCTTGAAAAAATCTAAAGAAGAATTTGCAATGTTATTGGTTATAGCAATATTCAAAGCAAGGATGAATAGTAGACTTATAAATATGTAAGACAGACTCTGGCGAGAAAAAGTTACTTAATATTTTCAAAATGGAAATGGAATTCTTGAAAAACCTTCTGGTTGAGTGTCGCTTCTATTGAAGTGTTGGTAAATATTTCTAACGTTTCCTCATCTTCAATTTAACAAATTTTGTTATAATTATTTGTTTTCATGATTTCAAGACAAAATAAATGTTTACAAGTGTCATCGAAAATAAAAACTCCAGATTATAAACTTTATCCAGTTATGATTTCATCACTTGACAAATGGATTCTCCAAACTATGTAACTGCGCGCTATAAATAAATAAGTAATAATTCATTAATATTTAAGGCTTTTTTCAAGTGTGTATCTATATAATCAAGTCAAATTTCATTTTCTCGACTATATTTTCATAAATAAAATAAATAAATCGACAGTAATATGATTGCTACTCTTGTGAATCTAAAATCTATGATCATAATATTAATAAAACTCTGTAATGTTATTAGTTCATATTGTTCTAAATGTTACACTGGTCTCATTTCTACTTTTATATTTTTTAATCAATTCACACAAGCAAGGTGATAATGTTAATAAGACGCAACGGATTACTGGGAGTGAAAGTGAATGAAAAGACTACTCCTCTTCAAAAGACCTGGGAGGCGTGTGAACTGGACGATAGGTGAATATCTACTTCTGTTGCGAACAAAAATAAAATAAAAATAAATAGATAAATATATAATTATTACATAAAATTTCAGCGTTCAAAAGCATAGAGATGATGTAGACTTTAGAAAGAAACGAAAAATCGATCCAAAACATGAAAAAAAGGATAAACCTCTACTCCTGCTCAAAAAATGGAGAGGAATGGGAATCAGGTGATAGGTGTACTTATCTATTCCTATTGCAGAGAATAAAAAATGAATAAATAATTGATGAATAAAGTTTCGGGGTACTGGTGGAGATATCAAACGTATAAAGTGGACTTTAGAAGGAACTGGAAATCCAATCTTAAACAAGGAACAATAGATAAAATTATATTCCTGTTCAAAAGATCGGTAAGGAGTGTGAACCGGGCTATAGGCGAACCTACCTGCTCCTATTGAGGATAAAAAATAAATAGTAAATAAAATTAAAGTGTTCATGCAGAGATGTTGCATATAAGAAAACAAGGATACAAAATATTAGGAAAAATAAAAGAAGATATATTCTTAAAATATTTAGTTACCGCGAGGTGGTGTAATGGTTTGCAAGCTTTTCTTGCTGGAACAATTACCACTGAGTAGTGAGTTCGATCCTCACTGCGTGCCCCTATTTTCGGCCTTGTGCCACATCTAAGCTACGCTTAGAAAATCACTATATTCTTAAAATATTAATTTCATGTTGATTCAGTAGGTGATCATAGTTCTCCACCCTTTTCTTTATTGTCGGTGAATTTTCATCTCTTCTTGGGAAAGTTAATGTAGTGGTTTTCCGCTGCCTTCTCCGTGGTTTTTTAATTAAAAACTGTCCTTCTCTTAGACTAATTGCTGCCTAATACTAAAGAGACCTCTCTACCTGATAGAAAAAATAGATTCATGCCTTTCTCACGGATGTTTGTGCTAAAATAAACGCGACAAACTAGGTTAAAATTTGAACTTGGTCAGTCGATTTTACTGTCTGTTCCGATAATTGTCATGCTAACAGTTTTCGGAAATAAATGTATAAGATGGGCCAAAAGTAGGCTTATACTTAGGCTTTACATTTTTAAAAACATTTTATTATATTTATTTCTTACAATCATATTTGTTCAAAAATGTTTATGTACATTTGTTTATGGTTGGTATGGACTTTTTGGGGTTGTTCATATCTCATTTTCTTCAGTCATAGAAGTCTTAAGACGACCAGGTTTCGGTAAATTAACCATAAAACTTGTGCTTTCAATTTTATTTCTTATGCGATAAATTTCCAGGCGTGAAGGTGGGAGGGTTTTCAAGGTTCCTTGCCATAATGCGCGCACCCTCTCGGCATTTTCATACTTCCAATACTGCTTTAGTGTCCTCTTTTATCATCTTGATT
>OZ010616.1:31887336-31914836 GCA_963932145.1 Acanthosepion lycidas
GAAAAGTGATTTGTTCGATACGTGTATACCTAAAACCAAACACCTGTTCAAGCACACTGACCCCGATTAAAATAGATTTTAAAATAGAATTCACGTATATTAATATATATATAACACCTGTTAATATTAATAGAAAACCACCTTTAATAGCATTGTTATATATCTATACACATACATAATTCCATATTATAGATCGTACTCGATTATTTTATGACGTGTGTATAGGTAATTTCACCTTCGTAAATATAAATCTAGGTTCGAAATGCATTAGATAGCCTTAACCTATAATTATGTTAACATAGTGAGAGTTAAGTTTATTCCATAAGACATTACTTCAATATTATATTTTAATAAGCACCAATTATTTTATTACAACTAACGGCGGATTTTTATGCAAAAAGGGGAGTTGTCTCCTTTGATAGATAGCGTCTTCATATAAATTCATTTTTTTTAAATTGTTTAAAATATTTTTTTAAATTTCTCACTTTTCAAACTTAGAAATTTGAACGGTATCAATTATATAATTCTAACATTATAGGCAACAATAATAAAAAGAAAAAGTCTTAAAACAATTTTAAATCAACATCACGACAATGCAATTATCATAACACTTAAGGGTCAATGAGTATTTTACTCCTGAATATTGAGTGTTTGCATGAAACTCCCAGTCGTGTTATCGACGTGGGGTATTATGCATATTCACTAATATATATATGTATGTGTGTGTATGTGTGCGTGCGCATGTGTGTGTGCCCGCGCGTTTGTGCGTAGGTATGTCAAAAATGACCGGTTCTTCTGCGATCTTTTGAAAATCAAAGTGTTGATCTACGGATTTTCTCTCTAAGTCATTATATCTATCTATCTCTTCCCCCACTCTCTCTCTCTATTTATCTATCTATTTCTTTCTTTCTTTCTCTCTCTCTCTCTCTCTCTCTCTCTCTCTGTATATATATATATATATTGTCTCAGCAATTCACCCCTAAGGATGATCTCGGTTGAAATTGAAAATACTTGGGAAAATAAAAGAAAAGAAAAAATACAGTGACTTACTTAATGAATTTAATATTAACATGAAGTCGATCCGAAAATTCGAGATGATTAATTTATATATATATATATATATATATATATATATATATATATATATATATATATATATATATATATATATATAATACTTGTTGAAATGACTATACTTATGGATAAATTATACAAATATCTTCATATATGAAAGTCAAATTATATCTATATATATGTGTGTGTGTGTCTGTGTCTATGTGTCTGTATCTGTGTTTGTGCCCCCCGAGTTGTCTCCAGTTCTCTCCAAACTCTACATCTGTTATCTCAATGCTTCATTCTTTCTAGCTTCGAAGTCTTCCTCTGTAGTTCCTGTTTTTCAAGAACTCTGGAGAATTTTTCTGACCCAAATAACTATCACCTTATTAGTCTCCTAACGCTTTTCGACAAAGTATTCGGACGTTTAGCCAATGCTGACGTTTCACGAAGGTCGTTTTGAACGGTCTCGCTTCCAGATCCTTTCACACGAACGCGGGTGTCCCCCAAAGCTCTACCCCGGATCCTTTCCTGTTTGTGATCATCATCAATGATCTTTCTGATGTCTTCAGTTCCCAATTTAGCATTTATGTAGATGATAATATCCATTTACTCCTAGCTCAATAGCAAATCATTCAACTTTGGTGCTGCTCTTGAAAATGACCTCCAATCAGTGGTTATATATATATATATATATATATATATATATATATATATATATATATATATATATATATATGTATATATATATATATATAGATACACCTAGTGAGCCAGACAATCCTACCTAGGTTTCACCTCAACGGATCGTCAGGGAAAGTTCGGCTCCGAACTTTCCCTGACGATTCGTTTAGGTGAAACCTAGGTAGGTTTGTCTGGCTCACTAGGTGTATCTAGGTCTGCTCTACGGTTGTATTGAGCTCTTTTGTTAGTTAGTTGTTTACTCGTATCGGGGTTTTTTCTTTGGGCTTCAGACCTGCATCTGTGCGATTTTTTTCGGCAGTAGTTCATGTTTGTAGCTCTTTCTTTTTTTAAAACTTTTTTTCCCTCGAGATTGATTTGATTATTGGCAAATAAAAAATTCGAGGCTTTTCGAAACGAGTCTAGTTATCTATATATATATATATATATATATATATATATATATATATATATATATATATATATATTTAAAAATATGATTCCAACACGCTACATAAGAGTTCTCATGTTTCAAAACAAGAGCCGAAAACTTCAATATAATTATTTGAATTAAATTGAATTAAAGTAAGCTCTGTTACATCTTCAAGCGAAATTTTTTGGGAGAATAACTTATTTCTGAAATTTACGTGTTTTAATAGCAGATTCATTATTGAAATCAAAATTTCCATGGTAACAGCCAGCGAGATTGTTCATATAAAAGGAGGCGCAGGGTGTTAATAATTTGTATCAGTATAGAGTTACATTCATAGGTGTCAAGTCAGGGTAAGGTTGGGGTGTCTAAATTTAAAACGGAAGCTGATTTCGTCTAGTCTGATTTACGTGTCTGTGGAGATTTATTTATTTTTTATTTTATTTTTTCTGAAAGGGTTTTGTGTATATAAAAAAAACTGCCGTAACATTTGTTTTTTGACGACTTCATAAATCTTTTTTGTAGCGTATTTAAGCTATTTATTAGGACTATGGATTTAAAAAAAAATGTATGCTAATTATTCAATGCAAACTCATGTCTATTGTTTAATAGATTTTTATTATATATATATATATATATATATATATATATATATATATATATATATATATATATATGTATATATATATATATATATATATATATATATATATATATATATAATGCATCCCTTTCTTTACATATTCATATTTTTTTAATTTAAAAAATTGCAGGTTGAGCATTAAAAACATTAATAATAAATTATAATTTAAGTTACTGCCTTTACATTTTCATAAAGTTAATTTTTAAATTGGCTAAAACGGACCGCGTTTCGTGCACATTTACAAAAAACTCAGAGCAATCAATTACATCATATTTATTTCTTAGCCGTTCACCCCTGAAGATGATCTTGGATGAGATCGAAAATTCTTGGAAAAATAAAAGAAATAACCAAAATTACAGCGACTTTCTTAATCAGCACTAAGAAATTAATCTGTAAATTTGAGAGGATTAAAATAAAATAAATAGACATATGTCTATATTATTCAACCAAACATGCTTGAATGAAGATATACTTCCTAAATAATATATACATAATTCAATAATTTATTTTATAAATAACATGATGGGGATATAAATGTTATCATTAAACAAGCGAATTTTCATCTCCTCTAAATGTATAAAATATTCAATAGCAATATAGTTACTAAACACTACCTTGTTTTTTTTATAATTTTGTTTTAATTTCCAGCTTTTTCTTCCTTATTTTCTCTTGTATGATTTTATTATATATCTAATTTTTCCCTCTGCTGAGTTTAAAAGCTTTCCTGTTTCCTGCACATTTTCTTTTCTTTTCAAAACAACTAATTTTATCATAACACATTGTATTCTCTCGTTATTCCAACATACTAACTGAATCCTTTGTTAATATATTGTTTCAAAAATGATTACAAATCAATAATTACTGAAATAACTTCTTTTCACATTGGAAGATAAAATAACATCCATGATTGCGCACATATGCATGGTAGCGTGTGTGTCACGGTCGCTCATTTTTATTTGGTTATTGCTCAGCAACAATGATAGTCCCAGCAGCCTAGTTTAGTTCGATTGTTTGTAAGCTAATCTCAAAGACTAATTTTAGAGTGTAATCACATCATCGATGCATACCCCATTGTCCTGATCTAGTCAGAATCAGATTTTTTTTTTTTAATTTCTTAGCTTGTTTTTATCAATATAATCAACTAGACATACTGTAACAAATTAATATAACAAATTAATTACATCCTCACTGAATGGCTCACTATAATAGCCTTGTACCAAACCCAGCTGAAATGATTAGTCTCATAAGATTTTTACTGAAGTTTAAATTCGATCCTCACTCGGTACACAAATAGTATGGAAGAGTATTATAAAAAAGCTAAAATAATAAATTAACAGCAGTAAACAATGAAAAATAGAGTAAAAAATAAACTTTCGGTGTCCGAAACTCAATTTCCATGAATGAAAAGGCTCATATAACAGCTTCCCATATATTTAATCATTCCTAAGATTACTCATCATAACCAATAGGATACAAATGCTAGCGGTCGTACTGTAAATATTAACAAAATATAATGGCGGGAAATTAAAACCATAATTGAAATATACCAAATTTTATTTAAAAGTATACTTTATTGTCAAAAGTCTTATGCTAATAGAGTAAACAGAAATACTGGATAAAACGTTGATATCAAAATTATATATGTACACTCTCTAGATATTTGTGAAAAGTTGTTAAGCAAAAATGTATGATAAAATATTTATGGGCCCACAACACCTCGAACTACCAATAACAACTAATTATTTGATTTATTAAGGCTTTCATTAATTGTTTAATAAATGACAAAATATTCATAAATTTCTATTCCAAATATCATAGGAAAATATATCGAAAAATGGGCTCATGTAACAACAGTAACAAACCAACGCGAGACGAGGTGAACAATGCTCAAACAAACGGGTGTTAGAGAGAGAGACTTATAAGCTAATAAAATATCAAGTCACTCGAGTGCATTCAGTGCCGCGTACGACACTCGTTTGGATTAAAGCTTTGATATATTTTACTGTATTATTAAGGAGCAAAAAGAAAAAAAGAAGCGGAATCAAGAAGACAGTAGATAATGATTGACATTGCATTTAACTTTTTAAAGCTCGTAGTTGGCTGGAAAGCAAGAAGCCAGGAGAAAGTTTCAAGCGCGAGAAGTGTGAGAAAAGAAGCTATTAGCAAACAATTTACAGTTACATCTAGCCAATTTAATTGTAAAATGATGAGACCATGCCACCAATCTAGTCTTTTTCTATGTACCGTGTCTCTTCAGGATGTAGACGATCATGGCTCTCCACTTCCCTCTATCCTTGTAGCTCTCAATAAGTTTCGTCCCTTTGCCACCTCCCCCAGACCACGTTCTGTCATCCACTTGCTTAAGCCCGCTAGGTATGTCATGCATTGCTTTCCCTTTTCTCTCTTTCCCTCTATTCGACCTGTGAGTATCAGATTCTCCAGTCTCTCCTTCCTCATTACGTGTCACAGAAATTTCAGCTGCCCCTTTCTGGCGTTAAGTATAAGCTTCCTCCTTGTTTTCATCCTCTCCAAAACCTCATCATTGTTCAATCCATGATATCCTTAATATCCTTCTGTAGAACCATATCTCAGTTGCCTCGAGTCTCTTCTTCATTTTTGAGGCGACCGTCAAACATTCGCTGCCGTAAAGGAGGACAGATGTCCCTTAGCAGCTCAGTACTCTTTTGTTTGTTACCAAAGAAATCCTCCTGCCTAGCTTTTGAAACGTGTCCTTGGACATCCCAATACATCTTCGGATCTCAGATATTTAAACTTCTGCACCTGCTTGATTTTAGTGAATCCGACCTGTAAATTGCATTTCGGACTCATCATTTTATTGATGACCATGCATTCTGTCTTCTTGTAGTTTGTGTTTAGTCCTTTCTTCTCGCTCTCCTTCGCTACCTTCTGTAGGAGGTCAGTCAGTTATGCGTCACACGTGATACAATTCAAGCCGCTATCCATTACTTCACCGTGCCTCCTAATAGGAGGAATCGGAGCAGAGTTCGAATTCCAGACGAATCCATTACATTCACTTACATGCTAATACCCTTCTTCTCCCCCCACCAGCTATGGATATATAGCAGGACAGGCCGGGTTCTATAGCCTTGGATGGCAACTGGTCTACCGCAGAAAGAAATGGCAACCTACAGCGGGGAAGTCTGTCTCGTCATTTATGTATCGAAAGATACATGATCGCCTACGCGCATATCCCGCATGATACATAAATGTCTGTAGGAGGAGAGTAAAGCTCATGAGAACAATTACCATGAATGTATTTATAGAAAAGGTACAGGAAAACTACATCACGGGAAGTCGGGATGTCATATCAGGACCAATAATATTGCATATTCTTCTTTGGATTTTAACAAGAGTCTCTGAATATATAGCAGGAACACCAGACTATATGTAGCAGCAATATTCAAAGTAAGGTTGAATGGTAGGCTTATAAATATGTAAAATAGATTCTGGTAAGAAAAAATTGTCCCACATGACACAGTGAACTAACTTTCCTGGCAGTAGACTTAGTAGTTGATTCAATATAATCTTTCTAATTCATGTTAGCAGATAATGTTAATACGAGAAAGTGTAATGAGCAGTTCTCCCGAAGGTTAGCATCAGTTATGCTGATGGAAAGCAGAAAAGAGTCTCTCAAATGATTAATAGAAAGTAGTTTTGTTTTGGGGGTTCTATAATTAAAAAGTAATTACTTGCCCCAATTTACAGCAGATTATAGGTCACTTTTGAGATCAGCGGCCAATTTGACCTTATCGATTCAGTCAAATTCTCTATTTTAATTATTTCTTGATATTTTTTCCGAATATTTTCGATCCTCGGCTGGATGAATCTGCAGATCCTAAATCCAGGAGCACTGAGTACTCACTGTACTATATATGATGGGATTTGTTTACGCATACGTTTATATGTATGATGTTGTTTATATGAGTGCCTGTATCTATGTGTATGTTTGTGTGTCTGCTGGCTTCTGCTGAAAATGTTATTAAACTCACTATTAAACTTGATAGTGAGTTTAATAACTTTTTCAGCTTTTTTGTCGGGGCAGTTATATGAGAATGGTATCCCCAAGGGCTCACCTACTCTATCAACTATCATGGCATGCGAGTGACGAGAAAATTTTTAAAGATATCTGGCAATGGAACAGAGTTGGTATATATATATATATATATATATATATATATATATATATATATATATATATATATATATATTCAGCTTAGTTCAGGCCACTCCCAGAGTAATTGATAATTGGAAGACTCTTTTGAACCTATTTATTTTGACAATAACAAGTTTGAATATCATCATTCGAAATCCTGGCTTTTAATGTGAGTTTGAACATCGGTCTGAGGGATAAAGTTGGAATACGCAATTCTCTCAACTACACGATAGGTCTGCGTATATACCTATCTACATAAAGTTTTCTTTTAATTTCTATGGATATGTACCTGTTTAAATAATTTAAATATTATGTGTTATACATAATATATACATATAATAATAATAGGTAGTAGTATAAGAAATGAGTACATACCAGAAATGAAAGGAAATAATAATAATAATAATAATAATAATAATAATAATAATAATGACCACAGCCTCGCAATCAGATCTTATCTTTGTCACATAATCAAGGATGGAACTAACCCGAAATGCAGGATCTGTGAAAAATATGATGAAACTGTCGACCATATTATCTTCATATGTCTAGAACTGGCAAAAAATGAATATACCCAGAGATATAACAAAGTAGCGACATATGGGCAGCGGAAGATATGCAAGAAGCACAAAATCGAAATCACTGAGATAGTATGAGCACCAACTAGACACAGTTACCCAAAATAACGATGTAACTTGGGACATGCCAATACAAACTGACAGGGAAATAAAAGCCAATAGACCTGATATTATTATAAAAGACAAGAAATTCAGGAAGTGTATTCTTATTGACATAGCAGAACCATCTGAGAGGAACACTTCCATAAAAAATATCGAGAAATTGTCCAAATACAAGGACCTGAAATTAACAGGATGCGGGGAATGAAGACTGAGGCTGTACCAATAGTAATCGGAGCACTGGGCCTGGTGAGAATAGGAATGGACAATTTTACTAACAATGTCCCAGATAACGTCAACATAGAAGTTGCCCAGAAGATCGCTCTACTAGGATCATCTCATATACTAAGAAAAGTGCTATCAATTAAATGACAATTCTCCTATAAGGGCCTACGGCTCTACAAGATACAAATCAGGAAATACAACATGCAGAAATAATATAATGATAATAATAATAATATTAATTCGAGAGGACATAAAAAAAAATTCGAGTTGTAGTAGGAGCCCTCGGTTTGATTGGAAAAGGTTCCGATAGACTCATGGAAGTGAGCCCTGGTAGCCCATGCTTTAAAGAAATACAAAAAAAATGTACTCAAGTACAGCTCACGCCTTACTAAGGCTTTTATCTATGTAAAAAGTGTGTGATCTTTGTTTTTTTTAAAAAAAAATGCTCAGTGTAAAATGTCAAGATGCTATTTCTGGCTTTAGGTGTCTATTTGGGACCCGGAATTAAATCAAATAATAATAATAATAATAATAATGTTTTGTGAGTTTACAATACACATACAGAGACAGAATAATCAAAGCTAATTGTCTAAACATCGGGATTATAGATCACAAGAACGGAATGTACTTTCTTATTGACATAGAAGACCCCCCCCCCTGTAAATCAAAATGTACCTTTTAAGATCTTTAATAAGCTATCAAAATACAGGAATGATGAAATGGAAATCTCAAAAAATGTTGCACATGAGAACATCAATAATCCCAGTCTTAGTTGGAGCCCTAGGATTGATTGGCCAAGGGTACGATACATTTATTGAAGGGATTCGTGGTTGCCCATGCCTTAAAGAAATATAAAATAAAATTGTACTTAAAAGTACAGTGTCCATTTTACGAAGAGCTTTATCTATGTAAAATATATGAGATCTTAGTTTTTTGGAGGGTCTGGAGAGATAGAAAAAGTCATGAAACCATTTCTGACCTTAGGTATTACGTTGGGAACCGGAAGGAAATTTGTATACGACAGGAATCAACGGAAATAATAATAATAATAATAATAATAATAATAATAATAAAAAAAAAAAAATGGACACGGGTGTCCGCTTAAGGTCTGGGGTGTAGATTAAAACTTGAAATACAAGTTAAAAAAAAAAAAAAAAAAAAATTATTAGAGGAGAGAAAAGGGGACTGAAAAGCAAGGAATTAACTTGAGACATTAGGATTTACAATCATATCAAACTAAAGGAAAAGTATCATTCAAAGATGCTACATTTACCATTTCTTACAACTTCGGAGCATGGCACAAGTGACTATCCACAAATGTTCAATTTTCCGTCGCCAACGACAGATACTTATCAAATTTTATGGGGTAGGCTGGACTTATACTACAGATTGGTAGGGGGAATATCGAAGAATTCATTAAACAGAGGGGTAGGAGCAAGGGAATAAAAGTTTTTTTTTTTTTTTTTTTTTACCCTAGTCATCCCATATCTCTGTCGGTGCGTGTATATGTACATGTTTGCTAATCTCTCTCTCTCTCTCTCTCTCTCTCTCTCTCTCTCTCTCTATATATATATATATATATATATATATATATATATATATATATATATACATTGAATGTACATGTAGATGTGTCCACACTGACAGGGATCATACTGTATTATATCTGTATTTTCTGTTTTTTTTTTTGTTTTGTTTTTTTGTTTTTTGTTTTTTTTCATGGCTACAGGTGTAATTTTCCTACAATGCTCTGCCCTTTGTCTATCATCTCTTTGAGTGAATATTCTAAAACATATCTTTCAGCGGCAAGTAGGTTGAGAGATGACCGGAAAAGTATAACTTTTATTCCCTTGCTCCTACCCCTCTGTTTAATGAATTCTTCGATATTCCCCCTACCAATCTGTAGTATAAGTCCAGCCTACCCCATAAAATTTGATAAGTATCTGTCGTTGGCGACGGAAAATTGAACATTTGTGGATAGTCACTTGTGCCATGCTCCGAAGTTGTAAGAAATGGTAAATGTAGCATCTTTGAATGATACTTTTCCTTTAGTTTGATATGATTGTAAATCCTAATGTCTCAAGTTAATTCCTTGCTTTTCAGTCCCCTTTTCTCTCCTCTAATAATTTTTTTTTTTTTTTTTTTTTTTTTTTTAACTTGTATTTCAAGTTTTAATCTACACCCCAGACCTTAAGCGGACACCCGTGTCCATTTTTTTTTTTTTTTTTTTTTTTTATGTCTATATACTGAAATCTAATTATCCCACTTGGAGGTGTCTCTCGGACTTATACTAAGTTAAAACTTAGTATTATCTACCCAACTGAATACCATACACTGTTATGAACTTTTAACTTCGATATATTAATAAACCCACTATCTCAAATCTGGTCTTGCTCTTGGACCTTCTTCAAGTCTCGTCCTAAAGCTGGTCATCTGAACAAAATTACCCCTTGGCGGTCAAGGTTAAAACGCATCTCTACCAATTTCAATGAATACGAAAAATATCTCATACCGGATCGGCCGTCAACCGGGACAACAAGGGCCGCGTCCCTCAGAGAGGAACCAGTCTGAGGTCGAAAAGTCTGTCACTGGAACAAACTCTTCCACACACGAAGAGACACTAGGTCACCAAACCCGGATTATCGCCATCCTTGGACCAAGTGTCTCAATGCCAAGTCGACTAGTAAAAATGAAACGAACGAAATGGAGCCGCGAAGAGTATCGACAAGTTATGACATCCTTCTTCACTGCACTCGAAAACCCAGCTAAGAACACCACCAATCAAACATACCAAATATGGAGAAATATGGTGGGAAATGATATAAGACCTAACCTCAATCCAAATATGCTTGCCAATGTCCGCAGAGATATCATGCGAAACAACAGACTCTCAAAGGCAGAAATAGATAAGATAAAATTAGATATAAGGCAAAATACTATGACCCATCACTCAAACTCTGTTGAGACGAATGTTGAAATAAAGAATGCGACAGAGGATGAGGTGGACGCTAAAGCGAATGAAATACGAAATCATCTCCCAGGAAATGAAACCGAAGATTCTGCCTTAGACACAACCTCTAGTTCTCCAGAAATTGTCACTGACGATGACTCCAGATACATTAATTTAGAATTCCTTGAAAACCACGAAGCTGAAATCACCGAAGCGAAAAATGACGTCATCCAAGTACTCAGCAGAGTAACTTTCATACAATTGTCAGACAGAGACCAGCTCCCGAAAATCCATATGACAAATCCCAACAAGCACATCGTGAAAATATACAATGCTGCCCTGGAAACACTGTTAACAGATAAACCACCGGGAAACATCACAGAAGTTAACAACGTCATATACGCAACAGCTCTAGCAGCGACTCGGATGCTTGGTGTCAAGACAATAAATAGAATTAACAGACACAGAGAACCAGCTTGGAAAACCAAACTGATACGAGAAATAAAACAAATCAGATGTGAGCTGTCTATATTAGATGAGCTCACCAGAAACCCTAATATTTCCACACGTAAATCAAAAAAGATCAAACGGAAATATAGCATTAAATCCCTAATTGATATTCCATCGATCAAAGAAATGCTGAAACAGAAACTTCAGCTAAAAGCACAGAGAACAAGACGATACGAGAAACGTTGTAGATTCTATCGCCAAAATAAAACATTCCGAACAGATCTTAAGAAATTTTACAGGGAAATTGGAAAAACGCCTATACATGTCGAAACGCCACCATCGATTGATAATGTACAGACATTTTGGGAAAATATTTGGAGCAACCCAAAGGAATGTAACCCAAATGCAGAATGGATACGGCGTGAAGAAGAACGACTGCTGGATACACCTCTGCAAGAATGGGTAAATATATCCACAGATGATGTTAGGCAAGCACTAACGAAATCCCAAAAATGGAAATCCCCAGGAAATGACAAGGTGCCCAATTTCTGGCTGTATCATCTTTCATCTACCCATGGCATACTTGCAAAAACATTATCAACGCTTGTAAATAATCCCAATAAAATCCCGGAATGGGTTACTGAAGGTATTACATACCTCATACCAAAAACAACTGAAACAGACGACCCGAAAAATTATAGACCGATAACATGTCTTTCCACAACGTATAAGTTGATCACGTCTGTACTGACGAACCGTACTTACTCCTTCTTCGAAACAAACAGCATTCTCCCGCTGGAACAGAAGGGATGCAGTAGAGGTTCATATGGCTGCAAAGATCAACTTCTGATAAATAAAATGATCCTGGAAAATTGCAGGAGACGACGCAGAAATCTCAGTGCAGCGTGGATTGATTATCGTAAAGCCTTTGATAGTGTTCCACATTCTTGGATCCTTAAGGCTTTGGAAATGTACAAAGTCTCCCCTGTGGTATTGAACTTTCTTAAGCACAGCATGGGGATGTGGAACACAAAACTATACCTCAGGCACACCGGGGGCACTGCTATATCCAACCGTCTGAATATCCGACGTGGAATTTTTCAAGGAGACTCTCTGTCACCCCTTCTGTTTTGTTTATCCTTAACCCCTCTTACACATGAACTGAACAACAGTAGCTATGGTTACAAAATAAATAAGAAAATTTTCAATCACCTACTATACATGGATGATCTCAAACTCTTTGCCAAAGACGACAATGAGTTGAAAGGCCTCCTCAATATTGTAAAATACTTTAGTGACGACATAGGTATGGACTTCGGATTAGATAAATGTGCAAAAATAACATTCAAGAAAGGTAGAATTACAGAAACACCCTCAATAGATTTAGATTTTGTCACAAAGATTAGGGAATTGGAGCATGAAGAAGCTTATAAGTACCTAGGAATTAGCGAAGGAGATGGCATACAACACCCCCAAATGAAAGAAAAAATAAGAAGAGAGTACTACAGGCGTGTACGTCTGATACTAAATACTGAACTAAACTCAAAAAATAGAATATCAGCTATAAACACATTGGCTGTCCCAGTGGTGCATTACAGCTTTAATGTCCTTAACTGGACCATAGCTGAAATTAAGCGAATGGACGCCAAAACGAGAAAGCTTCTCACTTGCTATCGCATGCATCATCCCAAAGCTGATGTTGATCGTCTGTATGTGCCCAGATCCGAAGGAGGCAGAGGATTAGTTCAACTAGAACTGTCCTACAAAACTACAACAATTGGCCTCCAAAATACTTGGAAACTACAGAAGACTGGATGATGGTATGCGTCAAGGAACATGAAAGTAGTAAGCGTCTTTACTCCGTAATGAAAGAAGCCAACAAATTCAAACTGGAGCTTCAAATGGGCGTAGAGATGCAACTACAGCACAATACACCGGCTGAAACTGCAAAATACTTGAAAAAGACAGCAAAGACGAATGCAACCGACCAGATACAGAAGCGATGGCAAGATAAACCGCTTCATGGCCAATACTCTGCCCGTATCAACCAAGCTGATGTAGACAAAACCCGTACCCATCAGTGGCTACGCAGTGCAGGGTTGAAAGCGGAAACTGAAGGTTTTATCCTTGCTGCGCAGGACCAATGCTTGCTAACTAGGAATTATCAAGCACATATACTAAAATATTGTGTCAGCCCAAAATGCAGATTCTGTGATAAATATCCAGAAACGATTGATCATCTTGTATCAGGTTGCACGATGTTGGCACCCACTGAATATAAAACCCGACATGACAGAGTGGGCCAATATCTGCACTGGAAAATCTGCAACTTCTACGGGAAGGAAACTGAAAGAAACTGGTACCAACACCACCCAGACCCAGTTACGGAGATAGGACCTGTTACAATTCTATGGGACTACACAATTCACACTGACAGAACAATCAAGGCCAACCGACCAGATATTGTTATTAAAGACCACAAACAAAAACGGTGCCTCCTTATTGATATGGCAGTCCCTGCTGACTGCAATGTATCTTTGAAGATATTCAAAAAGCTGTCAAAATACAAGGACCTTGAAATAGAGGTCTCGAAAATGTGGCATATGGGAACATCAATAATCCCTGTTGTAGTTGGAGCCCTAGGACTGGTTGGAAAAGATTGCAGTAGACTAATTGCAGGGATCCCTGGAAGCCCATGCCTCAAGGAGATACAAAAAATTGTTCTGACAAGTACAGCCCACACGTTACGAAGGGCTCTATCTATGTAATTTTTTTTTTTTTTTTTTTTTTGTCAGTGAAAAGTGTCATGATGCCATTTCTAACCTTAGGTCCCTGGGTGGGACCCGGAAAGAAATGTGTAAACGCCAGAAAGCAAAGAAAATAAAAATAATAATAATAATAATAATCAATTGCCTCTCTGTTACACCAAAGGTCTTATGCCTGCTTATCTTAAATGAATTCATATGCTACCATGTACATGTTTTGTCTAGGTGAATTAAGATGGGCTACAGTAAATATCATATTTACTATAACAGATTTATTTGTCAGCTGCCCAACCATCACTAGTTGGACAGGCTCCATAGGAACTGACATATTCTGCAACTGCAACAAGAGAGAGTATCTAGGAAGCATCATGGCCGGGCATCGAGAAGGATTTTTTTTTTTTAACTACGAAGGGTGAGGCAGCTAAGGTCACATTTGTAATACCCTCAATCGAGGTCTATTTGAACGGATTTGTATACCCGAAGCAGGGGCAGATTGAGACTAGGATCGTTCCGACTTTTTTTTACATTTTTCTCCTTTTCGTCCTGATCATCGTTCCTCCCACCCACTTTTTAAAGATGATGACCAAGTCATTATCTTTTCTAAACTCTCTAATATCCACCTACATCCAGGAACAGAAGATGTATTTGGTTGGTGCAAAAATAATGTCGTTTTTTGACGTTCAACTTCAAAAGATCATGAACTTCTTTCATAATAAACTTTATTAATCGAAATAAGAACCATTAGAATCGACACATTTTTGCCAACGAGAAACAAGTTTACTTATCCCATTAGCATAGAAATCCGGAGTTCTGGAAGCGATGAAGTCATTGAAGGCCGATTCGGCATCATCTCGGCTTTTGAAGCATTTTTCGCGCAGGAAGTTGTCGAGATGCTTGAAAAAGTGATAATCGGTAGGCGAGAGGTCCGGTGAATATGGCGGATGAGGCAGAGTCTCGTAGCCCAATTCGTTCAGCTTCTGCAGGGTCAGTTGAGCAACATGCGGGCGAGCGTTGTCATGGAGAAGAATTGGTTCCTTCATATTGACCAATCTCGGGCACATACGTTGGAGCTTCTGGTGCATTTCGTCAATTTGTCAGCAGTACTTCTCCGTCGTAATCGTTTCGCCTGGATTCAAGAAGCTGTGATGGATGAGACCGGCCGTAGACCACCAAACAGTTACCATAACCTTTTTTGGTGCAATTTCGGCTTCGGGAAGTGTTGTGGAGCTTCTCCGGCATCCAACCACTGTGCGGAACGTCGCCGGTTGTCGTAGAGGATCACTTCTCATCACACGTCACAATCCGCTCGAGAAATGGGTCGTTTTTGTTGCGCAGAAGGAGCGTAGAAGACACCTCAAAACGACGATTTTTTTGATTATCGTTCAATTCATACGGCACCCATTTATCCAACTTTTTTGACTTCCCTATTTGCTTTAAATGGCGAACGACTGTTGAGTGGTCGACCTCGCGTTCAACAGCAACTTCTCGTGGTGTTTTGCGAGGATCGGCTTCAATTAAGGCTTTCAAATGTTCGTTATCAACCGCAGTCGGCCGGCCGCGACCGTTTTCATCTTCGAGGCTCTCGTCACCATTGCGAAATTTCTTGAACTACCGTTGTGCCACACGTTCGTTAGTGGTTCCTAGGCCAAACGCACCATTGATATCACAAGCTGTCTCGGCAGCTTTTCGGCCTAGTTTGAACTGGAACAAGAAAATCGTGCGGATTTGAATTTTGTCCATGCTGTCGAAAAGCCTGCAAAAAAATGAATGAAGAGATTGAGAACGGTAACGAATAACACGATTCGATAGAGCGAAAAAGGCGCTTCAAAATGATACATAGCATGGCTATATATATATATCAATGAATTAATTCAGAAATCATATATAAAAGTAACATATGTGAGAAAACGACATTTTTCCACCAACCTAGTAATAGTAATTGTTACGTCATCCATATATACGCAGATCGGTGGTTGCCGTACTCAGTTAACTGGTCAATGGACCTCGACGCTCAACTTCTGATTTTACTAGCATATTCATGGTTAAAGTGAATAATATCATTTAGATGTAGTGATAACTCCCCTTACTATCGAATTCGAAGATATCAAATCGAAGGTTGAAATCATTGTAATCTTGTATGAGATTCCTTACATAAATAAGTCCATCGTATCTTAGATCTTCCTCGACTAATTTCTGGAACGGATCCATATGCATTAGCGAGATCCAGCCACAGTACGACTAGATCGCCCTTTCCTTCTTTAGCTTCTGTTAGAAGCTGAGTCGTCATGCCTGTATGCATCAAGCAATCTGGGATGCCTGCAATCCTACCCTTCTATACTGAAGAAACTATGTAATTGTTGGCAAAAAAGATAATTCTGAAGTCAGTGGGACAGGATGTCGAAGAAGATTTTGTTTTCACTGTTCAGCAAAGAAATCGTTCTGAACTATTCAATTCCTTTAGAGTTTCCTTCTTTAGGAATCCACACTGTATTAGCAAACTTCTACTACTTTGCAACTCAACCTCTCATTCAAATTGCTTTTAATATCTTCCAGAGATGTACCTGAATATTCGGACATCTCAGAGAGCACACCTCTGGGTCCTGAGACCGAAGCTGATCTAGCTGCCAGTATGACCTCCTTCAATTCTTTCAAGGTCGGTGCCCTCATGTCGAAAACAGTTTACGATGGTTCTGCGTGTACTATTGTAAAAACAACTACGAAAACCATTTTTTATTCATAAAAATATTTTTAAAAAATCTATTAAGAAGCAAACAAGAAAATTTAAATAAACACATAAGTACGAATAAATAATTATAAATTTTAAAAAGATGCATTTTCCGAGCATCTTTTTTTTTTTTTCATTTGCATTTGCCACATAAATTGACTAAAAGGTTGCGAGCATTTGAAATTATACTTTTTTTCTCGGGAAATTACAACAAAAAATTTTAAAAACTATTTTTTTATGTTTATTTAGAAGAATGCTCGAGACAAAAAAATTGTATAAATCCAGATTCTAAGTTTGTTTTATTAAAATTCTAAATAGTTTCTAAAACAATAAAATTACTGAGGTATTTTGCAGAAATAGAAATGCTAAAAGAAAACAGTTATTTTCGAAACAACATTTTCTTGCCGATACGGTATGTTAAACTTTACCTAAAAAGATTGCCAGATTATTTACTGTCCCAATGAACATACATATACTGTATTCAAGTCAACATTAACATAGTCTTTCAGGATGTTGTAATTTTACTTTCTGTTAGTATATTTAGTTATTTATTGTCATTTTGTAGTCAAATTCACAATTCTATCCATAATGTTATTTTTTCTGAGCTATCCTAGATTGCGTAATCTTGCAAAGGACTGAAATATATTTTAAGAATATTCTGCGAATTAGGCTATTAAGTGACTCAAAATTTCTAATGGTTCAGGAGGATGAACGCTTCAAGTTTTCTTTCTTCTACTTGTGACTTAATTCTTCTACCTTCTTTATTTCTTTCTTTCTCTTTCTCTCTCTTTTTTTTCCCTTCTTTTTTTTTCTCATGCTCTCTTCCCCTCGCTTACTTCCACATCCATCCCACATCACTCCTATTATACGCTTTGTTTTCTTTCTCCGGCTCTTTTGTTCTCTATGTATTTATTTTCTATTTGTACATCAACTGTCTATTTCTATCTGTATTCATCCTCTACATTTAGTATTTATAAAAGATACCATTTTCTCTCTTTCCTCCTGCCTTCTCCTCTTCCATTTTTTCTCACCATTTCCTTCTTGTACTTCATCTTCTCTCTCATTCTTACTTTATTCTTTCATTGCCTTTTCTCTCACGACTACTTTTATGGTTTTTCCCTTTTCTTTCTCTCTCTCTCTCTCTCTCTCTCTCTCTCTCTCACGCACTCTTCCTCTTACTCTCCCCCTCCCTGGCTATCTTTTACCTGTGACTTTGTTTCTCGCATAATTTTTGTTATCTGTGTCTATCAATCAGTTTAAACGTTCAGTTTTGATTATTGGTTTTCAGGGTTGATAAGTTAACTTTCCAAGGAACTGATTTATGCTGTAAAATCTTTCTTCTCTGAAAATCAGTAAAATGATCTTAAATATGCAATGTCCTAGTATTATAAATATACATTTTTCGCGCTTTTCACACCCCCTATTATTTTCTCTCTCTCCCTCTCCCTCTCTCTCTCTCTCTCTCTTCATCTCTCTTCATTTTTCTTCATCTCTAATTATTGCTATTTAATAGCCTCAGTTGATTCTTAATTCATTCTCTATCGCTCACTCACACTTTTCTTTATTAGTACTTTTTTTACATTGTCTCTTCTCATTTATATATTTATCGATTTGTATATCTGTCGCTCTCTTGCTCTCTCTTTGACACTCTCTGTCTCTTCGCGCACCTCTTCTTTTCTGTTTTCTTCTTTCTTTTAGCTGATTATTATTAGGTGAGAAAACGACATTATTTTTGCACCAACCTAATAATTCCTTCTCTTTCACGCAACAGTTCTCTTTCTTTTTCACTCTATTCATTTTACTCTTTCTCTATATGTCTACATTTACGTCTGTCTCCAAATGACTTTTCTGCTTTTATAAGTCTCTCTCGACTTTCTAACACTCTTCACTCTCATTTTCTCTGAAAGTTTGTTTCTTTTGCTCTTTTTCCCGTATCTCCCTGGTTCCTCGCTCTCTCTCTCTCTCTCTCTCTCTCTCTCTGTCAATTTTTTCTTCTATCTATCTATCTATCTATCTATCTCAGTCTGCTCCTATCTATCTAACTATACATCTATCTACCTATCTATCTCACTATGCCGATATCTATCTATCTACCTATCTATCTGTTCATATTTAATTTTCTTACTTGTATAAATATATTGGAAACATTAGTTGATTTTGAATTATTTATCGGCCGATTACTTACACACTCGCCGTCTCGCTCTTTCTCTTTCTCTCTCTCTAAGTTTATTCATGTCTATCTATCTATCTATCTATCTATCTATCTATCTATCTATCTATGCTCATGTCTATCTATATACCTATCTATCTAGTTTTATTTAAATAACTTAGTTATATCTGGTAAACGTTAGTTCCGTCGATCGCTTACACTCACTGACTCTGTCTCTCTCAATCTCACTCTCTTTCTCTCTCTGAATCTGTTCATATCTATCTATCTATCTATCTATCTATCTATCTATCTATGTGTCTGTCTCTCTGTTTATTTAACTCTCTTACTTGTCTTAATATATATTGTGGAAGCATTAGTTGATTCTGAATTCTTTACCCGTCGATCGCTTACACTCACCACTCACTCACTTTTTGTCTCTTCATATATATATATATATATATATATATATATATATATATATATATCTTCTCGTGCGTATATTTCGCAATTTGTGCCCGGGTGTGTGCATAACTCTGTCTCTTCCTTCGTTTTCATCTTTTTCTACATTTTTTTCTTTTTCTCCCTCTCCTCCCCCTTCTTTCACTTCGTTCTCTTCCCTCTTCCCTCCTCTGCGTTTGTATGTGTCTTTCTCAGTTTTAAAAACATATCTTGTAAATTTTAGTTGCTTACTTTGTTCTCTCTTATTCGCGTTCTCTCTCTCTCTCTCTCTCTCTCTCTTTCTCTCTCTCTCTCCCTATGTCACTTTTTGTCATTATCCATCTTTTTACAGATTTGTCTAGTTAACTGCTCGTCTGTACTTGTGTGTCTATCTCTCTCCTCCTTCCTCTCTCTCACTTCCATCTTTCTCTATGTTTCCGACTTCCTCTTCACACTCTATCTCCCTGTTATTTTCTTCTATCTTTCATTCTTCCACTCTCTGTCCCTCTTTGCTTACATTTTTTTTTTCTGTTTCCTGTCTCTATATCTCCCTATTAACATTTTCTTTGTTATATCAATATATATTGGATTCCTAATTTGTTCTCCCCCTCTTTCACTCCCTCTCCCTCCCTCTCTCTCTCTCTCTCTCTATATATATATATATATATATATATATATATATATATATTAGGTTGGTGCAAAAGTAATGTCGTTTTCTCACATATGTTACTATGTGAGAAAACGACATTATTTTTGCACCAACCTAATATATGATTCTTTCTTTCGTCCCCTTTCACTTATGTCTTTCTCAGTTTATTTGTCCTCTCTTTCTCTCTCTCTCTCTCTCTCACTCTATCTATCTATCTATCTATATGTATCTCCCTTTATTTATTTGCCTCTCTTTATCTTTCTTTCATTCTAAGTAATGAAACACCTGCACCTAAAATGTCAAAGCTTTTGGCCACCAAACACCACATGCGTAAATTGAACAAAAATCATTGTGGGTGGTGACATGTAGATGGTTGGGCAAGGTCCGGGCCGTGAATGTGGCCGAGAGGAGATAAGACGGTTCCACAGTAGGAACTGGGACAGAGCCAAGCTGGAATAATTAACAGTAACGCAATGACAAAAGAAGATCTGAAAGATGAATGGAGAGTGGAAAAGGTAGCAGGCAGTAGGACAAATGGGGCTTTGCCATATGCGCCAGAAATGGCAAACTGAACTAATCACAGGAACATTGTGAACATAGCTTCAATACTTGGAGGTGTTCAGTTGAAGACTATGCGCTGCATTGGGTCAAATATTTATCAATGAGAGGTCAAGTGTTTCCTCTTAAGATGATTCTTAGAGACTCAAAGAGTCAGAAGAAAAGGGCAAAAGAATCCCATGGCGTCATTTTATTTAGCTATACATTTTCTGACGTGTACTCTCATAAAAGTCATCTGAATGTAATGTGAATGGGCTGTGCGCGTATCTCTATATCCTTCTGTATGTTGGTGTGTGTCCATATTTATTTGCTACATACTTTGTGTTTGTACGTGGTTATTTATACTGCATATATATACACTACTCTACCTCTAGGTACAAGGGAGAAAGTTAACTAGGCTTATATGAGTAAACAGATAATAATAAAAATAGATATAATAAAGACAAGATAGATAGATAGATAGATATGAAAAGAATGAGATAGATAGATAGATAGATAGATAGATAGATAGATAGATATGAAAAGAATGAGATAGATAGATAGATAGATAGATAGATATGAAAAGAATGAGATAGATAGATAGATAGATAGATTGATAGATAGATAGATATGAAAAGAATGAGATAGATAGATAGATAGATAGATAGATATGAAAAGAATGAGATAGATAGATAGATAGATAGATAGATAGATAGATATGAAAAGAATGAGATAGATAGATAGATAGATAGATAGATATGAAAAGAATGAGATAGATAGATAGATAGATAGATAGATATGAAAAGAATGAGATAGATAGATAGATAGATAGATATGAAAAGAATGAGATAGATAGATAGATAGATAGATAGATAGATAGATATGAAAAGAATGAGATAGATAGATAGATAGATAGATAGATAGATAGATAGATAGATAGATATGAAAAGAATGAGATAGATAGATAGATAGATAGATAGATAGATAGATAGATAGATAGATTTAAGTGGAGTTAGATAAACAGATAGATATCTGTGAACGAAATCCACAAGATTTTTGTATGCATTCTTAATTTCTTTCGCCCTTTTTTCCCCATAATTTCTGCTTCTCTTTTTTAAGAAGCAGAATTCCTCCATCTTTTGTAATTCTTTTTATTCCATATGTCAGCATTCTCACCTTTTACTCCTGTACTCCTAATGTCAATGTAAAGGAGAGTAAATAATTAGACCTTACCATGAAAGCTGAAGTCATATTTTTTTCTGCAGTGAAAAATCCTGTATATCAGTTCCATAGTCTATGGATATTTCTTCCTTATCCTTTAATGCGTCACTCCAGTTCTCCATTGGATATTTAATTCTGTCTTTATCAGACACCTTTGTGCTTTGATCGTATCAGGAGTTTTTTTTTTTTTTTTTTTTTTTGGTGGGGGGGTCATATCTTTTTTTGTTTTTTCGTTTTTACTTTAATGCTTCCATTATGATGCCTGTTTCTGTCTAAAGTATAAATATACTACAATAAATTGGAAAATTGAATATAATTTTATTTTGCATGACATAATAAAGTTTCATGAACTTACCACAACAGTATTACTCATTACAAGCTTAATTTTTTATTTTATTTTCGTTTTGTGTAAATTTCTTAAATATATTGACTATATAGATTCTTGAAATATCCTATTGTTTTATTTTATAAAATATAGAACAATTAGAATGTTTTTAATCATTTTCCTACAAACTAGGCAATAAAGCCACTAACAGGCAAGGAGTTACCGAGTATAAAAGACTATGAGAAAAAGAAAAACCATTAAGGAGAGAGTACAATAATTAAGAAAACAAAAGATAACGATTTGTATTTTTAAATTTGAGAAGATCAAAGTTGATTCGAAAGTAAGAGTTCGACAAGCGAGAAGTGCAAGAAGACAATATAAGCATTTTTACTGTTACATCTAGTGATTTTAACTGTAGAATGTTGACACCTTGCCACCAATCGAGTACTATACATAAATTCTTAAAGTTGAGGTGCCAAAGGGCAAAGTTAATCAGAACAATTACCATGAAAGTATTTATAGAAAAGACAAAGTAAGGCGATGTTCCGGCGGTAGAAAAGTGACTGATGCCATGTCAGGACAGATAACATTACATATTCTACTTTGTAATTTTTCAAGAATCTCTAAATACATAGAAGTGACAGACCAGACTTGACAGCAATATTCAATGCATAGACGAATGTTAGACTTATAAATGTGTACGATAGATTAAGGCGAGAAATTGTGCAACATGATGACATCGGAAGATGAGAAATGTCATACTTCCACTAACAAAACGATAAAAAAATTCTTTAAAACAATTTATAATATCAGTAGTATTTAAACCCAGGTTATGTGCTATGTGATTTCAGGACATTGACAATCATGGCTCTCCACAATTTCTTGTCCTTTGTAGCTCTTAGTAAATTTTGTCTTTTTGTTATCTCTCCTAAAACTTGTTCTGCCATCCATTTACACAAGCTCGCTTAAATAGTTTATATTTTCTTTTCTTCTTGACTTCAGTCTGTCCTTCTTTCTTTATCATCTTCCCTGGATATTTCAACTGTCACCTCCTGATGTTATAAATGCGTCCTTTTTGTTTTCCTTTTCTCTAAAACTTCCTTTTAAGCTACAATGTTCCAGCCAAGGTATTATCAACGTCCTTCTATTAAACCACATTTCTATTGCTTCAACTCCCCGCATTCTCTGACATATAGGGCGGCTGATATTACATAACAGTTCAGTACTCTTTACTTTGTTTCTAACGAAACATTTTCTGTTTATTAATACTTTGCTTAGCTTTTGGAAGTCGTCTTTCGCTATCCCATTGCGCCTTCGGATTTCAGTGTCATAATTCTTGTCCTCTGTTTAGAACCTTCCCAGATATTTAAATTGTTGATTGATACATCCTTGTCTAATACCCTTTCTATTTTTGTATAAAACTCTTTTCATTGATACGTGAATGATACAAACTAATATCCCAATCATTGTTGTTTTTATTATTTAACCAGGCCACTAAAATGACAGGCCTTACTATTGATATGTTTTTTATTAAATCTGCATTTATATAAATAAATCGCAACTACAAGGTAGATAATTTAAGATTGTAAACATAATCGACATTATAAAAAGTAAATTATTATTATTATTACTATTATTATTATTTGTGTATGTTATGTTTCCTGCTTTGTATCCTATAGAGCCGAGTTCAAACAATGGTCCTTAGGGCCTATAGAAAAATTGTCATCTAATTGATAGCACTTTTCTTAGTGTATGGGATGTACATTGTAGGGCGATATTCTGGGTAACTTGTATGTTGATGTTACCTGGGACACTGTTAGTAAAATTGTCCATTCCTTTTCTAACGAAGCCCAGAGCTCCAGTGACTATTGGTACTGCCTCAGACTTCATTCTCCACATCCTGTTAATCTCCATCTCCAAGTCCTTCTATTTGGACGATTTCTCGATAATTTTCATGGAGGTGTTTCTCTCAGATAATACTGCTATGTCAATAAGCATACACTTCCAGAATTTCAGTTCTTTTGGCTTTTATTTGCCTGACAGTTTGAATTGGCATGTCCCAGAGGACATCGTTATTTTGAGTAACTGTGTCTGGTTGGTGCTGATACCATCTCTCAATGGTTTCGATTTTGTGCTTCTTGCATATCTTCCAGTGCACATATGTCGCTACCTTGTTATGTCTGTGTGTATATTAATTTCTTGCCAGTTCCGGACATCCTGAGATAATATGGTCGACAGTTTCATCATATTTTCCGCAGATTCGGCATTTCATGTTAGTTCCATCTTTGATTATGTGACAGTGATTGGTTATGGTTGCGAGGTTTTGGTTCTGAGCTGCAGTAATTAGGCCTTCTGTCTCACCTTTCAATCCGGTGCTCTTCAGCCACTAATGTGTTTTCTGTTGATCCGCATCTGCTTCTTTCGCCCTTTTTCGATATTTGCCACGCAACGCCTTGTCCTCCCAGTTTTTTTGTAATTTCATTTAGTCAAGTTATTTTGCTTTCTGTTTTACTCGTTTAGGGTAGATGGTATTCGCTTCGTTTTTTATTGGTAGGATTTCAGGTATATTTAGCTGTTTCTTGAAGAGTGCATCCTCTTTTTCGATGGAGTGGATTTGTTGTTTTACTATGTGTAGGAGAGGGCCATTAGTTTTGTGAGGTATGCTTCCAATCCGATTATTATTATTATTATTATAATTATTATTATTATTATTATTATTATTATTATTATTATTATTATTATTATTGTAGTTGTTGTTGTTGTTTAAAGTTAACAGATCTTACACCGTAATTTAACGATCAGTAACAGGCCAGGATATTTCTTCATTTATCTATATCGATAAAACTTTTCTTAAAATACTAGCTAATGAAATCAGTGTTATTTTCTGAAATATCATAGTCCAACTTTATCATCCCATCTTTTAATTTTTCTTATATATATTTCCCCATTATCTTTGTCTTTCTCAACTACCCTTATGTCCCCGGGTACCGTTATAGTGATGATCAAACAAAGGTTCGTCTTCCTTCTGGATAGTAACGATGTCTGGCTTTCTTGCTTCTATTACATTATCACATTCCAGGGTCAAGTCCCATAACAACTTTACACTCTCATTTTCCATTACTTCAAGTAGTTAATGTTCATACCACTTTTCTGTTCTCTCCAGTTTGAATATACCATGTAACATTCTGTGTACTATACTCGTGATATATTGCCGTGTCTTCGTCTATAGTCACGTGGTGCCAATATGTCATATTGACTTGTGAAACTCACAGTCTCCTCTGCTTTTTAACATATTCTACAGAATCCCTAGATTTTTCAATGTGATATTTGATATAGTTATTTATCAAGGATTGCTCTTGTGCAGCACATATCAAAGATTCTGTACCCTTCCTTCAACCATGTCCCTGTTTCTATTGCATCATACCCCCTCATTTGTACTCCTTAACTATATTTTTTGTTATTGCTATTATTACTGAATAAGAAAGCAGTACACAAGTGATACTGGGCTACAAATATATGACGATCAATATCCCTATTATGACATTCGATGTGATAATTATATACGTGACAAATGCATCACAGCCAAATGTGAACGATATAACGATAACACATATCCTTACAGGTGTGGTTCAGTTAGAAACACCTTCGGGTAGAGTAACCCAGTACGCTCAGACGGTTTTCGACTGAGGATGTTCCAAGGTAACTAGATGCGAGCTTCAAGTCATCTTTGATGCCTCATCCTTCAAACGTTAATATACAATCCTCTCGACACCCTGTTATGCTACCTCTTTACTACTCTCACTCATAAACCAATGCGTCAACCCCTGGGGGGGGGGCATATAAACTGGTTACTTCAGGCAAATGAGATGAAAATCTGTTGTTCTTAAAGGGATTTTACTGTCGTCATCTAAATTCACCAAGAAAAACTGTACAAGTTAATGCCTCCAATCAATTATGAGTAGAGCCCCTTGTGATCTATTATTATTATTATTATTATTATTATTATTATTATTATTGGTTTCTGTTGTATAGTCATTTCTTTTCTGGTCCCAACCAGAAACCTAAGATCAGAAATAGCATCATGATATTTTCCAATGAGCAACAAAAAAAAAGTTCACACACACTTTAATAGATAAAGCCTTTCGTAAAATTTTACCTGTACTTGTGAGTACATTTTGTTATATTTTTAATGCTAGGGCTACTAGAGATCGGAAAATTTTACAATCAAACCAAGGGCTCCAACTACAAATGGAATTGTTGATGCCCTCACATGCCAAATCTTTTATATTTCGATTTCAAGATCCTTGTGTTTTGATAGTATTTTGATGATCTTCAGAGATACATTACAATCTGCAGGGACTACCATGTCAATATTATTATTATTATTATTATTATTATTATTATTATTATTATTATTATTATTATTATGTGTATGTTTCCTACTTTGTAACTTGTAGAGACGGGTCCAAACTATGGTCCTTAAATCTATATACTATCATTTAATTGAGAGCACTGTAGGATGTCCCTGGTAGGGTGATCTTGTATGTTGATGTTACCTGGGACACTGTTAGCAAAACTGTCATTTTTTTTTTCTCAGGAGGCCTAGAGCTCCGATTACTATTGGTACAATCACAGTTTTCATTCCCCACATCCTGTTAATTTCGTTCTCCAGCTCCTTGTATTTGTATAATTTCTCGACAGTTTTCTTGGAAATGTTTCTCTCAAATTGTACTGCTATGCCAATAAGCATACACTCCCTGAATTTCTTATCTTTTAGGGAATTCGTAGGCTGCAAATAGAATCAAATTTATTTATCATTAAATATACCTTGGTCATTTTTCCAACAAAAAAGCATGCGCATAGGATCTACGTTAAAAATGGGTAAAAGTCGATATTTTTCCCTTTGGAGAAAAGATTCCTTCTATAATTAAAAAAAAAATGAAGGCTTCGTATAATAATATCGCTAATGAAAGAATAATTAACACACACTGCTGTGTGTGATTTGTTTCTAATTTATTCATTTGATGATACAAATACATTTTTAAAAAGAAGTATATTTATTCTCTAGAAAAAATAATTATCATTAACGTTTCTTGATTGTGAAGCAAAAAGTGTTTACACTTATGATCTTCCTTAGTAAAAATCGTCAATGTTTTAAAATGTTGACAACGTTAACTTTAACGAACTGTTACAAAATACAAGAAACGTTGTACTTAATCATTGTTTATGTATGTCGCTATGCATGAGAGTGTGTGAGTGAACAAGTGAGAAGGAAAGGAAACAAAGAATATTTTAATAACTTTATTTTCCTCATAAAATGATTATCGGGCTGTATGTGGACCGTAGGACGCAATTTGTCCATAACTGCGTTAAATATATTTTCGTTTGAGAAAATTATATTAATTATC
>OZ010616.1:31917336-31967336 GCA_963932145.1 Acanthosepion lycidas
ACATTTCAAAGAAGACTATTCATCCTGCTGGTAAACAGTGTCGTCAACAGCATATATGACGTCATCATTACTGTAACACTGGTTCTCAGCCAAGTTTATTTTCATGTTGGGAAACAGATGATTGGAGAACAGTGAGGGTAATCAAGTAGTTCAAAACCACAGCCATGCACAAAAGCCATTGTGTGTTGGAGTATTGTCCTGAAAAGATTCGTTATGTCAGTTTTCCTAGGCATTTGATAACGTCTTGATAATGTTTCATAACTGCTTCAGCAGGTTGGCAATACTAGTGTCTATTGATGTTGTGGCCCTTTTGAAAATAGTCAATAAACACAATACCTTTTTCTCCCCCAAACTAATGGCACCTGCTTCCCTGTAGATAAAACCTTGGTCTACTTTATATCAGATGAGGAGTGGTGTTTCAACTTCTTGGCTTATCACTATCTCAAAGTGATGACCCCCAACCCTCATTCTGGGTTAGAAAATGTTCAAACTGGATATGCCTCAAACAATCTCAGGTTTTCCTGTGATGTAATGAATCTGTTGCATTTTTGATCAAGTGTTAGATGTGGCACTCAACGAGCAGAAACCGTCGTCATTTCAAGTCCATTTTGCTGAATATTATCAACACTCAAGGATATGCGAATAGCATTGACTATTTTATTTATAGTCAGTCGTCTGTCATACATCACCATGTGATGAAAATGATGAATGTTTATCTCAATGGTGGCAGTTCAAATCTTGGATCATTTTCAAGACTCTTCCTTTCTCAATTAAGCTGCCCACTTTTGCACTGTTGATAAGGCTGGAGCGCCATGCCTTAGTTTAGTAACCATGTCAACATGAATTTCTTTTCTTTTGGGACTAAAAGCTTTCCTGCAGGTACTTAATAATACCACGATGCCACATTTCGCCCATTTTCAAGAGAAGTCACTACTAGTTGCCTTTGGAGGATTCTTTGAACAGTCACATGTCAGTTTACCTTGAGAGAAACAATAAAATTATTAATAAAAAAAAGTTGAAATTGATGTATGCAATATTTCATTGCTCTAGCATTATTCCTTTATATTTAGCCTATGAGGTTTTCAGCCTACCGTCTTATATTGTCATCACTTTATAAACATTATCTACAGAGGAAGGAAACTGTGAAAAACATCCTTGCAGTTAATCAATATTTGATTAATAAACAAGTTTGTTTCAATTTGATAATTTTTTCATGGCTATTGTAATTAGCATCCCATCATTATTCACACATAAAAATGGACAAAATCAACTTTGTAAAAAAATCCTCGTATATTTCAATATTGAATAAACAAACAAATAAGCCTGATTTTGTTTAATATTTTCATGCACTACATATGTTCTTACATTATCTACATATAAAAAGGATAAAATAAACATTGAAATACATGATTATAGCCAGTCGATATCATTTTATATTTACATAGTCGGTACTTACATAAATCCCCATAACGTTGATTGTTAAGACAATTGATTATACAAAATTATTAAAAATAAAAATTCTGGATATTTTACTAATATTTTAATAGACTTTATTCTATAATTTTCCGGCCATACTTACGATCTTTTTCGATTACCTGCAAAATTGTTTTTCTTGGTTACTTTCATATATATATATGTGTGTTTCTATATGTATATAAATGCACATGCCCGCATATGCGTACGTATTAATTTCTTTTACCTCGTTTTATTCATACAAGGCATACTTATAACTAATTATTCATGGATATCTTTTTTTTTGTTATAATTCCTTCCAACCATCGGTTTCGATGAAAAGATTATCTGGTTATTATGGGTTTTAGTGTAGTTTAAACAGTCATTATTGCTTTCAATGTTAATGCCATAGAACTGTCCACCTTTTTGATTGTTGTCTGTGATTGCGATTGCATTGTTAATGATAACGATTTATTGGTTCATGGTAATGATGAACAGTTACGTCACGTGCCAGAAGATCCTATCCAAACTGACATCTGGACAGGTTGGCGTCATCTTAAAGGTTAAATCGTAATAGGGACAACGAGCAAAATGGCGAGATTGCAACCAAAAGTATGAGATAGACACAACAAAAGATAAATAGATATGTGTATATATATATATATATATATATATATATATATATATATATATATATATATATATATATATATATATATATGATAAAAGGAGATATATAGAAAATCTATATATCAAGAAGAATCTTGGCGAAATCTATGGCAAAGTGTAAAAGACTTCGTGAGACGCGTTTTGTCCTTTAGGACATCATCGGACTAAAGTCATGTTTACCTTGATGCGACTACACATGGACGCTGTGGAGGGTGCTGTTGAAAATTTAAAATTGTTATTTTTAATATATGTTTTGTTTATATAGTCTAACCGATTTCATTTAATTTCTCTTAGTAACGAAATAGATAAAAACAGAAATATTTAGCAGACTATTCAATTAGACGATTATGTAGGTAGTATATATACATGGAGAAAAAAAGAAAAAACACGGGGGAAAGATGTGAGTGAAAAGAGTATGTGCTTCTTACAAAGGAAGGAAATAAATACAAAATATAAGAAAGAAAAGAAAAATAAATGTACTTTAATTATACCAATTTCTTGTTCCCATCTTGATTATTACAGAAATTATTATAGGCCCAATATTTTAACCAACTACATTCTTCTGATCTTGATTATTATTAGTGTTATTATCGACCAAACGTTTCTATTAAGTAAACTTTTCTCATTGTGATTATTATAGGTGTTATTATAGGCACAAGGTTTCCAATAAGTACACTCTTCACATCTTCATTATTATAAGTTTACTATAGACCTAAGGCTTTCATTAAGTGCACTCTACTTATCTTGATTATTTTAGGTGTTATTATAGAAAACGTTTCCAGCAATTACACTCTTCACATCTTGATTATTATAGGTGTTATTATAGACCCAAGGCTTTCAGCAAGTACACTATTCTCATCTCAATTATTATAGGTGTTATTATAGATCGAGGGTTTTCACCAAGAAAACTCTTTTTACTTCCATTATTATATGTGCTATTATAGGCATAACATTTTCACCAAGTACACTTTTCTCATCTTGATTATTATAGTTTTTATGATAGACCCGACGTTTCACCAAGTACACTCTTCACACCTTGATATTATAGGTTTATTATAGACCCAACGTGTTCTCACGTAGACTCTTCTCATCATAATTATTATATGTGTTATTATAGATTCAGTGTTTTCGCCAAGTATTCTAATCTTGATTGTTATAGATGTTATTATAGACACAATGTTTGCACCAAGTACACCCTTCATATCCTGATTAGTGTAGATATTTACTATACACACGTTTCCGCCAAGTACACTCTTCACATCTTCATTATTATATATTTATTATTGACACAAGGCTTTCACACTCTTCACATCTTGATTATTATAGGTTATATTATAAACCCAAGGTTTTCACCAATTTCAGTCTTCTCAACGCGACTGTTATAGGTGTTATTATAGAACCAAGGATTTCACCAAGTACACTTTTCTTATCTTGATTATTATAGGGTTATTATAGACACACTCCAAGGATTCCACCAAGTAGACTCTTCCCACCTTGATTATTATAGATGTTATTATAGGCATAATATTTACACTAAGTACACTCTTCTCATCTTTATTATTACAGACGTTATTATAAACACAATGTTTCCAGAAAGTACACTCTTCACATGTTGATTATTGTAGATTTATTATAGACATAAGCCTTTCACCAAGTACACGCTTCTTATTTTGAGTATTATGTTCTATTATAGACCCAACTTTTCACCAAGTACACTCTTCTCATATTGATTATTATAGGCTTATTATAAGTTTATTATGGGTCCAAGTCTTTCATCGAGCACTCTTCTCATCTTGATTATTATAGGTTTACTATAGATCCAAGGCTTTCACCAAGTAAACTTTTCTCATGATTATTATAGGTGTTATTATAGACCAACGTTTCCAGCAGGTACACTATTGATATCTTGATTATTAGAGGTGTTATTTTAGACCCAAGGCTTTCACCAAGTACACTCTTCTCATCTTGGTTATTAAAAGTGTTATTATAGAACCAACATTTAATTAAGTAGACTCTTATCATTTTGATCATTATAAGTGTTATTATAGACAGGACGTTTGAACCAATTACAGTCTTCTCATCTTGATTATTATAGGAATTATTATAGACCCAACGTTTTCACCAAGTACACAATACTCAGCTTGATTATTATAGGTGTTATTATAGACTAAACGTTTCCAGCATGTACACTCTTCAAGTGTTGATTATTATAGGATTATTATAGACACAAAGCTTTCACCAAGTACACTCTTCTCATCGTGATTTTTATAAGTGCTATTATAGACCCAATGTTTTCAACAAGTAAACTCTTCCCATATTGATTATTATGGGTATTATTATAGACCCATATTTTCCAGCAAGTACGTTCTTTACATCTTGGTTATTATAGTTTTATTATAGATCCATATCTTCAGCAAGTACACTCTTCTCTTGATTATTATAGATGTTATTATACATAGAATGTTTCCAGGAAGTACACTCTTCTCATTTTAATTATTATAGGTGTTATTATAGACACAAGACTTTCACCAAGTACACTGTTCCTATTTTGATTATTATAGGTGTTATTATAGACCAAGCATTTTCACCAAGTATACTATTCCAGTCTTGATTATTATAGGAATTATTATAGACACAACGTTTTCACCTAGCACATTCTACTCAGCTTGATTATTATAGGTGTTATTATAGACCCAACGTTTTCAGCTTGTACACTCTTCACATGTTCATTATTATAGGATTATTATAGAATCAAAGTTTTCATCAAGTACGCTCTTCTTATCTTGACTATTATAGGTGTTATTATAGACACACCGTTTTTACCGAGTAGACTATTCTTATGTTGATTGTTATAGGTGTTATTATAAACCCAGCGTTTCCAGCAAGTACATTCTTCATATCTTTATTATATTTTTTATTATAGACTCAATCTTTTGATCAAGTACTGTCTTCTTCTCTTGATTATTATAGGTGTTAAAATCAGGATCGCTTGAGACATAATCATCGCTTAATCATAGGATTGGTATTCGGCATACACTTCTTCCTCATAATTATTTTTACTCTTATAGTGGTTCTTTCTTGATTGATTTTGTTCTACGATGCATAATATCAATTTTGTGATTATCATTAACATTGCTGTGTTAATATTTATTAACATATATATATACATACATACACACACACATATATGTGTGTGTATGTATGTATGTATATGTATATAATTATATTATTTTGTTTATTTAACTTAAATATCGCTATGTATTGTCGTCCAGATAATATTATGAATTTCGTATATTCATGTTCTACGTTTTTAATTCTATCTACAACCCCTTTAAGAAGCTTAAATCTTTATTTTCTTTTTCTTTTTTTTAGGTGCGTGGACTATCTTGACTCTCCACAACTTTCTATCCTATGTACCTCTTAAAAAACGTTTTTTCTACTCCCCTTTCTACTGTCTGTTCTGCCATTCATTTACACTAACCTGTTTGATAGGTTAAAAACAGTTTCCACTCTGCTTCTTCAATATATCCAGTGGGTGTCATATTCTCCAAATCCTCATTATGTCCCCCAAGTTATCAACTGTCTTTTTCTAATTCTAATTATGAGTGTATTTTTTCTATTAATTTTTCTTAAAACTTGTTCATAATGGTCCATCCATGGTATTCTCAGCATCCTCCTGTAGAATTACATCTCTGTTACTTCAAGTCTCCTTTTCAGTTTGAGGAAATTGTTTAGCATACAATGTCATATAGGAGGACTATTGCATAATAATTCAGCACTCTCTTCTTTGTTTCTAACGAAAATTTCTGTTTCTTAATACTTAGTTTAGAATTTGGAAATCATATTTTGCTCTTCCAGTATGCCCTCGGATTTTTGTACTACATTTTCCGTGATCTATTAAAATATTTTCCAGATATTTAAATGTCTGTATTAACTTGATGTTAATATCCACAATTTGTAACATGCATCTTGGGATGTTCCTTTTGCTGACAACCATACCTTCTTTTTTATTGCCATGTTTCTCACTTATGATCATCCCAAACAATCGTGGAATTCTCTATTAAGACTTCGTTTGCAAAAACAATCTACGATGATTACATTCTTTTCTAATAATATTGTGATGTTTTAATATATTGTGACGCAGCAGTGATATACCATTGTAGTAGTTGTAGCAGAAAACACCATCCCCTGTGTAGTGATTGATAACTTTCTCTTTATTCAAATTCGATAAGTGGTGAGAAAGACATGATCGAAGACTGCTTCATTGTAAATCATATATGTTGATAAAAGAGCAGTTTTACCTTGTTTCAAGATGCTTAATCGCTTCAAACACTGTGGATTGTAGCAATGGTCGGGGAGAAGATGCTCTGTGATAATGCTCTTCGGAAAATGGTCAAAACAAATTAACACTTGCTGATATTTATTTAGTCACGTACATAGCAACCTGTTGTGACATTATATAATCACATCCTATCACTGATTATGACAGACGAGTTCTTTGATTACTATGTTCGCGACATTTTCTGGTCAGGTTAGGTGCCTGAATTTATTCCAATATACTTATTTTCATAAAAGTTAATAAATACAGATATGAAATACAGTTAGGATAAAAAATATGCCATACCGAAAGAGAAGACACTATGTGAAATTTTTATGACTTTGTTAGGTTAAAAAAGAAGATATTATTTATAAAAATAAAATCTGTACAGCCTTTCACCCAATACAAGTCCCAATAAACACTCATTGTAGAGGGTTACTGTGTTATTTGAGCATGAGATAAGGTAAGATAAATAAACTCTTGTCGTTATTTTATTCCACATTAAATAGGACATAGAAATAGCGATAGAACACCGAGAGGCACGTGCTGTTTTATCTGAGGGCAAGGAGTTGAAGAATTGAAAATAATTAATCCCTCACAAGGCCAAGGACAATTTTAAACTCGGTCAAGGCTAGAAAGTGACGATTGAGCAACCCCAGCCTGGATATAGTAACAATATTCTATTTTCTTTCTATGATGTTAAACTAGCACAAAATCTTCAGTAAAATGCAAAACAATGACTAATTATGATAGGAAATACTTTTTAAAATTTTTTACAGAAGAAATATTTTAGTGCACAGAAAGTTATAGAAAATTTTGCATAAGTGTTTTGTATTAGAAATGTTTTGTTTTTTTAAGTTCAGTGTACAGTTTAGCTACAGTAAGGCTTAAAAATTATTTAATACATATGATGAAATATTATTTTCTAAATAAAACAGAAAAAAATGTATTCACTTGAAATGTAAAAAGTACATTAATGACACACGTACACATACCTACTGTCACATACATACAAAATAAGGATACAAAAATAGCTTTGTGTGTGAATTTATTATAAATGCTAAATTAGTCATGAACAAAATTATTCTAATAATTTGAGATGCTAGGATTTATTTTAGATAAAGCAAGATAAAACATTTATGAATAAAATATGATCTTGTGATCAAGTGTCTCGCTTGGAATTATATTTAAAAATACAGAATGTCATACCCAACTGTAACTATTTAATATGAAATAATAATAAAGTTTAATATTTTCATGAAACAAGTTTAATTATTCACAATCTTACTATATAATATCCTAAATTTATATCTATATTTCGTCTGTAACTCTCGATGTAACTATAATAACATTCCTAACATTGGCAATCCTAGATGGCAGTATTTTTCTTATGATACAAGTAGATCTTTCTGATGAATAATGCAAAAAAGGATGAAATCTGGGAAATCTACAAAAAAAAACTCCCAAAAGAAAAAAAAGAAAAAATATCAGATGATATATATATATATGTGTGTGTGTGTGTGTGTGTGTGTGGTGGCTGGCCGCTCATATTCGAATGTGCATGTCTATTAGGTGGCTAGCTAGTCCTTGTTGCAGACGCCTGCTCAAGCACATTTGTTCTTGTTCAACACTCACAGAGCCCACTCGTGTTTTATACTGCAGTTGTGCTCGGCTGATCTTAGTTACAGTTTCTTGGCGAGAGCACATTATCTGGTGTGATCAACACCCTGGACAAGGATAAATTTCAATCATTATCTTCTCTCTTCTCAATTCTTTTTTTTTTTCTGTTATTCTCTAATACTCAGTAACCTCATTCGCCTTAGTCGCTTTATTGCCTTGTTTGGGGTGAATTGATAAAAAACAAAAAACAAACCACATCATTGAGTGAAGAACTCGTTTAGCGGTCATATCATTGGAAATGAACCCGTATAAGCGGGGAGTCAATTTAACTTGAAAAATATTCATCATATTCATTTGAAAATAATAGTATGACTTGGCAAAATATGCTGTTGCTTTGATGGCACAGAAAAAACTATTATTAATATATTCTATACTGAATATAAATCTAGGGATTACTTTTCTGTTGTTATTAAGTAATAAACTGATCCCCCTATAATTATTAACTAATGATGTAATAATTAGAAAAAATGTAGTACAGATTTGCATTTAAAAATAATGCAAACTTAAAATATGACCAATACTGGAGGGTATCATTTATATTGCTACTAAATAAATCCCACAGAATGACTACTTTTACTTCCAAATTGCCTTTAAAATGGCGGAGCGCATTCTTTTAAAGGAAAATTTTTCGTCCAATACTTCTTCAGAAGGATTCATTAGAAGAAAAATAATCCAAACAGGGAAACCGAAAAAGTGAATTTTTAAAAACATATATGGTATAAAATTTTGTTAAAATATAGTAATTGTAAAATTATATTGCAGACTTGTTTGAAAATCTAAGAGTAATATAGACTTGTGATGTGGGTATAAAGTAGGGTGATTTTGAGAGAATTAGAATTTCTATCAGAATTCATTATTGGCGGTCACAATCTTAAAAAAAAGTTAGACATGCAATTGACACACTGTTCATAGCAAACACAGAAAGGAAACTACAGAAGCTCCTCCAGAAGACAACGAAGGAAAGCTAGAAGAAAGGACAAAACATCAATTGTAAGAAGACAGAATCCATGGTTGTCAGCAAGAGGAAAAGGCCAAGTAAAGGAAAGCGAGAAGAAAGGACTAAACCTCAATTGTAAGGAGACAGAATGTATGGTTGTCAATAGACGAAACATTTAAGTTACAAATTGTAGACACTAAAATCAAATAGTACATAAAATATAAATATCTTGGAAGTAGATGGAGAATGCATCATCAAAACCTAATGTTGTATTGGGATAGCAAAAGATGCCTTCCAAAATCTAGGCAACGTATCAGGAAACAATAAAATATCATTAGAAACAGAGAAACGAATACTTAACTGTCATTTAATATCGGTAGTGAAGGCTAGATAATTTCCTCGCAGATGAAGGAAAGACCTGTAGAAACAGAAATGTGGTTCTACAGAATGATGCTGAGAGAACCAGTGACTGAGCATGTGAACAATGAGAATGTTTTAGAGAAAATATTAACAAAAAGGACACTTATGATTATCATCAGAATGTGACAGAATCTTTAGGGTATATAATGAAGAAAGAGGGCTTAGAGAAATTGAGTTACAAGATATATTGGAGGTAAGAGGAACAGAGGAAACCTAACTAACGTACTTATGTAATTGGTTAACAGAACAGTGATTAGGAGAGATAGCACTGATATTACATAAGAGTTCAGTATTTATTTGTTTCTTACGAAATTTTCTTGTTTTTTCATACTTTGTTTAGTTTTTGAATAGCTTCTTTTACTGTCCCAATGCATCTTCGAATTTGGGTGTCGCATTTTCCGTTATGTGCTAAAACACTTCCTCGATAATTTTAATACTTACTTGATTTTGGTGTCTCCAATATGCAATTTGCATCTTGGGCTGTTCCTTTTGCTGATCACCATACATTCTTACATTTACAGTTGGCATTCTCGCTTTCCTGACTACCTTCCATAGGAATTGTTGTAGTTTACTTACCGCATCAGCTATCAACACTATGTTATCTGTATATTTGATGTCACTGTCGCTGATTTATGAATAAGTCATTGAAACCCATACAGTGACTATTCGATGGGAGATATATACAACAGACTTCTTCTATGTGCCGTGTCCTTCCTTCTATTACTTCTTCTTCAGGACGTGACGGTCATGACTCTCCTCAAATTCTTGTTCTCTGTGGCTATTAGTATATTTTTCTTTTTGTCATCTCTCCTAAACCACATACAGAAAAGCCTTCTCAAATATGGTAGTGTCGTCAGGGATAACTATGACTGTTAAAGAATGACAAAAGAGTTCATGTTTACAAGAGAGAAAATAACATTAAACTGTGTGGAACTATTCAGCTGCTCAATGAATGTACTGGGTTAACATGAAAATTTGTACAATCGGACAATATACTTACTATATTACCCTAGTTCCTGGGACATGATACAGTAAGTGAATGTAAAAAACGAAATAAAAAGAAGAATATAATAATAATAATAATAATAATAATAATAATAATAATAATAATAATAATGATAACAATAAAAATAATAATAATAATAGAGAAAAACCACACTGAGTACAGTCCTCACAGAGGCCTTCTATATTCATTAAAAGAAAATCCAACAAAAAGAACAATACATGGTCTAAGGAAGATTATATTGAAGTAATGATAGCATTTTACAGCGCTACGATAAATTCAACAACGACAATGACTAAAGCCGCATATAGTATCTAGCGAGAAAATATCCCTCAGATTAAACATCGATACCAACAAAATAGCCAATGTCAGGAAAAAAAAAAGAAAACCTGATATAGAACTCTAAATTTTTCGAGAAAACATAAATATATAAACCGCAAGGACTTCAGAGTGAAGTAAACAAGGTCTGCAAAATGAAAGAAAGCAAAAGGAGAAAAACTGAAACGAATCCTTGACATAAAGAATAAGAAAAACAAAGCGTTATGATAAAAGAAACATACAAATACCAACAACTGGGAAAATATAAAATAGAGATAAATGACCTCCCTAATATTCAGGAAGTCGATGAGATCTGGTGTATGATGTGAGAAAACTGAAAAATTCACACTGAAAGAGCTATATGGATCAAGCAACAACAGTAACAACACACACATATGAACGGATATCATTATTACTGAAACATCAGCAACACCAAAAACTGAAATCCACAAGGAATAGATTGAATAGCTAATGTTTGGATAAAAAAAACAATCTAGCACCCACCAAAACCTAGAACGGGTATACAATGATATAATCATAAAACCAGAGAAATGCCCCAAATGGCTCACAAAAACAGAAGAGACGCAGAATCCGAAAAACTATAGGCCTATCACCTGCCTACCGACAATGTACAAGATCATCACTTCTTTCATAACTGAGAAGACATACAACTTACTTGTGAAAAACAAGTTACTACTAGGAGAACAGAAGCGATGTAAAAGAGGAAGTTGTGGATGCAAAGGCCAACTAATTATCAATAAAACAATATTGGGAGAGGTGAAAATAAGATAAAGAAAGTCATTAAGAACATGGGTCGACTCCAGAAAGAAGTTCGAAAATGTAATATACTCATGGATAAAGAGGAGCCTAAATATATACAGGTATGTCCCACAACGGTTAAAATTATAATGGATAGCATAAAAAACTGGAAGACTACACTAAATCTAAACCATACAAACGGGTCATTAACAATGAGACCAATCAACATCAAAAGCGGGATCTTCCAATGAAATTCATTATCAACACTACTCTTCTGACTTGCATTAGCGCCACTCAACTGCCAACTGGCTACGGATTCAAGTCACAGAATGATCAACTGAATTCCCTATTCCATAAGGATTATTTTAAAACGTTTACAAGATGACAACCAGCAGAAAAACCTACTCGTCATTGTCAAAACCTTCAGCAAAGATATTAGGATGAAGTTCGGAATCGACAAATATGGGAAAACCACCTTCAATGCGGTAAATTAACTCAAAACTACAGATTTAGACCCTGAAATCAACAAGATTTAGGAACTAGACCAAGATGGTACATACAATTACTTAAGAATTAATGGAGACGGAACACAACATTCAATTAAAGAATGAACTTAATGGAGCCAATAAAATGAAGGCTATCAACACCTTAGCTATACCCTTAGTAACATACAACTTCAAAATTATTAAATGTAAGTTGAATGATATTAAAAGATTGGACACCAAGACCAGGAAAATTCTTACCCAAACGAGGATGCACCACCCAAAATCAGATGTTGATAGGCTGTGCGTACCAAGAGCATTAGGGGCTGAGGTTTAATTCAATTTGAACTAACTCTAAAAACTACAACAATCGGATTGGAAGCATACCTCACAAAATCCATTGACCCTCTCCTACAAATAGTAAAATACCAAATCCATAACATAACAAGGTAGCAACATATGTGCACTGGATGATACGCAAGAAGCACAAAATCGAAACCACTGAGAGATGGTATGAGCACCAGCCAGACACAGTTACCCCAAATAACAATGTAACTCTCCTCTGGGAGATGCCAATTGTAACTTACAGGAAAATAAAAGCTAACAAATAAGCAATTCAGTCTCACGTGTTCTTACTAAATTAATGCTGAAAACGTGTGGGATACGAAAACCTTAATGTATAAATAAATGAATAATAAAATATTGAATTGAAATTAGTAAAATCAAATTTCAAATCCGATATATTTAAAAGGAAACCCAAGCGCATATAATTCCTACTTTATCTTGCTAATATAGATTTTGTTTTAAATAAAAATCTTTTTCCGATGACAGCCAGATACATTAAAATATTTTTCCAAATTGCCTTATATATTTACCATACACATATATATATATAATTACATAGTTTAAAACAAACTGGTATTTTTTTTTCATTTTCAATATGTTTGAGTGAAATTGTTACTTTCCAAAATTGTATAACATGCATAGGTAACCTTTTTCGAGCAGTGGGCAGACGATCTATGTCTCACCACGAGACGGACCGCATTACTAAAATGATTCAAGATAAATTTTCGTGGTAGATACATCAGCTATTTTTACTACAGGTGACAATATGCATAAACATATTTGAGAACGAAACAAAACAAAAATTTTAAGAAAAGTTATTTTCCTTATTAAATTTAGCATGCTATTCAGAAAAAACCAAACGGGCGGCATGCAGCATACGGGCTGCAATTTAACCAGAGTCTCGTTTCCCCAGGGTTCTCTCGCATCGTATTCTTCCAGAAAGATTGGCAGAGGAAGAGAAGAGTTTTTCCCCGTCGGAGTGTATGCTGCAGATATAGTATCTGTTCTGTGCCGGAGACCTTTTCGCCTTCCTTGCGCCCCCTCCATCCCACTGTTGCGTAACTTCTGTTGCGTAGCAGTGGTATGATCGCCTATGACGAGCTTAGACAAGCTATGACCACTTTAGACATCCTAAGACCAGCTGAGACCAGCTTAGATAAGCTTTGACCGGCTTAGACAAGCTAAGACCAGATTAGACAAGAGGCCTGAGTGGAAATACTCGGGACCCATGTTAAAAACAGGCCTTGTGTCACAAACTGGCTCAGTGAGGTGGTGGGGTCAAGGAATTGACCATAACTGCAATTTGACCGTAATTGGCTTATAATTACAGTTTAGATATAGTAGGGGAAAAGTATCAGTTTAAGCTTCCACAAGAAGGACATGCATTTAAATTAGATATTTTTCCATGTTTGATAACCATTTTGAATAAAGTTCGTAGTTTCTTGAATTCGGGTGAAAACTGAGAATTTTTTCAATGTTTCTTTGAAATTTTCACTTTCCAATATTAATTCATAATTATAGTTTAGATATATTTAAAAAAAAACAAAAAAAAAACAGAAGACGCTAGTTTAAGTTGATACGCAGAGGATATCGATTAATAATTTCAAATCAAAGAACAAATTTGAAAAAATCAATACAATAATAAAAAGAATTTTTATCGGGTCAGAAAAAGCTAGAAAAGCCGAATAATATAGTGGTAGAACGGGTGTGGTAAGATAAACGAAAACGAAAGCAACAATATGAATAATATATCGAATAATAAAAAAATACTTCAGAATATATATATATATATATATATATATATATATATATATATATATATATATATATATTCTAATCTCTAAGACGCACGCTAATTCACTTTCACGCATATATGTACACTTACACAAATAAATATAAACATATATTCGTACGTATTTTCCTAATTCGATATATACATACACTAATTCATAAATAAACACTTATGGAGACAGAAGTATGTTAAATTCATACTCGATTTCATAAGCGTATACACGTAATACCTGTGTACAAACCATTTTATGAATGATTATATATTCACACATCCATAAGCACATATGAAACTCCAGATAAGCAAAAAATAAACAAACATACACTTGATATTAGTTTGTAGTGTGCATCTCAACACATAGGCAGCAAAGACAACCATTCTGTAATTTTCTTACACACACACAAATACACCTGCACATACAGAGGAAAATAAAGATATAAAAATCAAAAGACATATGCGATGTATGCGTACTTGAATATAGGTATGAATGTACTTGAATAGATAGAAATATACGTAACTTAACACAATGTATAGGCACATATGCACAATATCCAAACCCGGAAATCACCCATCACTTAGTCATAAGAACCATATACCATAACTGTCTAAACCTTCATTATCTAGGATCTCCAGAATTATCGGCGTTTCTGTTTGCCAAAGGCAAGTTTTTAAGATGAGTTATTTTCCAAGTGACAATTCTAATTGAGTGTGCAAGCGAGGAGAAAGACTTTCTCAGCTCATAAAGTGGCCAACATTATCATTTGGCTTTACTGTATTCATTAACGCTCCTATAGCAATGCGTGCAACGATCGCTGTAATAATGCAGCCATAATGCAAACATCAACAGAACTAAAGGTAACTAATGGACAAATATAATAGATAGATAGATAGATAGATAGATAGATAGATAGATAGATAGATATTATCCGACTGAAAAAGAAAGAAAGAAAGAAAGAAAGAACTAAATATGTCGATTTTTAACATAGATAAACAATTATGAGGAGTGTCACCACACCACATTCTTCCTCTCACTCACTCAGCCTGTTTCTGGGAAATAAGTACCCTGAAGACTGAAATGTGCTGAAGATTGCACTGTATTTTCTATCAATGTCAGCATTCTATGTTCGTATCATAATAAATATCTAATTTTAATGATTTTCAAGGTGGAAAAGTAACTCACCAACCCTTGGATGTTTAGTACAACACAATCTTATGTTTATGTATTTTCGTCCATTTTGTATTGTTCCAGATTTAATTAGTCGTAGTAAATATATATAGCGTAGAGCCAGCACATTATGAATACCTTCTAATAAGATGTTGGTTCTTTATGCCCCCACAAAGCTTCAATTTTTCGTTCAAACATGGACTCTACAGAATCAATCTGGTACGGTATCTACGATACCTTTAAAGGTTTTCTCTGGTATCTGGTGTTATTAAAAGAAATTTCTTTAACAGTTGCAGATAAAGTACTACAGGTTGTGTTGGGCGATTTGGTACGTCCAACAAATCACATAAGTATGTAATAAGATTTTGGACCTGATGGATTTTGTGGCCAATGTATCATGCTTCTGAAAACATTCCTGAAAAACTCATACAAGTTGATCGGGCAATTATTCTGCTTTTAGTGTTTTAGGTCGTCTTCGGTTATGTTTTAGCAGGTGGTATGCAACAAAACATCTTCTAGATAAATGATAGAAAAAAACTTTTCTTCTCAAACTATCACACCATCTCTACTGGCTTGTTATTATCCTACAATGTATTCGGTTGTCATTGTTTCCATATGATAATGACTCACATACACTGTTGTCCAGAAATGGTGAAACTCAGCAAGATAGGCAAACATCTTTCGTTGAATCCAGCTGATTGAATTCGCTTTCGGCAATGCACATTGGTTAAAATATATATTCCATGTGACTTTCGTCGCTACTTTGAACCAATCTCTCCTTCGACTTCCTGAAATCTCTCTGCAAATTGTGCCATAATGACCCTTTTGTATGTACATTGTGAGAAAGCCTCTGTCAAATTCTCGTAGGGATAGGTTTTGACCGCTCAGTGCCAAAAGTTAATGATTTTCTACTCTTTCTGTCCTGCCGGGAGAGACATATCACAATTTAACGTGCATCCTACAAGCCATACACATCTGTCCATAATAATTTGGACTTTTCAAAACGTTATTACCAGCGAAACATGTCATTATATATTTCGCAAGTAAATTATATTTTTGTTCATCAGCGTACGTATGTGTACACATGAAAAGATTAAAACTGCAGGAATCTAGATAAATCGAATATAACTCAGTAAGGTGTGACAAACAATAAATTCCATTAGATAGATAGATAGATAGATAGATAGATAGATAGATAGATAAACAGACTGAAATAGATAGATAGCACATATTAGAATTGTCTAGTTTACAGATTACATTTCAAGCTTTAATTATTTCACAAACCCATAAATAATTACAAATATATGTGTGCCTGTGTGCGTGTATATGTGTGACCGCACATACTCACACGTCACGAGGTGCCGTTTGTCGAACAAGATAAGTAATATTTCTGATATTTACTTTCTCAATAATCCAAATATGTGAAACTCTACGTATGTCTACGAAAATAACGCCTTCCATTCTATTACGATGGTCCATGACGTCTAGGATAGTTGTTGGTGCTATGGTAGTAGTATGACATACATATATTAATTATAGATAGTAATCTAGCAAAATTTTATTTATCGATAGTATTCTAACAAATTGAAATCTGACATACAACTGCGCGTCGATGAATTACTCCATATTAATAAAATTGAACCCACTGACATTCATCAATGGTTGGTGAATATTTATGGAATCGAAAAAGTGATTGTGAGCATAGTTAACAATACAGAAGATATTTATATAGGAATAAAAGAAAAAAACGCTTAAAGATAGCTATTATAATCATAAACTTTCTTTCACAAGAAAAAGATATATTAATAATGCGACTCGCTCTATCTACAATATGGTTACAAAATGAAAAAATACACCCATCAATACTATATGAAAAATCATAAAAAAGCGTACATCTTTACAATATCAGTAGCAGCAATTTCAGACTCTGGTTAGAAGAAAAATTACAGATTAATGCATAAGTACCTCTACTTTATATCTATCTTCCCGTATGATGATGAATGCTGAACAATTTTCTTACTAATGAAGAGACAAAAAACGACCAAAATACAGATTTACAAATGATGTGAATACCGTGTACAGAACATGAAAGTTTTAAAATGGAAAGGACATTTATATTTAAAATGAGGCAGCTGGAATTTCTGGAATAAATAATAAAATAAGAGGTCTTTGAGAATTTATCACTCGCAGGAAATATTGAAGGAAGGAATGGCAAACCAGACCGTGAATAAGTCTGCTCATCAGTTCTGGTGAATAACTAGTAAAATGTGGACAAAGATTAATTAATTAGTCAAACTCTGCTTAGAACAACAAGGGACAAAAGCCATGTCCCCCTACGCCCTTAAGATATACAGTACATAAAATACACAAATGTAACACCTATATATATATATATATATATATATATATATATATTAAGACATTTTAATACGTTCTTTTTATAGGTACATATGCGTCCTCCATTTCATAATGTGCAACGTCATTTGTTTACATTTGGATACGCATCGAGCAGATATGAATGTACGAAAGAAAAATCACGGAGAATTGTAGTTTAAAAACAGTAAAATCGACCTTGCTAGCCAAAACGGTCCTCTGTGGCTCAGTCGATAAATAGACTATATGACGGTTTCGTATAGGACACAGGTTTGATTTCTGTTGAAGAACGCATATTTTCTATGAAAATTTCTCAGACATTCAGGCCGGTAAATGTTATTAATACTGTTTATTATAAACAATACATTTACTTAAATATTTGTATCTATAAAAAGAACGTATGAACATAAAAGATGTCTTAAAATAATTGTCGAACTTGGTCTATTTCCTAATATACATATATATATATATATATATATATATATATATATATATATATATATATATATATATATATATATATTTGGTTGGATTGATGTGAGTTTGTGACCCTGGGTCGTCGTTGGCCCTTCATGCAGGACAATAACCCTAAGTATACTTCATATATAATTTTTTATACTCCCGTAAGAGTTACCAGATAATAGATCATACTAAATAAAAAAATAATTAAAATTACTAAGCAAAACTCAAATGTATTAAAGCGTTTAACTGCAAAAGCTACTAGATAGTATTGGTGCTCGTACGAAGTAAATATTATGGTTCGTTTTTTTAATACTAGTTTTCCTTAGTCTATTGGTTATCCTTTTTAGTATTAAATTCAGAATTATACTACAGTGGAACTTCGGTTCACGGATTTAATTCGTTTCTGAAGCCCGTTCGTAAACCGAAATGTTCGTTAACCGAAGAAATAAATAAATAAACCTAATATTAAACAGGTAAAATGTAGACAAACACTTTAATTTTTCCGTACCTATAAGTAGGAGAGTTGATGGCGTAAGTGGAAGGTAGTGTGGAAGGGGAAGGAAAGAGATGTTATTATTTAGAAAAGGGGGAGGAAAGACATGATCGTCTCTTTATTTATAAGAATAGTATAGATTGTTGATTTGCCATAATAAACTGAGTAGGAAGAGACAATATCATCAACAATTATTTAACTCTCAAATTTTCTTTTTCCTCTATCAGTATCACTACTAGTTATCTTTGGATTCCTGACTAAAGGCTAATAAAGAGGAAAAAAGTCACAGTACGATAAAATTGGTAAAAAAAACACAGCACAACACACAAAAGTGTATACAACATGGCGGTTGACTCAAAAATGATTCCGTTCCCGGTTAACTTGTTTCGGCTTGGTTCGGCAATGTTGTTCGAGTACCGAAATTTTGTTCGATAACCGAGGCATTTTCATTTCGAATTTTCTGTTCGAAAATCGATTTGTTTGACATGTGAGACATTCGCGAACCGAGGTTGCTCAGTATCTTTCTTATATTACCATTTCTCCCTATTTTTCTAAGTAGCATCAGAATAGCTTAACTTCAAGATTGTCCTACGAAATAGAAAAACTTAGTCAGAAATAAAGAAAAAAGTGATGAACTAATATGCCATATTTATCCCCCTATATAGCAGTAAATGCGGGGAAATCTCTTTATCGATGAATCTAAGACGCATTAAGAATGAAGAGGCGGTTCTACAGTCGGATGCTGTAAATACTTTGAATTGGACCTGTGTGTAACGAAGAGGCTTTTAAAGAAAACGGGAACTAGAAAGGCACAGATATTTAAACTCAGCTTGATAGTTTTGTCCAGATTCGACTAATTGTATAAATTGCTCTCACCTTCCGGCTTAAATTCATTCTCGATGTTGTTGTCATGACAGAGGCCATGTTCAAACAGAAATAATTTCATATGAGGTAGGATGCCTCCCAATAATCATTTTGTTACGAGTGTAATGTGCTATCTCTCGAAGTGCTCGTGTTTTTATTACCTTAATGCCATGTCGGATTTTTCATTCTCATTTGCGAATTAAGTGATCAACCTCCATCAATATGATATCTACTCACACGGTTTGAAAACGTGTATGGTATTTAAATTGACTTTATTTTTGTTATAAAAATTCGCTCGCATCAACATCTTAATCATTTAAACTTTATAAGTGTTGTATGGCGGAATGAGATGAAAGTGATTCATATCTTTGATTGTCTGCCTTAAAAGTAAGATTGTCCTTTAGAACTGCTGACCACGTAATTAAAAACAAATTATCAGTCAATTATTCGATGAATTTGATTTTTTCAGACATCTCGGAATTATTGAACTTTCACTAACAGATAATTTTAGTTTTAAGTTTAAATTAGCACACCACAATTTCATTCACTGCACTTAATAAAAGTCTGTGATTAACTACAGCGTAAGTGAATTCCAGCTTTTCATTTAAGCATACTATCTCTGTGCTAGGTGCTCACAAAATAATACCCGAACATTCGGTTTCTTCTTAATCACATCACTCATGATGTATGATAAATAATACCATGTCAAATAAACTAGTGGCTTAAATAACATATTTAAGTGTGAATGCCGTAATGTGTTCCTTGATAACCAACAAGTGGGACATGATTGTGATTATGATACAGTGTTGATAGCAAACAGAAATGAAACTACAATAACTCCTAGAGAAAGTAGTAACTAACTATTAGTAATAAGAAAGGACAAAATATCAATTTTAAGACAGTATGTATGGTTGTGAGCAAAAGGAAGAGCCGAATATGTGAACTACGAAAATTTAAATATTTAGTCAATGTTTTAACAGCCGACGTATACTGTAACACCTAAATACGAAGGTACATTGGAATAGCGAAATGTGCCTTACAAAAGCTAATTAAAGTATTAAGAAACAGGAAAATCTCATTAGAAACAAAGATACGCGTGCTGGATTATGTATTATCAGTTTTCTTATATGAAAATGAATTCTGAACAACCTTAATCTCAGATGAAGAAATGACTTCAGGCAACAGAAATGTGGTTCTACAGAAAGTGATGTGGGTGCCAAAGTTGGGACCACAGAAGTAAAACACGGAACACGGATTAGAAGTAAGAAAGATATATTAACAACAGGTTACAGAGATAGTGTAAGCAGAGCTTACTATAAGTTAGTGTCCAACACTGGTAGTCGTACGAGACTCTCTCTGACTCTCTGTGTCACTCTCTAGAGTGCTATGCCGCCTACTTAATATAGGCCTGGAAGAGTCTATTGTGTAGGTAGTTTCCGGTCTCACAATAGAAAGATACTGAGAATACCATGGACTGAACACAGAAAAGGTTTTAAGAATACTGGAAGCAAAAAGAATGTTTATATTGATGATCAGAAATAGATCATAAACATTGTGAAGTAAGAGAGTTTGGTGTATTTGACATTGAAAGGAGACATGATGGTCAGAGGAAAACAAGAGTAAATGAATGGCAAAAGGAGAAGATAAGGAGAGATGATAAAAAGACAAACCATACTCAACTCACTTCTTCTTCTTCTTCTTCTTCTTCTTCTTCTTCTTCTTCTTCTTCTTCTTCTTCTTCTTCTTCTTCTTCTTCTTCTTCTTCTTCTTCTTCTTCTTCTTCTTCTTCTTCTTCTTCTTCTTCTTCTTCTTCTTCTTCTTCTTCTTCTTCTTCTTTCTTCTTCTTCTTCTTCTTCTTCTTCTTCTTCTTCTTCTTCTTCTTCTTCTTTCTTCTTCTTCTTCTTCTCTTCTTCTTCTTCTTCTTCTTCTTCTTCTTCTTCTTCTTCTTCTTCTTCTTCTTCTTCTTTCTTCTTTTCTTCTTCTTCTTCTTCTTCTTCTTCTTCTTCTTCTTCTTCTTCTTCTTCTTCTTCTTCTTCTTCTTCTTCTTCTTCTTCTTCTTCTTCTTCTTCTTCTTCTTCTTCTTCTTCTTCTTCTTCTTCTTTTTCTTCTTCTTCTTCTTCTTCTTCTTCTTCTTCTTCTTCTTCTTCTTCTTCTTCTTCTTCTTCTTCTTCTTCTTTCTTCTTCTTCTTCTTCTTCTTCTTCTTCTTCTTCTTCTTCTTCTTCTTCTTCTTCTTCTTCTTCTTCTTCTTCTCTTCTTCTTCTTCTTCTTCCTTCTTCTTCTTCTTCTTCTTCTTCTTCTTCTTCTTCTTCTTCTTCTTCTTCTTCTTCTTCTTCTTCTTCTTCTTCTTCTTCTTCTTCTTCTTCTTCTTCTTCTTCTTCTTCTTCTTCATGCCGTGTCTCTCCAGGACGTGGACTATCATAGATCTCCACAACTTTCTGTTAATTGTAGCTCTCAGTAAGTTTTGTCTTTTTGCTATCACTTTTCATTCTGTCAACCATTTGCACGATCTTGTCTGGTTTTCTATTAATATTTAAAAATTAATCCCACTCAAGAGGAGCTACAGAAAAATAATTGCTATAAAACAATTAAGTTTGAAATAACGAGCAAAGCAAAACAGATCTTGAAAAGAATATGAATAACTCACAGCTATAAGTAACGAGAGATTAAAAGAATACACTACAAACATAAGCATCACTGTTTTAATGAAAATGCATACATAAAGAAAAATAAAATAATTATGATGAAATTTATAGAAATACAAAACAAAGTTAAATTGAAGGAAATAATATGAAAAATAATATTATTAGTTAGCTTATTAGCAATCTTCGTCATTAACTAAAAGCAATATACATATGTCTTATTAATTATAATTAATATAAAAGAAACATACAAAAGAATTGAACCATTTTATATTTATAAAGCCACGTTTAATCACTGACATGGCAACTTTGTTATTCCAAAAACATGTGGAGCAGCAAATATATCAAGACAAGATGGTGCTTTATAATCAAATTCAAAATCTATATGAGGAGCAAAAGTAAATTTACAAAAAGAATTGAAATAGATAGATTATGAACAATTTATGTACAAATATAACACACAAAATATAATGATGAAAACTTTATATACAAATATAATCCAATATATATTGATGAATAATATGTATACAATATATATATATATATATATATATATATATATAGTGGCTTGCCACTCGTATACTCGGGCGGCTACACGTATACTCTGGCAGCTAGCTCAGGCACATATTGTATTTATTCAACACATGTAGGGGCCACTGTGGTTTACACTGCAACTATACTGAACGCACATTAGTTACATTTTCTGGGAGAGAGTGCGTTATCTAGAGAGTTCAACAGTCTGAACAAGGCCAGCAGGCTCAAACCCTCAGTCACGATGACTTAGGACTTTGTGCTAGCACAACCACCGTCTACCCAATTTCATTTACAAGGGTTGATTCAACCCGTGGTATGATTTTCAGGCACTTTCATGACAGGCTGGAGACCGATAGCATCAAGAAGTTACCTTACTGGTGAGATTCGAACCTGGGTCTCATGGTCAGAAATCGACCGTTCTAACCACTCGGCCACGTGTCCAATACAAATATAATACAATATATAATGAGAAACAATTTATATACAAATAATAAGCATAGCATATAATAATGAACAATATATATACAAATATACCGCGCAATATATAGCGAGAAACAATTTATATACAAATATATAACCCAATATGAAATTATGAACAATTTATATACAAATATAACGCGCAATATATAGTGAGAAACAATTTATATACAAATATATAACCCAATGTATAATAATGAACAATTTATATACAAATATAACGCGCAATATATAGAGAGAAACAATTTATATACAAACATGTTACTGCATAGTGTCATTTGAAATTATTTTATAGAGAGTGAATTGAATATCAGAAATCTGTCCGTTTAATAAGGCAAGGATTATAAACAAAGTCGAACGATATTATAATTAATTAACTTTTCAATCGAAAAAAATCGATTGAAATATCGAAATTCCCTCGAATCTATTCTAGAGTTTATAAAATTTAAAATTGTAATGGTAAGGTTCATTGTTTCTTTACAAGGAAACATTTGGCATTCATTGACTGAGCATTTGGTGCTGCTATTGGTTGAAATTTAAAACAATTTCTCAGGAAAATAAGTTTCTCACGTCCACTTACATGGATATTTCCAGTTTTCATTGACGTTTATTTCCTAACCTTTTATTTGAATTAGTGCGGTATGTCAACATCTTTATTATGGCATTTTAGCAATACGAGCAACTGTAAGCATTCTTCTGCTTTCAGTTCATTAGCAAAGTTAAGCAGCATCGAACCTGATCAGTATTTCGATGGGTAACCAATTCAGAATACTAGATATTGTAAGCAATTTATAGTATTGTGCTATAATAAACAAAATATAGTCAATGAAGAGATACCAGTGGCACCTGCGCCTACAATTTGAACTCGGATCGACGATTTCATTTTTTGAGTCACTTTCAACGATACTCAACCAATAATGACGATAAATATGTTTTATTCCGAAATCGTTTAATTTAAAGCTTGTGGGTAGAATTTAAAAAGCCTCGCTGTGTTCCCCAAATCAGAAAATTTCTAACACATATTCACTGTTGTTCAGTGACTTATCATTATGTAATTTTCGCGTCCTTCTCTAGATTTATTGTTGAGTTATGATAACGAACTTGATTAACCCAGCACCTAAAATTGATCCTAAATTTGCATTTTGCTATTATCTGAACGAATCTCATCAAAAGTAACTTTTAATTCAGTACTTACCTGAAGGCAAAAAATTGAATAACTGCCGTGTACTGAAGTTTTCTTTAAGAGTTGTACTCACCATGGAATTCCATTAGGGATATATTTTTTTTTATTATTTTAGTAGTTTTAAAATTATTAATAAAGAATGCAAATAACAGAAAATTTAAACGATGACATCTAGCAGTGTAGATCTGGGCAAGTAGCCTCCAGATATATTCATGACGCATGCAAAAGTACAATCGGATTAAGGGGAGTAATCAAAGAGGATTTTAATTAATTGAAGTTATCCATTAGAATTAGACCAATTTAAGCATGCTAGAATAAAGAGCAATTGTTTTAGGTGAATCAGAAATTAAGAGTTGAAGTGTAGAGAACGAAAATGACCAACGGGTATGTATTTCTTTAGAAAAATTAAATTATAAAAATCAGTTATCTCCCATTTGTTTAATTTCAAATTGTCTTCTTTTTCTCGCTTTCTTTCTTCTGATTCTCACTTTCTCTCTCTCTCTCTCTCTCTCTCTCTCTTTCTCTCTCTTTCTCACACACACATATACCCAAACACACATATTCACACACACACACACTCTCTCACTCTTTCTCTCTCTCTCTTTCTCTCTCTCTCTCTTTCTCTCTCTTACACACACACACATATTCCCACACACACTCTTTCTCTTACTCTCTCTCACACACACACACATACACACACATATTCACACACACACGCACTCTCTCTTTCTCTCTCTCTTTCTCTCTCTCACACACACATTCACACACACTCTTTCTCTTTTATCTCTCTCACACACACACATATTCACACTCTCTCTCTCTCTCTCTCTCTCTTTTGCTTTATTTTGTTTCTGATTATCACAAAAGAGTTATCAAAGTACTAGTCAAACCGATGAAAAAGCACTTCCTCCAAAATTCTAACTCTTTTTGTCTATCCTTCCAATGATTTTCTTGATGTTGAGATTTGATTTTATTGTCTTTATCTCTTTTTCTATTTTCATCTCGCTTTACTTTTCTGTCTTTCTTTCTCCTTTTTTTTTTACACCTTTTCAATTTTCTTCCTTTTTTATGTCCTTTATTATATAACTTTCCCTTCCTCTTTTTTACCCTCTCGTTGTTTCTTTTTATAATTTTCTAGCTTATTATTTCTATTTTTTATAGCGGCACTCTCGAGAATTTTCCTTCTAAGTGAATTACTATTTCATATTGTATAAAATACCTCAGCTATTTCTCTCTCAATAAATAACACATTTCTCCATCTATTTCTACGTGTATGTACACACCTATTCATTTGTTCCTCGTATTTATTTTATATGCATATATCTGTTTGTTTATCTATATATCTCTTCATGTATATACAGTGTGCGTTAGTTAATTGAGAACAAATCATAATATACAGAAAATCATATTCAATAGGAAAATCATATTCAATAGAAAAATCTTATCTTCAAAAATATTTGCAAACATGTTCAAAGAAAGGCTCTCTTCATTGCGGTGGAACTTGACGCACACTCGGAAGTTACTGCATATCCGAACATTTCACGTTCATATTGGCCGTCGCATCCACGATAGCAACCTGAATTGAGCCATTGGTATACCAAGGAAACTAGTTATTCTCCTACACTAGGATACCTCAAATCAAAAAAGTCAGGATTTGGAGGGTGATATCATCGGGAAAATTCTTGTGTTATGTAAAAGGTACTAAATTTCTGCTGGAGAACGTATGGTCACCATTTTGAATCAGAGATTGACTACCGTGTCCATATAGGTATTAACATTAACCTTGTACTCTGCTGCATGAAGCGGTGTGAAATGGTTCTCAGTGCACACGACTCCAAAACCATCAGAGATGGTTTGAACGTGGTATGCATTACTTTGGGTATATTCCTGGAGCCCGCTCAGAGTCACCTATCATTCCGCTTATTAATCTGGTTATTTTCAAGATTTTCGTTATCTAAAAGACTCTTTTGTTTGTGGCTAGTACCAGAAGCAGTGCACGTCTTTTCATTTTCAGTGTAAGATTGGTATCATCCATAGTCAAGTCATGCATTAGATACGATGAAAAGTTTATAAAGAAGTGGGCACATGCAGCATGACATTACGTTATCATAATTTAAGGCCTGTAAAAGATATGTTGTTAAATATCTTACACACCTCGTGCTCACACACACATACACACGCATATATATATATATATATATATATATATATATATATATATATATATATATATATATATATATGGTGGGGTGAATGTACATACATTTAATGTATGATGGATTATCCCGTCTTATTATAGTTAGACGTGGGAGTCCATCATACATAAAATAGCAAGTTACTTTTCAATGAGCCTGTATGTGTGTGTGTGTAAGTCATTGCGATGGTAGCTGTTATCATTAACCCTGTGAAACTCCCCTGTGGGGTATTGTGCCACAGTCGTTCCACGATAAGTGTTACTAGTGTAGTTTCTGTAGCAAATAGGTCATTACATGGTAGAGTTTCTAGAGCCGATTTTGTAATCAGTTTTCTTTCTCCGAAACTGGTCGCCAGCCGAGGCAAGACAGCACGGTTTTCTCGCAAGCTGGAGGAAGAAGTGATGGATTCGCACTTTTCAAAGGTTACTTCTGCAAAAGCTAACGCAAAACCCTTGGCTGGAATATGAACTCGGCACACCAATCCTAATTTCCACGCCGATAACCTCAACAAACACCATCCCTAACACACACACACACACACACACACACACACATATATATATATATATATATATATATATATATATATCTTCGTTGCTAAAAATCGGTTCGTTCTGCGCGTATGTAAACAAAGAGAATCTATTTTAAATATTAAAATCACAAATTAAGTTGCGAATTTTAAGATATAACCTCTGTGTTTATGAAAAGGAACAAAAAAACACTAATTGACCGGAAGGTACCACCAAATTGTGAAGCAGATTGTAGACGTTTGTACATTTCTTATCTATAGGTCTGATAAAAATACGTTAATAATTTTATCTTGTTCTTCTATCTGCCATATCTTTATAGACCTTTCTTTTTAGTTCGCTTTATATCAAGCAATGAAATTTATAGGCTTTATGGGAGGGAAGAAGTGTCAAAAACAAAAGATATCAATTCCTAAATCAAATGATAAAATGCATGAAAGTAATAGTGAAAGTTTTCTGTAAATGATATCCATAAGAAAAAAATTCAAATGAAGATGGCGACAGAATATATACAAAGACCGATTTTTCAAACCTTCTTTTTTCTAATAAATGTCGTGCATGATCTTGTTGGAGAAAAGTATGTGTGGCTACTGAGAGAAACTATTTGAAACGTTAAAATGTCGGACGTGGTTTGATCTTTGATGCGATTATATATGATGACCTGGTGAGCCTAGATCAAGCGTGAGAATCAAATTATTGTGAAGTTATGGCTTTAAAAGAAACCAAACACTAATAAATATATTATATTTTATTTATAATAATTTATCTGTTATATTTAACGAAGAAAATCTATGCAAAATGGGTTTTTACGATACATGTTTAAGGAAATGACCGGCCTGTTCAACAGATCTTAACATGAATAAAAAATATATGTTGCATTATGAAAAATAATGGATGGGTTTATATTTGAAAATTTTTCTGTCTGTTGAACAGTCTGGCACATGTAGAATAAAATAATTGATGATCAACGGTTTTTGAAAGTCAACTCTGAACATGAAGCACGCATCTCACATTAATGCTATCTTTATAAATTTGTCGTCTTTTACAGTAGCATTATTTTAAAAGTTTTGTTGAAAACATATCTGTTTGTAAACTTTTCGCACGTCCTGTAATGGGAAAGTTGGAAATCCGGTAAAATTCATAAAACTATTTCTACATTATAAGAATGACATAAACCCTACAATGATTTATGGATATTATGTAAAATATACAGCAGATTAATACTGAAAATCTCTCCATGAATCCTTTCCGTACAAAAAAATCAAAATGAAAATAATGACAGATATTGTGTGTATTTTCATGAATAATTATACAATATATATATACATACATACATATATATATATATATATATATATATATATATATATATATATATATATATATATATATATATATATATATCATTTTTCCTAATAAAGGGCGAGGATTTCACTCGCTGCACATGAACATCTTATTGATAACTTTTTAGCTATTTATATGGACTCATAAATCCATTGCTTAATAAACGATCAATACACCGAAAACATATACCATAAATACACATGTTTTTAAATATATATAAACTCATATCATTTTATACGTCAGATACACATGATGGTCACATGTTTTCAAAGAATGTGCAAATATTTTTATGCTTTTTTTTCAGTTCTTTACTTTTTATCGAAAAATATCTGTTTTGTGCTAATAATGAAAGAAAAGAAACATGAAAAACCTTCTGTAATAAAATCTAAAGTTTTATCGGATGTCAGACAAAAAGATTCGATAATCAACGAATTTGAAATGTAGTATGTCAGCCGCTCATGCCAATTCGTATAATTCGGACAGACAATCCGAATTAAAGATTGAAATTACATAGTAACATATGTGAGAAAATTATTATTTTTACACCAACCTAATAACTGTTACAAGTACTACCTAACACTAGAATACTTGGAATAATTCCGAACATATACAGGCTAGAAAACAACCTACATAGGAAAGAAAATGAATTCTGTAAATATACAAAATATAATAGAGTAGAAGAGAAGGATGTTTTCTTACAGGACTTATCGGGCCTGTACCTTGAGGTGACTCCGAGAGAATTAGAAGTCTTAACAGAAGTAATTATCTTATCAACATAATATATACACAGTGTTGATAACATATAAAGAAAGTAGACTACAAGTTCTCCTACTGAAGAAAAGCGAGAAGAAATGGCTAAACATCAACTGCAGGAAGACAGAATGCATGGTTGTTAAGAAAATAGACAGCCCGACATGCAAATTACAAATTAGAGATACGAAAATCAAACAAGTACAACAATTTAAATATCTGGAAAATGTTTTAACACAGGACGGAAAATGCAACATCGAAATCCGAAGGTGCATTGGGATAGCGAAAGATGCATTCCAAAAAGCTAAGCAAAGTATCAAGAAACAGGAAAAATTTCGTTAGAAACAAAGAAAAGTGTACTGAACTGTTGTATAATATATGTTGTCTATGACAGTGAATACTGGGAAATCTTGAAACAACAATGTATTTCTATAAAAAGGATGTTGGGTATACCATGGACAGAACACGTGTATAATTTACCAAAAACTGCTCTCTATTAATCACCACAGAAATCCTTCCTTGCCCTCCATTAGAATGTCTGACGCTCAACTTCTCGAGAGCAACTCTCTGCGGCTGCTCGGTCTCACGTTGACTGCTGACCTGCGATGCAACAAATACATTGAGTCAATTACCTCATCCACCGCAAGGAAAGTTGGATCCCTGTGCCGCGCCAGGAAATTTTTCTCCCCGGAATCGATCCTCCAGATCTACAAATCAACAATTCACCCTTGCATGGAGTATTGCTGCCATATATGGTTTGGTGCCCCTTCTGTTTGCCTCGGGGTTCTTGATAGGCTCCAGAGGCGGATATGCAATATAATATCTGACATCTCGTCTACAGTCACTTTCTCACAGATGCGCCGTCGCCTCTCTCTGTCTGTTCTACAAATACTTTCATGGCAATTGCTCCGAGGAGCTAGATTCGCTGGTTCCCAGACTTCATGAGTTCAAGCGCCCTACGAGGCTGGCATCCCACTCTCACTCCTTCACTGTCGAAACTCCTAAATGTAGCCGTCTCTTCTACTCTGATAGCTTCATGTCTCGCACCTCTCGCCTGTGGAACTCCCTTCCCTATTCCAGTTTCCCTGAGAGCTATAATCTCCAGCTATTCAAGTGTAATGTCAATCGACATCTCCAGTTGCCTTGATCTATCCACTACCTTTCTCCTCATACTTTCTTCTATCACTCCTATCTGATCTCGCTCTATATTTTCTGTAACCACTTGCGTCCTAGTGGCTTCCCGCCTTGCTTGGGGTGAAATGCTTAAAAAAAAAAAGTCTTAGAAAAAATGGTAAAAGTAAGCTTATACTTAACATCAATAAGAGACAGTTGAAATATCTATAGTTCATAGTATAAAGGGGGCTTGGAAATTTTGATACTCATAGGGCAGAGAAACAGAGGAAACACTCATAGGGCAGAGAAACAGAGGAAACACTCATAGGGCAGAGAGACAGAGGAAAACAACGCGTAAGCTACTCAGTGAACTTGAGTAAATAGATGATGGAATAGTGTTTAGGGAAGAGAACAAAAAGACAACATTTATTAAGAGCAGAAAATTGTGGAGAGTCGTGATCACCTACATCCTGAAAAAACACGTTACATGGAAGAAACTCACGGGATCGCTTAATTTTCACCATGTTCACATACAGCGAAAGAGAGAAATGATACGTGAATACATATAACCGAATAATGGATGTGCTCGTGTATGCGTGTGCGTGGGTTTTAAAGCCCACGCACACGCATACACGAGCACATCAGTAAATTGAATCACTAAAAACATGGTAATACGCTATCAAACGCATTACGTCCTCTAAGTGAAGTTACAGACACTTTAAACATTTTTTTTTTCTTTTTCCAATTGAGATATCACTGTCAGTGTCATAGGCTAACCTTTACGGAATGTTATTTGACACCAACCGAATCTACTAAACTACTAACAACAACAACAAAAAAAGAAAATATAAATAAAAACGAATAACATAATCCGTTTCCTGTGTGCGTTCGTGTGCTTGTATAGTGACACGTATTTGTCTGGGAATATTGGATAATCAGTAGAACTACACTTATGATGGTGCCGTGGTAAGTCAAATTTGGTTGTTTATTGTGAGTAATTTAAAAATAAACGTTAGCAAATGAACATTTTCATTGAAAAATTATATTATTTATTTTTAAATTAGATTTTTTGATTTATGTATCGGAGTGGAACTAACGGTTTCTTCAATAACATTAATTTAAAAAAATGTTCTTTAAAAATATTTTTTCCATTAAATATTTCCTCCGCTTCTATAAATTCATTTAAACACTGGTAGTGGATTTCGTCATTTTTTTTAATACACTAAAGAGTTGTACATTTAAAGAATTTATAAATTTAATTAAGGTTTTCCGGTTCATATTAAACGAGTTTTCAATAAACTTAATGATATAGATGGTTGAAAAAAAAAGAATAAAATAATATAAATTGGGATCATCGTCTAACGTGCCGTAGGTGATACACCCATGGTTGAATGGTTTGAAAACAAAGATGTCCACGGCACCGTGTCGCTTCCGAGTTTGTCCGAATTCTTTTATTTAACGCACAGCCCTCAGTTAAGGGCTTACGGGTAGTGTAATGGATAGTAACTAGGAATGTGAACTCGGAGAGTCAGGTTCGAATTCCACTGGAGTTCATTACATTCACTTACGCGAAAACATCCTTGGGTAAGATATGAATAGGATTTTTATCTAGAAAAAATCATTGTTATTATTAAAAAAAAATATGAGTGGAGTAATGGATAGTAGCTCGGATTGAGGAATCGGAGAGCCGCGTTCGAATTCCAGTCGAAGCCATTACATCCACTTAAGTGCTAATACCCTTGGGAAAGGCATGAATCCTCCTCTTCTCCCCCTCCCTACCAGCTATAGCAGGACAGATCTTGGATGGCAAGTGGTCTACCGCAGAAAGAAATGGCAACCTACTTTGGGGGAAAAAAACTGCCTAATCGTGTATCACGCATGGCACATAACTGACTGATTGTAATATTCAATCGCCAAAAATAAAATTATTCTTACTATCCGAAATATATTACGACGTTAAATAACGCACAAAGGGATGAAAGCAGTAATTTATTCGAACCGTTTTACAAAGCCCGGTGAGTTCTGTTCATTGACATTAGGGCCCTTTCTTCGATTGTGGATTTGTTTTTTAAGTTACCTTCTTCTAAAGAGAGGCAGGACCTACAAAGTGGCTTTTGAATTCAGAGTTTTCCTTCTCCTGGACGGGTTGCCAACCAATGCTATAAGGCCCAGTCTATTCTGTTATTTACCTATAGATAGATTCTTACCTTTCTCAATGGGTATTCACGTAAGTGATTGCAATGAACTCGATTGGAATTCGGACTCGGCTCTCCGATTCCTAGTCCGGGTCGGTATCCATTACTCATAAATTGGGATAGATGTAGAAAAAATAATTTGGTCAACTAATTCTAATTTAACAGTGTTATTTTGCATTATAACTGCAACAGAGTATTTAATTCTCTCCACCAAATTTGTCAGATTTTTGTTTTGTTTTGTCTTATCATTATTAACGAGACAATTTCAAAGTCTACTTAACTAAGTATTCTGTCAAACTGGAAGTTGTTGTAATGTAACTAATCCCTTTCAGAAAGGTTTTGATTCATGTTATGGCCTGTTAGACGTATCTAGTCATTGGATATATTTTCTTTACAGTATTAATTTTTCATCACCTTACAATGAAAAAAAGGATCAATTTCACATATCGTTGAGCATAATGCAAGAAGCTATACATCTGATTCTTTACTCAATTCACTGGTCGATATTCAACCATAATTTTAAAAGCCATTTTTACAAAAGATGATTTTTAATCTATAGAAGATCTCCGTATTTGGCAAAATGGCGCAACACAAACTTCTTTCTTCCATATGGCTCTGAACAGAAGAAATTTTTTATCGAATATAAATTATTGGAAGATGCTCTGTGCGAAAATATGAATAAATATGATATATGATAAAAATAGAACTATAAAATTGTTATACAATTACTTAGATGAGTATGGGTAGTGAAAAGGTTATCGACACGAAAATTGGAATCATTCAGCTGAGTTTTGGACTCTTCTCTTTAGCTATATCTTTATTTAACTTAAGAATAAATTAGGGATAACTTACGCGGTCTAGCGTTTAAATGACAGCCAGTCTAGGATAATGATAGTTTCTAATTCCCATTTGTGAAGAAAACAACAGGAAAATACTTCATTATCATTAAAAATATCATCATAAATCGCAGATAAAGAAAACGAATCTGTGTAGGGCCATGATCGGCTATTTCCTGAAGGGATATGGTATTGGAAAATTATATTCGAAACTCTTGTTTTTACCCGAACTCGAACACTAATCACTGTCATTAAAGAGAAATGCGTAATCATTTCAGCTAAGTTCTATATTTTCATTAATTTCTTTTTCTAAGGTTTTCATCTCTGTGCGTTATGAATATTTTAGATTATAAAAATAATTCTTTCTTTTTCTTTTGGTGAGAGAATATTATATTACCAATATTTTTTAGAATGACAACAATTATTCCAGATACAAATTCTATTCATATCTTACCCAAGGATATTTGCAAGTTCTGAGCAACTATCTATTCCATCACTCGTAATTCATTAGCTAAGAGCTATGCAATAAATAAAATAATTTATTTGAAAAGAATGAATTATCTAATTCCCAAGTGTTGTTAATGAAACAAGATATATTTGTTACTGCATGATTCTCATAACTTAGAAAAATAACTATTTTCGATTTATAATTTTATTTCAATAATTTACATAAATGTATCTCTATTAAAAACGAGAATAACACAACAATGGTTTATCATGATGAAAAACTCTACTAAGCGTAAAGTATAAGACATTTTAAAATTTATAGACAGAAACTGTACAAATTAGCAACGTGAAAAGATAACATTTCTAAATATTAAAATATTTCAACGGTGCTTCACTTTTATGGCTAAAGGTTATATATATATATATATATATATATATATATATATATATATATATATATATATATATGCCACTGCAAATAACTGTTTAGTATGATCTATTTATATGTGTTCCTGTTTCAGCACATCTGAAAACATAGCATTTTATCCTGATGTGTTTGGAAATACAATGCCGAAAGCTGCTCCGCTACTACTGAATTTCTACATCTTCCGAGGAACGAAGGGAATGGCGCCAATATCAAGATTGCCAGACGACAGACCACCATGTAATTGATTCAAATAGATAGGTTGAAGTGCTCATTAGTTGCCTTTCTACAGAGAACAGTCTGAAAGCATATTCGAGTAAGAAAGATGACATTGGACAGTCTTTGAACGATCGACGCCACTATTTAAGGTCTCATTTATCCACTTCTTACAAAACAGCATTAAACATAAATTACATAGAGGCGAGTAGTGTTAGCAATGAAGATTTTCATGAATAATTATCTAAAATTTCTTTGGTAATTTAGCCGAGACATTAGCAATAATGCGGGGAATCCAATACGAAATTACATAATTTTACAGAATAAGTACAAAGAAAAGGCTAGTCATGGTTATACTGAATTTTACAAGTACAAAGCATGTTACATTAAAAGGTAATACTTTTCTCAGCACAAGAAAATAAATGTTTCTAGTTTTGTTCACATTGATTTCCTCGTTTTTATTCTCATACTTTCTAAAATAAGATACGATAACATTCCAAAAACAAACAAAAGACGAAGGTCTGAGTACAGATGCTTTAAACATCATGATGAAGTATAGATGCTTTAAACATCATGATAAAAAAGCTACAAAAGTAAAGAAATCGGTTCAAAGTATATTCAATTATTAAATGACATTGTCTTCAAATTATCAGACAAGACTTGTTAGACCAGAATGGATATGACGTCATAAGATACAATAGACGGCGGAGGAAGACTGGACCGTACTTGGTTTAAAACAGGAGTTTCAAACTTGCTGCCCTTTACATGCATCTTGACGGACCTCACAAAGTTTACTATAGCCGTGATATACTGAGAATTTTCTCTATGTTGGTAATGCAAATTATTAAAAACAGAGTTTTGTTTCAATTGGTATGATTAGATTGTTTATTCTATCTTATTGTTTTTTTGTTCTTGTTTTTTTTTTTTTTTTGTTTTTTTGTTTTTTTGTTTTTTTTTTTAGACTATTTTTAACTTCCGGTTAATCATGTGATCATTCTTGGCAACTAAATAACAAATGTAAAGTGAAAATGTTCTTAATTTTGTAATATTTTGCCTTAAAAATGTCGAATTCTACTCCAACGCGTAAAAAGAGAAATTTATCTGAAGAAGGACATGCGTTTCAAGAAAAGTGAGAATTACAGTACTTTTGTACCACTGTTAATGGAAAGATAAACTGTTGGATTTGCAACCATTGCATTGCGACACCAAAAGAATATAATGTGAAAAGACATTATGAAACAAACCATTGATCTTATCCTAAATATGAAGGAGATATCCGTGTTTCAAAAGGTAAGGAGTTTAAAGTTAACACAGCAAGAGAGTTGCTTTACAAAAATTCGGAAAGGCAACGTTAATTCTGTTACTGAAAACTTTGAACACTGCAAAGTGATCGCCATCAGTAGAAAATCTCATAGTGAAGGACATTTCATAAAGCGATGTCTTGTTGCTAAACGTATTGATGAACTGGCAGGTGATTTGAGTCGACAATTGAAGACTTTATTATTAAGTTTTGAACATTTTTCTATTACTCTAGATGAGACTGTTGATATAGCTGGAATAGCACAGCTCGCCCTATTCATCATGGCCTGTGACAATGAATTTCAAATTTATGAAGAACTAATTGAAGTTGTCGTAATGCATGATACTACAATAAGCCAGGACATTTTTGAGTAAGTTGAAAAGTTTCTCCATGTTTATGACCTTGATTTGAGTAAACATGTGTGTTTATCTACTGATGGTGCTGCCAATATGGTTGGGAGACATAATGGTGTTACTGCCAAGTTTGATACAAAAATCGGAAACATATATCCAGATTCAACATTCAATCATTTTCACTGTATAATTCATCAACAGAACTTATGTTCTAAGATTTTAAAGTTAGATCGTGAGTTTTGTCATAAAAACAGTGAACTATATCAGAGGTCTTGCTCTGCATCACCATCAGTTTAGCCAGTTATTGGAAGACGTGAATAATCAGTTCACAATTGTCCCATTCTACACAGACGTTTGGTGGCTCTGATGTCACAAGGTTTTTTTATTGCAACACAAAATTGTTGTTTTTGGATATGAAGGCTCAAATCACAAATGATTTGAAAGATGAAAGCTGGTTCCAAGATCTAGCTTTTGTCGATATTGTTACTCAATTAAGTGACCTTAATTTGAAATTACAAGGTAAAAGTAATCACTTAGTTATATGATGATACCAAGTGTTTCAATGCAAAATTAGCTTTATTGAAGTCCCAGTTGTCACATGAAAACTTGATTTATTTTCCTATGTGCAAAGAGTTGAAAAAAAACTGCCAATACTGAGTCTGTATTTGTCTTTGTTTAGTATGACAGTCAAAGGAATTTCAGTGAAGATTTTATGATTTTTCATCTTGTGAAGATCAGTTTGCATTATTCTCAGCACCATTCACTTTTGATGTTGCCCAAGCAGAGGAAAGTCTACTGGAAATGCAGACTGACTCAACACTCAAGGGAAAGTATCTAGAAGGAGGAGTACTCGGATTTATTTCATACCTTCCTCTGGTTCCACATATGAGCAGTGTTTTCGTTTATGAAGGTCACAAAAACGTCTTACAGAACCAGATTAACTGATTTGTCATCTTTGATCAAAGTGGAATCTATACAGACATTCCAACCTGATATATGATGTCAATTATCAGGAAAACATAAAAATGATTGAATTGTAGTACCCTGTATTGTATTTTATATTTAAAGTTTAGTTACCACTAGCAGTGATCAATGTAAGACTGTGGCTGCAGATATGGCCGATGACAAAATTTACGTAAATGACAACACGTATGGAATTGACAAGACAGTAGACATAACAGGCACTCAAGAAAAATTGCAGAGACTACGGATGTAATGGCGCGAAAAAACAAGGACAAACAAATCAGTTCTAATAAGATTCAGTGATTAAAACAGCTCAGCTAATAAAAAAAATAGGCGCAAAGTGTCAGACCAATACAAATTTGACATGAGACAGGATACAAGAGTCACCTGACGAAGGCTGGAGGTTATACAGCCTCAGCTTCGGTGAAAAAAAGTAGGAAAAAAAAATGAAAATCGGTTCGAATCACATCTAGTGATTAAAACAACTCATCTAACAACTTTTAGACTGGTACTGACCTAATGTAACACAGGATACAATTTAAAAACATGAAACAATAAAGATGACAGAAATTAGTCCGTATAACATCCTTCTTTTTGTGCCGTGACTTTTCAGAATGAGGACGGTCATGTCTATCCACAACATCCTATCCTTTGTAGTTCTAATATCCCTTCCAGTCGATGTACTGCAACCAAATTACACAAGCTTATCAGAAAATTTATTCACTGTTTCCCTCTGATCATTTTGACTTCAGTATGTCCTGTGAGTATGAAATTCTCCAAGCCCTCTTTCTTCATTATCTACCCTAGATTTTTCCATCGCGTTCAGATTATAAGTATAATTTCTTTAATTTTATTTTAGTCATTTATCTCATTTCTTTGTTTGTGATTCTGTAGCACCAATTCACAAAGTTCGCAAGACATTGTCCACGTTATGATATGGAGGCTTCATTTTAACCATTGATCTGAGCTACTATTTTAGACGTTTCTAAACGAGTGCTGACGTCATGCATGACTCTATATGAAAGCCTCAATCTGATGAGGCTATTTAAGAGTATCACTCGACTTCTTAGGTTAATGTTTTAGTTTTGTAGCAATTTGCTATTGGTCGAATCTACCTCCAATGCAGCCTATTCAATTTCTTTATCACCTAAACTAAAATTGTTAATAATAACTGATATATACAACGAGGTATTTGAAGTTTTTAGTACTTACTGATTCCATACACTGAAATTTTATGATGGATTTTGGATATGTGTCATCACTGCTTTCATTCCAATTCATACATTCTGTTTTGGTAAGGTTTATCTTGTCCTATTTATCAGAATAGAGAAGGTACGGTGGAGTAATGGATAGCGGCTTCGAGTGAAGAATCGAAGAACAGAGTTCGTATTCCAGTCTAATCCATTGCATTCACTTACGTGGTATAGAACCTCTTCTTCCCCACCCCATGCTATAGTTATATAGCAGGATAGATCTATAGCCTTGGATGGTAACTGGTCTAAAGCAGAAAGAAATGGCAGCCTACTGCAGAAAAAAAATCTGCTTCGTCAGTCATGTATCGAAAGATACATGATCGCCTAAGCGTTTATCACGCATGGCACATAACTGACTGATTTATTAGAACACTTCGTAGAGGGAGTTTATTTTTTGTATGTGGTATATTTATATATTTTACCAACCCAAATAACTAATCATTTGAAAATTTAAGTAGCTATTCTAATCCTGATTTACATTTTGATTAGACAATGATTTTATATCTTCTTCCAGAAATGGTACAAAAATAAAATGTATTCCAACAAATGTAATTTTCAGGAATGTTTATTTTTAATTTGTGGTTCATTTCGTTTCATTTTTGCTGCAACGTATTATATTCGTTGGTCGTTAAATAAGCAATATGAATTAAAAATAGAAATTATTCTCTGGTTATTTCTACTACATCATCAATGGACGTCAGTAAAACCGATGAGGTTAAGGAGTTTAACGACAAGGCAGATACCAAGTATAGGTCACACATCTCATTTTTACCAATTTAATTTATTTACAGTAAGTACACCCTATACAAGGCCCGGAGGCCACGAGGTAGAAGGTTGCGATAAGAGGCAGTTTATACGGAGAGGAGGGGAAGATAACGGTTGGCTCTAGATTAATAGACGTATAGATGTGTGTATAGCGTAGCGGTTATCGGTATGGTTGTTGGATCGGCGCACCGTGTTCAAATTTTAAATAAGGTTACTGACTTCACTTTCGCACATACACGCTTGGTAAAGGTATGATTCCATCTTTTCTCTGTCCAACTACAGATAAAATATCAGGACATGAGAACTCTGGATTCAAACCAGCTAGAATGTGACGAGACTTACTGGTCAAAACAGCGAAAATGCTGTGATGAGATGCAGGCCGAATTGACATCCGTGTGACTGCTCGATTACGTTGATAAAGTTCGTTATTACTAGAATCCTAGTTATCTAACGAGATCTGAATTATTTGATTGAATCTTTCTTGATTACTTTTCACTGGAAATAGTGTTTTAATCAATTATTAAGCAGTTATTAAGCAATTATTAAAATCCTTACTTTTACACGTTCGACATAATCGTACAAGGACATAAATGGATAATACTGAAAATTTGTTATTATTAATAGGATTGAAGTTATTTAGGCAATCTTCATACTTGACAACATCTATTTATCAAAGAAAATTATAAATTGTAACGGATTTGACTACAGAAACTCATTCTAGCATTTGAAGAAAAAGACTATAAAAACTAATAAAAAAACTAATATCTAAATTATCTATCTCTTTATTAACGTTTTTATTTGGAGAGTTATGTTCATCTTGGTTTCAGCCGTTGTATTCTCATGACTTCTTCACGTGTGTCTTATCGTTGTATTCGGTAAATTTTCGCAATTTGGATATGATCCCTTTATTCAATTTACAAAGGTAGTTTGTTCACGCTAAGACAATATGTTATATCTGTTAATACTGAAGTTGCTAAATTTCATATCAAGAAAGCTTTCAGCCCACGGGTGTATTTTTGTCCCGCTAGTTTTCATGATCTTTGTAGTCCTTCAGAATATCTTCCAGAGCAAGGGGTCCTGGGGAACGACGTCCTTCCAGTGGCTGCGTGCTCTGCCACAAGGTCGTCGCTAGTTTGCAGAAAGTGGGTCAAACTGATAAATGACTCTGGTAGGATGGTCATCAGGTCATCATAGGACGTGATAAAGCCAATGAACATGGCGCTGAGTGATAGTACAAAAGATATTAATACTCATTATTTTTATTCATTTTCGTGTCGTTTGTCTGTTTCTTCTACTAAAACAAAGTATGTGACACCATACTTAAATTCAACTCATAATTGTCAGGGAATAAGATATTTTTTTTTTAAATAAAGCTTTAATACGTTTGTCCTCGTGTCTTTAAAAATCAAAGATTGATCATACGAGATTGTCAAGTGAAAGATTGAGGTCAGTACCATCTTCACACATTCGAGGATTTTGGTATGAAGGATCATTTCATGCGCATTCTTTTAGTCAATGCAAACCTTTAAAAAGTTTTACATTCTTAACATAACTTCCATCAGAATAATTTCGTTACTGTAGACTAAGTTATTTGGTCATTTAGTTCCCTATCTAGATTTTTTCTGTTCTTCTGGTTGGAGTTTTCTACCATTCCATTGAGTGGCAGATTTCCTGTAATATTTGTTCAGTCAGGATTTTCCACATGAAGGGTAGACACTTTATCGGTCTGTAGTTATTCGACTGGGCTACTGTTTCACCGTCTTTTTGGTCATGCATACTGATATTTCTCCTTTCTTCAGGTAGGTTTAATGTTTCTAAGTCAGTCTATCGTGTAATATAGTGAGTTTTTTGTAGCTTCTGTCTGGACCCATTCGCTTTCCAGTTGTCTCTCTTCTACAGTGTATTTTTTGGAGTATATGAATTGAGTTCGATTTTTTTCTCCCTTATTTTCTCTCCGTATTTTTTTTTATTTCTGTCGGTTGCTCTGGAATTTGACATTTTGTTTTTTTCTTTTAGCTTTCGTTTTTTAATTGCATATTTTGTTTCAGCATATTTTTAGCATCAGGTTTATGTTCTTGTAAACTTTTTCTGGTTTATATTCTTGTAAAATTTTTCTAGTTTATATTATGTAAAATTTTTCTAGTTTATATTATGTAAAATTTATCTCGTTTATATTCTCCTAAAATTTTTCTGATATATATTCTTGTAAATTTTTCTGTCTCTTTCTATGTGGATTGTGGACTTTTTAACATTAAAAGCTTGTAAGAATTCTTTTAGTTTTAATTTAAGATTAGTCGAGTAATTATTTTTGAATATGTGATGTATTCGGATAATATTGTGAGCACGAGTCACATTTTTGGAAAGATAATTCTGCGATAAAGCAATAAAGAAATTTAATAACAACAATTACATTCAATAGATATATTGAAATATCTAATCATTACGTTCCAATCAGCTTAAAGGTTTGGTGCGACTAAAAGCATTTTAAGAAATATTAAATAGTTAAAGAACTCTATCAGTGGAATCTCTAATCTCATGAAGACAAGTTTAATCACTGAATACAGAACTTTATTCGATTATCTATATTTTGAAAAGTTAATGAGAACTGCGTTCGTCCTCTCTACATATAGATAACGTTTTGAAGATGATGATAATAACCATGAAAATATTAAAATCATGAAGACTTGATGGTTAATCAAACATTGATTAGCTATAATGGTTTACAGTTGCTTTCATCCTTTCTATATGTAGATAATATGAGGACGAGGGTAATAATCATGGAAATACTATCAAAATCAAAAAGTTTTATTCATTGTTAATCAAACATTGATTACCTACAATAGTTCCATAATTAATTTTACTCCTTCAACAGGTAGATAATGTTGAAAGGTTGATAGCAATAAGTATGGATATAGTAAGGAAAATCATGTGAACTTGTTTTTTAATCAAATCTTGATTATGTACAAAGGTGATTTTCAAACTTTCTTTCACCATTTCTATATGTAGATAATTTTGAAAGGATGATGTTAACAGACATTGAAATATTAACAAAATGAAGGAAAAATTATTTTGATCGAATATTGATTAACTGCAAATATGTGCGTTTTAGTTGCTTGCATAATTTCTAGATGCAGATAATATTATATGGAGAATGATAAACAACATATAAAAATCAAAAATGTCTCGTCAATCAAATACTGATTAGCTAGAGATGTGATTTTTCGGAGTTGCTTCTATTCTTTGCGGGGATTATACCTTGAGGATGATGGTAACAAACATATAAATATTAACAAAAACCTTAAAGACATTTTGTTAATACAATAATAACTGCTACAGGGATGTTTCTTTGAGTCAATTCTATATGTAGTTAATGTTGTGAGAATGATATGAATATACATGGAAATTTTAATAATATGAAGGAGATTTGTTTATTAATTAAATACTAGTGAATTATAAGGATGTTTTATGCAGTTGCTTTCATACTATGCATATGAAATAATGATATGTCTATATTTCTGAGATGAGGTATTATGTACATTATTTACATCATTCGGACTATTGTCCTCATCTTTGTCGGCATATTTATTACAACGTTTCGACCGTTGCACGCTCCGGCCTTCTTCAGGTGGTTGGAATGTCGAACTGAACCCTTTAATTCGCTCACTGGGGTAGACTGTTCTAGTTCCACGTGCCATGTTTAATGGATGTCAGTTATCAGTTATCTCCTGTTAATTCCCCTCTCCAAGTTCTCTACTGCCTTAACCGGGTATTGAACTCTTTGGGTCCTGTCACTGGATCTAACCAACGCCTTTATCCACTGTGCCATGTGTCCTCAAGAAGGCCAGAACGTACAACGGCCAAAACGTTGTAATAAATATGGCGACAAAGATGAGGACAATAGTTCGAATAATGTAAATAATGAAATAATTGTTATAGGGTCCACCCCTTTTTCATATGTGGACTCGCCCAGAGTGTTACTGGGACTGCTGCCGTTAAATACCCTGAGTCAGTCGGAGATTGATAGAGATAGGGAGAGTGAGCAGAGATTGTGAATGAGTTGGATGTAGAGTAATAGTGTGAGGTAACCGCTTGTAGAAGTCAGTTACAAGCACGTAGAGGAAGAAAGTCCTACTTCGAGACTATATATATATATATTATTATTACGACTAACCGCGTTCCTGGATTTACTAACAATATACCCATTGTATTATTGTGTAAATACATTTAATTTCTTATCTTTAATTCTTACGTTTGTCATTCATTGGAGACCGAATTTCATCTCGGAATCCACAACAATAACGATGTCATGAAATATTAACCCTGCGTTAGGCATCTCGGATTTAGAAAATGAATAGTCCCCTGGGGTGTTTATACAACCCAATACGAAAATGCTTATAGTGTTATAGTCAAATATTGTCATAAAAAATTATATGACAGGCAATCTCCGTTACAATATACATTAAATCAAAATTCAAGATATAATTATTCATTGAAATGAAAAGTTATAATAAATTTATTGCATAAACATATGTTGCAAATTACAGATGAAACACGTAAATACAATAATAAAAAGAAGTTTTATTCCTCAAAAATAGCCACCATATAGTTTCATTAATAGAAAGATATTACATTAGCTATGCTCATAATTTCAGGACTGAAAGATTAATAATATATATGTATATACATGAAAACTTACCTTCGTTATTCAGGTGAAGTGAATGGATACCCCAAAAAAGATAAAGCAACATTTGCCTCCGATGACAACTGAGCTACAACTGGACCACACCGCATTCTACACACCCTCATTGGGTCAGAAGAGTAGTAGGAGGTAGCAAAAGAAACAAGTTGCCAACTAAGAGTTACGAGTATTTAAAAATGTTGGGTAATAAAACACCCTATGTGACTTACGTTGGGTTAAGAAAATCAAGCTAAATTGCTTGTCAGAAAAATCTTTAGTTATATTAATATTTGTCAAACATGCTTAGGCCATATTGCTTGTTCAGAGTTTCTAAATGATATTAGGAGGGTTCAGTTTTCATTAGCTTCATTAAAAAAGACTGCGTGTCGTTTGCATTTTCTAATTTTATCAAAATTTACTTATTTCTGCTTTTGATTCTAATATTGAAGATTGAAGCAAATATTTTTGTATTTAGATACATTATTGGAAAATTTATTGCCTGATTGATTCCTTTTCTACGGTTTATCGACCCCTATCAGGTTATTTAAAACCAGAAAATATTTTTAGATTGTAAGAATTTTTTTAGATAACAATGGTTTAGTGATAAAAGTCTTAACCCATAGTTGGGGGAGAAGAGGTGGATTCATACCTAATCAGAAACAAAAAATTATAATCTGGATAAAAAATGGGGATCAATTCTAAAATATAATCATTATATAAACTTATCCTTCACTTTGTGGCCACGGTAATTTCTATGCATTTATATTCCAGAGAGTGTAAATAAATCTAAAAGTTATGCCTGCGAAGCTAATCAGTATTTGATCTATTGATTGATTGATTCATTTTCTACAGCTTATCAACCCTTTGCGGGTTATTTTAAACCAGAAAATACTTTTAGATTGTAAGAATTTTTTAGCTAATAATGGTTTAGTCTTACTAATAAACCCATAATTGTTAGGGAATAGGTGGATTTATACTTTTCCCAAGGGTATTTGCGTGTAAGTGAATAAAGTGTAACCCGGATATAAGATACCCGGATATAAGAGAAACCCGGATATAAGAGAGATTTTCTCTGGCCCCATATTAGAGCCATACTTACCTAAACAAAATTAATCAAACCCCCGGATATAAGAGAAACACGGATATAAGAGACTTCTCCGACCCCGACCACTCTCTTATATCCGGGTTACACTGTATAACGAACCCAGCAGGAATTAGAACTCGAGTCTCAGATTAATAATTCAAGCCGTTATCCATTATACCACCTGCACATCTAAACTTACAGTTCCTGATATTCTCAATCTGTAACACATCTAGATACTGACTAAGCTTGATGTTACTTAACTTCTATGATGTTACAGTGACAATGACGTCCTTATTATGATCCCCTCAAATTTCAGCTCTCTCTCCCTTTTTTTTAAGTATGATTTCTTGCAGTTCCTATTTTCTTTAAAACTTCCCCGATGCTCGTACATGCCTTTACCACCTGCGAGTCCTTGAGGGTGTGTATATAAAATTTTACCAGCCGGGTATATCTAGACAAAAGGAGCATTTCATGCGCTCCTTACGACTTACCGAGGGACTGTCTTTTTCCCATTTTTATACTCATGTGAATCTTGTTAATTATTTTATTTGTTAATTATTTATTATGAAAATTTATTTTTTTAATTGCGTTCCAACTTTCCCTCCTCATTCATTATTATTGATGTGTCTTGACTGTTTTGTATTTCGCCAACGATTGCCTTTCAAAAAGTTTTGGTTGAAAGAATCCTAAGGTTGAGAATTACGTCAGTTTTGTTCAAATCTATGTTCTATTTCTGAGGGTGCAAGCGTTATAAGTGCACTGTTGATAGATTTATGAAGGAAATTGCATAAATGAGTTTAAAAGTTAGACTTTTAAATTTTTTTTAATCAATTGACTCCAAGCAAGGCGATTATTCCACGAAGACGTAAGGGACTACTGGGAATGAAAGAGAATAAGAATACTTTAGAAAGAACCAGAAACCCAATCCTAAACAGGAAACAAAGGATAAAACACTACTGATGTTCAAAAGGCTTTAGGGGAGTGTGAAATGGAGTGAAGAAAAAGAAAAACACAAAAATAAACAGTAAATAAAATTTCAGAGTTTAGACGGAGGTATTAGCAATACAGACTTGAAATAGACTTTAAAAAGAACATGAAAAACAATCTTAGACAGGAAACGAAGAATATTCCTCTACTTCTATTCAAAAAGTTGAGGAGGTGTGTGAACCGGGCGATAATTTACTAAGAGAATAGAATTATTTTTTGTTCAATAATATGTGTGAATGTAAGAAAAAAAACAAATTACTCATATTAACTGCGATAAAATGACAAGTAAAACCATATTTATTAACATGGTATTTTATATATAATATTTTCGAAGTCTCTGTTGTTCTTGGTTAAACTGATTAATGTATCTTTCTTTCTTATTCTAGTTGTGATTTTTAAACCAAAACTTAAAGCTACCAGCTCAGTGATAGAAAGTTTAACGGTAGAAATGTTATGAGCAAGATTCAAGTAACCGATCTTCCTCTATCTACTGAGTGTGCTTGTGTTTTAGGCGATTTAATTATTTTCGTATAAAATTGTTGTTTTGCATACGTAGCGTTTTGCCGATCGACGTGTCCTTGATATTTGTGAGCTCTTCGTGGTTTCTGAGTTCTGCGCATGTCAGGTGGTCGTCATGGATGTATTTGCGGAAGATGTCTGTTGTGGTCATGAGTACATCGTAAGTGCCTTTGGGGATGATTTTCTCAGCAATGCAGCTGAGTAGGAAATTTCTTTTGTTTCTTTGGGAGTACCAAACCACCAAACATAGATGAAAATGCCAATTTGATGCTCAAATGTACATATGCACACGAACACAAAATCATTATCAACCGAATCCCGTATAGACAAACTAAAATTAAGATGCACACATAAATACAGCTTGACTGGAAATATACAAATGAGGTTTGCTTATTCTTCTATTTGCCGTGTTCTTTCAGGATGTAAGAAATCATACCTCTCCACAATTTCTTGTCATTTGTAGTTAATAAATTTTATCTTTTTGTTATTTCTCCTAAACCTTGTACCGCTACCCATTTACACAAAGCTCACTCAATATGCGTTGTTTTCATTTGGCCATCTTGCCTTCAATCTTCCCTGTGGCTATGACGTTTTCCAAGTACTCTTTCGTCATTATGTACCATAGAAATTTCAACAGTCTCTATTTCATGTTAAGTATACATGTACTTTTCGGTAATTTTCTATTTAAGCCCCGCACTAAATATGTAATAAAATGTTGCCGATTAGTTATATTTAGGTGTAAATGTATATGCTTAATTCGAAAATAACAATGAAATTTTGATAAAATCTACCGTTTTGGAGTTATTGAGAATAAAGTTCGGGCTCATTCGCGTTGCGGCAGCCCTTACTGGCGTTGTTTGCCTATATTTGCTGCAGAACAGTCTTGATTATTGCCCACCCAATGAGTCCTCATTTACGCAGTAATTGAATCAAGAACAGTAAAAAGGCCGTTAACAATATAATCTTCCGCGCAAATCTAATCATCAGCGAATCTATGCAAACAACGCCAGTATTGGCTGCCGTGCCGTAATGCGAATGAGTCCGAACTTTTATTGTCGATAACTCCGAAACGGTAAATTTTATCAAAATTTTTATTTTCGAATTAAGCATGTAAATTTATACCCAAATATAAATATTCGGCAAATCTTTATTATTAGTTTGGTGCAAAAATAATATCGTTTTTTGACGTTAAAAAATACGTCAAAAAACGATATTATTTTTGCACCAACCTAATATATATTTAGCGCGGGGCTTAAAAAGTAAATTACCCATCCTTTTTCTTTCTATTTTCTCTAAAACTTTGTCGTTGCTCACATATTCGGTCTATAGTATCCAGAGCATCCTTCTGTCTAACCATATTTCCGTTGTCTTTTCTTCATTTGTGAGGAGATTGTCCAGTATTCACGGCCATATATTAGGTTGGTGCAAAAATAATGACGTAATAATGTCGATTTTTAATGTATTTTTAACGTCAAAAAACGACATTATTACGTCATTATTTTTGCACCAACCTAATACATAACAGTCCAGTACAGTTTATTTTGTTTCTAACGAGGTATTTTCTGTTTATTAATATTTTACTTTGCATTTAGAAGGCATTTTTGCTATCCAAATGCCCCTTCAAATTTCAGTGTCGCACTTTCCGTCCTCTGTTAAAACAATCCCCAGCTATTGAAATAGTTGTATGTGCTTGATTTTTATATCTGCAATTTATAATTTGCATGTTGGGTTGTATTTCTTGCTAACAACCATGCATGCGTTTTTAAGATTGTGGAGGCCAATAATGAAGCGTGGTAAGAGTTCTAATTCACTCAAAATCATCTCACTGTATAGGTTGAATGTCCGGTGAGAAGACACATCCTTGTCTTACACCCCTTTCTATTTATGCATATTTACTGAACTCAATTCCGATCCGTATATAATTCTTGTGAGTGAAATTGAGTAGACGGAATTGTTCGTTGATGCGTGTGCTAAGATATAGTCACTAGTCATTGTTACTGAGGGTTTGAGCGTACAGGTCTTTTTCAAACTGTTCATCACACCAGATGATTCGCTGTGTCTCTCAGAAAATAAGGTCCGCTCATCATAGCTGCAGTAAAAAAAATACAGGTAACTTCTGTGGCTGTTGAACAAACACAAATACGCCAAGCAGACAGACATATTCGGAAACGTGCAGTCATTTATTATATATATATATATATATATATATATATATATATATATATATATATATATATATATATATATATATATATATGTATGTATGTGTGTTTTTCTGTGTATGTATTAAATGTTCACTTTTTATCCTAACTCGAATATATATATATATGCTGGACTCTTCAGTAGTTTTATCCTAGGAATCGGTAGCTAGACACCTGTACATATGATATGATTATTGATTGAATTCAGAGTTGTCCTTCTCCTAGACCAGTTGCCATCCAAGGCTATAGAACCCAGTCTGTGCTGCTATTTACCCATAGTTTGTGGGGGAGAAGAAAAATATTCATATCTTACCCATGGATGTAATTGATTCGAGTGTAATTCGAACTGGTTCTCTACGGTTCTTCAATCCGAGCCGCTATCTATTACTTGCTATAAATTTTTGAAAGTGGTGTTCAGCTTGAATACTTATAAACATACATTACATTTCATATTTAATTCAAATCGTTAATCTTCTTTGTAAGTCTATAAGCATTTCTTAATTTCAATCATTAATCTTGTTTGTAAGTCAATAAACATTTTTGGGGACACCCTACATATATATATATATATATATATATATATATATATATATATATATATATATATATATGGTATATGGGCGCATGGCCGAGTGGTTTCTGATCATGAGATCCCGGTTCGAATCTTACCATGTTGTTGATTTGTCTGGAAGTAGACTTCCTGATCTTATCGGTCTGGACGGGATGATCCCAGCGTGCGACACCTTTAGGTTAACTTTGTGAGTGCAATTGGGTAGACACGGAACTTTTGATGGCCGTCGATAGCTGTGCTAGCACAAAACCACAAGTCATCGTGGCCGAGAGCTTGAGCGTACTAGGTACACGCTCTTTCTCAGAAACTGTAACTAATGTCTGTTCAGCATAGTTGCATTATAAAACACCGCTTGGCTCTGTAGGTGTTGAGCAAACCCAAATGTGCCTGAACGAGCGTCTGCTATAAGGATTTGTTAACCTCCCTAGTAGACTGGTGTCGTCGAATGCGAGAGGCCAGCTATTATATATATATATGTGTGTGTGTGTGTGTTTGTGTGTGTGTGTGTGTGTGTGTGTGTGTGTTAATCATTTCACCCCAAGGAATGCAACTGGAATATAGGTGACTACAGGGAGTGAAATTGAATGAAAATAAGAAGCTTGAAAATGGGGACGACTGAGAAAAGTGCAAAAAGGAACCGAAAACAAGACAGAAGATGGTGTTGATGTTAACATTTAAATTTTTCATGATTATATTTCCACGAGTGGGAAGTGCGAGAAAAAAACTGTTAGATTATAAATGGTGGTTGCATCCAGCTAGTTCAACAATAACTAGGTGGGACCTAGTTGCTAATCTAGTAGTATGTAGTCGGGGCACTAGGATAAAATAATCGTCAGAGCAGTTACTATCAAATTACTTATAGAAGAGGCAGAAGGAATCCACGTCATGTCAGTGGGAAAATGACTAGAGAATGTGT
>OZ010616.1:31972336-32062336 GCA_963932145.1 Acanthosepion lycidas
AATAACAACTTAAAAGAGACGGTTTGACCAACACAAGGACTGACCAAAATTCATATTAAAAAAAATAAAAAATAAAAAAATACGAAAACTACAGACAAATGTTAATTTTCTCCATTGTCATTCATTTCTGTAGTTCACTGCTACTAACAAGCTGATTTGTTTTTCTCCTGATGATAGCCATGTTGGCCGAAACTAATCGAGGAATCTAACTGAAATAATAAAAACGAAAGAATATTAATATACAACTCAGTGTGTCTGAAGATTTTATTTTTTTAATATTTTTTATTGTTCAAAACACACACACACACATACACACACACACACACACACACACACACACACATATATATATATATATATATATATATATAATAACACTTTCAGAGTAAAACAAAATAACAGCGTCTGTTTCTAGCCTTTTTTTACAAAGAAAATTAGTGACACCTTCTCTCATAATTTCCTCCCCTCTTTTTCTCTTTATTTCTCTCTATGGGTTTTTTCTTCTCTACACCTTCGATATCAATATATAACTTCCGTTAAGCTAACCGTTTAAATGTGTCAATATCTGCTAACTCACTTATGTCTTCTCTCTCTCTCCCCCCTCACTTCTCACTTCGTTAATTTACATATGTTTAATACGGCCCGTCAAAAATGTGTAAATTTTCTTTTCATTTTTTGTTTGGAAGTAAAGTCTGATGACCCGCAGTCCTTTAAAAGGGCTGTGGTGAAATGATTTATTACATGGAACCTTAAAGTGCTCTGTTTTTATTTATATATATATATATATATATATATATATATATATATATATATATATATATATATAAGAAATCCATGCCACCCATTCTAGTTACCGTCAGCAATGCGGTAGCGTTGTACAACAGGCACTGCAAACAGAAATAATCTTCTTTTTAATTTTGGAAAAGTTAATAGGGTGGTTCATTTTGCTATGCAAATCAAATATGTTAAAATATAAGAAAATAAAACAATTTTAGTTAAGAATTCGTAATTTGTTGTTATATTTTTCATTATGGATTAATTTTGGAAACTTTGTAAACCAAACTACGACAACCACTAAAAGTAAAATTTGTTTTATTCTCTACGCACACAAACTTAAATGACTATCAATCGTATTCTATAATATATTCCACCTCCACGTTATAATATAAATCTCCAGGCGGTAATGGCTGCACTGGCTATCTGTTTATCTCCATATTCCTTTTTTGAAAATAATAATCGATGATTGAATGTACTCGAACTGTTACACACAATTTCAGCAAGTTCCTTTAGCAGTATCCATCCAACATCAAAGTATTTATGCGACACCAAGAGAAACTCACCAAAAAGTTTTAACACGAGCAACAAGTACAAACATTCTTTGTCCATTGTATTTGATAAAAGATGTTTACATAAAAGATTGCTGCTTAAATATACTATGTTAGATAGATAGATAGATAGATAGATAGATAGATAGATAGATAGATAGATAATCGTTGGAATTTAAGAAAAATATCCGTTTACATATAATTTACAATCCGTTATTCTAAAAAAAGTTATATTTTAAATCAATAAAATACATTTCATAGAAATTTAAAAACATGAAAATTTAGTTATTTCGTTTTCTTAGTTAAGTTATTGAAAATATTTAATAATTTCTTGAATTAAATAAAAATTAAATTAGATTCGTTCCTCGATAAGAATTACTACTATGAAAATTTATTATATCTTCATTTCAAAAAGATTACTGGTCGATCGATTTGTCTATTATATCCTCACGAAATTTTTGAGAACGCTTCTTTGTCTTCGCTATTCTGAAAAACTTTGTAGATACGAATCAAGTCTTCGATGAACGTTCAAAATATAATTGGCGTATAGTATCCTGTTTCCGTCATTAAAACTTGCATAGCCACTATCAATCATTTCTTTCCTCATTTATGAAAGATTTCAAATACAGTCCTACAGTAAAATACTTTACAATCCTTTATTATATTAGGTTGGTGCAAAACTAATGACGTAATAATGTCGTTTTTTGACGTATTTTTTAACGTCAAAAAACGACATTATTACGTCATTATTTTTGCACCAACCTAATAGTAAATTTGTTTACTTACAATAGCAATGGCTCGTTGGGTAGCATAATGATTATCCACAATGCAAGTGAATTCGGAGAGCCGAGTTCAAATTCTGTTCGTGTCTGTTACATTCACTTTATCGCTAATTTTCTTGGAAAATCTTACATCACTCTATCTCCAGCAATAAGAAATAGAAGGAAAGACTGAATTGTTAAGCCTTGACTGGCAGATACTCTAGGAGAAGGAAAACTCTGAATTCAAGTCAGCGTGAAATGCGCCTTTCTTGTACTCACTGATGATCTAGCTACTTCACGGCAACTGATTATACACTTGATTGCGGTTGGGTCCTTGGATTTATGTTTAAAGAGTAGTTCCAGAACTGTACAACTCTTTTACTTACCTAAAAGATCTATATATGCCGTTCCTTGAAAGAAATCAACGTCATCCTTTGCGATAGATAATGATGATAACAGATATATGTTATAATTTGTATTTGCTCTAAAACCTTAAAAATCCTTCCTTTCTCATTTGCATATTTTTAAGTTCCATGTCGCATTAAAGCGTCGGTGATCATGGCTCTCCTCGCATTCTCTTTCTTATCTTGACTTGGGAAATATAGTAGAAAGTTTTTCGGTTGATCTATCCAATGTTTTGAATTCAGAGTTTTCTTCCTTTTAGACTGACTGCAAACCAATGCTAAAATGCCCGTTTTAACTTGTTTTTTTAATCCTTTACTGGGTGGATGGAAAGTAGAGATCCATGCTTTTTTCAACGACATTAATGTGAAATTAATGTAATAGACTATACTGGAATTTGAACTCGACTCGCCGATTTCATTTCCAGCATCGAAGACTTACACAAGCCAATATTTGCTGTACATTTCTATATTGTGGAATCATTTACAATACTGTTCTATAGTAAAACTATTTTTACTGCATTACTATAGTAAAAATTTTGTAATGTTTCTCAAGTGTATCATAAACAATAACAATTAATAATTTTTGATTTAATTCCTAACGAATGGCAATTACTATTTTCTCTGATTTTTTTTTTTTTTTTTTTTTTTGCTGGATATATATTCCATTGACTTTTAATACCTTCCCGTTATTGTCTACCCACCCCACAAAAGATAGAAAATACATTTAGAATGAACTGCCGTTGCATGAAAATGATATAGATAAGGTCGAACAACTTGTGCAATAGGAAAAGAATTATAAACTTAACTTTCCTTTTTGGGTTCTCCTAGAGTACTTCAATAATCTGCAATGGATGTTTGGTTTGTAACTTTTAAGTTGCACGATTAGTAGGCCTTGTAAGTTTTACGCAGTTTGAATGCTAGCAAGATAGTTGAACCAACATCTATTGGTCACTGGTAGTCTAATTATAATAATAAAAAAAAAGCATCTCCCGCACTGTTAAGTCAAATGAAACCATTAAAATTTCAGTTAAGGATATTCTCACTCATTCTCTTTCTGTCTCGCCGGGTGTTTCATTGGGATGAATTGAAATGTGGCAATTGGCCTAAATTTGGTGAAGGGGCTGTCCTATCACTAACCTAGCTTGAATACTTTCAGCAAAACATCTGCATAGTCTCCATAATACAGTAATTTCTATATAAAGTCCTAATTAGTCACATATGTACAATTTTTATTTTGGATGAAATGATAGCAAAAACATACTTACAACAAAGAAAAGAAAAACTATTGTTAGTATTACAAACTCCACAATTTTAACGGTTACAGAGATAACAAAAACTGTCGAACATCTACTAAGAATTTCTTTCTTATTCTTGATAAATATAATAAGTTGCAAGATGTGCATGAAGGTTATTCGCGGTGGTTTGCATGCAGAGTAGCATTTTTAGACTTATGGCTTAATATTTTCAATAGCTCGTGAAAAACAGGTCATTGGACTTTCTAGAGTTAATAATACGGCTGCTTATTGCTGATATCAACTAAGACATTTGTTCATATTCATTAAAACATTATTCTTTTGTTAACTACTTACATATCTACGTTTGCCGATAGAAATTCTCAAGACTACTCCACTACAATACACCAATTGATTATCGATATTTTTTTAGCGGCCGGAAGTCATTTAAGTGAATTGATGTTTCATGAAATAGCAAAACGATTTAAATAATGTATCCATTAAAAATTATATGAAAAAATAATATTATCGGGAAAAATTGAAGATATTTATACCTTTCTACGTAGAATCTGTTGCAAAATCTGATTGGCATTTTGGTCAACGATGTTCATAAACAGACTAGTTAAAGATTTTCATTTCAAGTGCATGAGTGATACAAAATTATTTATACATGTGCATTCGAATATTTTATAAAGAACCTTGCTATTATCTGATACTAATGATGAAAGTGGAGAGTAAATTTATTTGGATACTTGTTTATGAGGGAGACATATAAATATATATGTGTGTACAGGTATATATATATATATATATATATATATATATATATATATATATATATATATATGTCTGTATGTATATATGTGTAAAAGTATGCATACAAAGGCCCTCTCTATATAAATGCTCTGTGTGTGTCTGTTTATATATGCACACGGTTGGCATGTATATTATACATGCATATACAAGTATACAAAAAAGGCTCCATGTAAGAACGTGTGTATGTATGTACATGTGTGTGCAATTATATATATGTATATAAAAAAGCTTTGATTTAAAATCCAACGATACCAAACGGCTTTAATATAGATCTAGTTAAACAAAGAAACAAGCAGGCGGACAGCCTGGACATTCGGAGGTGATAAGCTAAGGTAATTTAATTTGATTTATGATTCCTACTTATTCTCAGAGATCCTAAGGCATTTTCTTCGTAACACAGTTTTGTCTTTCTTTCACTCTAAACAAAGGAAGCCAAAAAGAGCATACGCTCTTCGGCGAAATGCGTCGACAATAAATTTTCCAATTTGTCTCATCATTATCACTTTTGTTTTAGATACTATTGTACATCCTACAAACATACACACACCTACTTGTTTATTTAATATAATACATAATATATGAATAAGTATATACATAAACGAGTAAAAGTATTGGGCAAAAAGAATTTACGAGTATTAAGAAAAGAATAATTTCCTGTTTTCAAATTGATTTTCGAATTATTAATTAGCAAAAGTTTGTGGACAAATTAAATACGTCACGAACAATGACCGATAATTTTTAGCGTTTACACATACAGATTAAAGCTGGAATTTTTCAAATTGTTTTTCAATCTGTCTTACGCTACAAAGACAAATTGAAAGACAACTTGAAACGTTTCAACTTTAATCCAAAAACCTGGGAAGCCCAAGCATCAAATCGAAAGTTGTAACGTAAGACATGTTTCATTGAGTTAAAGGGTTTTGAATACAGTAGACTAAAGCACCGTGATCAGCTTCGTCAAGCTCTGAAGCAGAGACGCCATTAAAATCCTGTTTTAACAAATTTCATCTGTCAGTGTGGCTTTGTCGCCCGCAGCAAGGCTGGGCTAGTATCGCACAAGAAATCACAAATGAAATATGTCTTTCCATTAACTGATTTTCTCAACAATAGCCCATGCTAGCATGCATAAGTGTAAAACAAAAGGCACCATCCACTGCTGACCCTCATTTATTGTTTCGGTCTACCATATATATATATATATATATATATATATATATATATATATATAATTCTTTGTGTCGTGTCTCTTCAGCATATGGGCGATCATGATTCTCCACAACTTCCTGTTCTTTGTACGTTTTAGAAAAGTTTGTCTTTTTACTGTCTCTCCTAAGCCCTGTCTAAGTATGTTATTCGCCGTTTTTTTCTGTCTTGCATTCAATGTCATGAGAGTGTCAAATTTACTAAACCATCTTTCCTCATATGCGTCTGAGCAGTTTCAACTGTATCCCTCTGATGACAGTATGAATATCATTTTTTATCTATTTTCCTTCAAACTTCATTGTTGCTCACATATTCAGTCCATGATGTTCTCAGCATCCTTCTTCATCAGTGAGGAGATTATCCAGCATTCTCTTTCATATATGAGGGCCGATATTACATAGCAATTTATTACTCTTTTCTTTGTTTCTAACGAAATCTTCATGTTTCTTAATATTAGGTTGATGCAAAAATAATGACGTAATAATGTCGTTTTTTGACGTATTTTAACGTCAAAAAACGACATTATTACGTCATTATTTTTGCATCAACCTAATACTTTGCTTAACTTTTTGAAGGCAACTTTCGCTGTTCCAATGTGCCTTCGGATTTCGGTGCCCCGTCTACTGTTAAAACACGTCCTATATATTTAAATATTTGTACTTGTTTAATTTTGATATTTCGAATTCAGTTCGTATCTTGGCCTGTTCCTTTTGCTGACAAAAATTGCAGTGTGTTTTCTTACAATTGATGCTTAGTCCTTACATTTCGCTTTCCTTTTCTAAATTCTGTATGATTACCTATAGTTTTCCTTCTGTGTCTGCTATCAATATCTGTATCTTCTATACATTTCATATTGATAATATTGTGGCCACCAATAATGAATGCTGGTAGGACATAATTCTATCAGAATCACCTCACTGTAAAAGCTGAATAATTCCAGCGAATAAGTCCGTCAAATAAGTCCGGTGAGAAAACACATCCTTGTCTTCAACCCTTTCTATTTTTGTATATTTACTTAATTTACTTTCTATTCATATCCGGGTGACTGGCTGCCAGTGTAGGTTCTGGGTTATTCTAATATGTAACCTAATAAATTCCAACAGTACTTTGTGATGTACTTTATCAATTGCTTCTGCATAATCTGTATATATTCTTTTAATTTTTTTTTTTTTTATATATCATTATGAACATAAATTCCTGGTACCAATGTCTTTAACGAAACCACACTTTTCCTGTCCTACTCCTAATTCTGCTATGCGGTATATTCATCAGAATTCAGAACATAATTTTTGTTATATGGTTCATTAGGCCGATTGTCCGATGAAGATTGTATTCGTTTATACCTGGCCTCTTGAAAATGGATCTACTTGGATCACCACTGTCGTATATATCATCTAATATGTCTGTAATTTTATGAATTCCGAAATTATCTAAAACTTCTAGCATCTCCATTACAATTCCATCTGGTCATGTATTATATATATATATATATATATATATATATATATATATATATATATGTGTGTGTGTGTGTGTGTGTGTGTGTACTTAAAGAATATATACATGTATGTATGTGGATGAGGATGTACTGGCAGTGTAATGCTTATCAGCGCGGTAATTTGAATCAACAAGCCGTGTTCAAATCCTGTTCTAGTTTGTGCCTTCACTAACGTAGGAATGTTCTAAGTCCTAAATCCTTCTTTTCAACCACCATTTAAAGGTTAAATAACATGTTAGACTAGAAACTTAAGAGAAATATAACACTGAAATCCAAACTGTGGAAAAAGCAACGGGAAAGCACTCCATTATCATTCCAAGTTTCGTTAAAGACAACTAATGCACTAAATATGTGGAGTTTTATATATGTATCTGAAGTTATAGGAATGTTTTATTTTCCAAACACGGTCAGCACGTTGTGACCATATTAATATTTAATGTTATTAAGTGTTAACTTTTTCTTTTTATTATTAGTGCATCCATTATTTTTAATTTTTTTTTCTTACATGTGGATGAGACTAACATACTTGCATTTTCTACTAGTATTTCGCGGATAGAGTTTAGGTGCTTTCTGTGTGCGTTTAAATGGGTCCTAATTGAACTATAGTAACATAAGTGAAATGTGACCGTCTAGACAAGCATGCAATGGTATGACCAATATACTTATTCGTGAAAGCGCGCGGATATGCCGAAATTTGAACGGTTTTTATACACTTTGTGTCCAGAAAAGAAAACACTTCTACGAACACAAGAAAAATTAAATAAATACCTTAATCGCAGTGCCGTTAGTTGTCTTTAACGAAACCTGTATGAAAGAGTGACTGCTGCCCAAATACACAATATATATATATATATATATATATATATATATATATATATATATATATATATATATATGATTATGTATTATTTAAAAATATGATTCCAACATGCTACATAAGAGTTCTCATGTTTCAAAACAAGAGCCGAAAACTTCAATATAGTTATTTGAATTAAATTGAATTAAATTGAAGATGGAACAGAACTTACTTTAATTCAATTTAATTCAAATAATTATATTTAAGTTTTCGGCTCTTGTTTTGAAACATGCGAACTCTTATGTAGCGTGTTGGAATCATATTTTTAAATAATAAATAATTATATTTATGCTCTACTTTTCTATCGAGCACTATTTTTTTTAAATAATAACAAAAATACTAAAGAACTTTGGATTATTTACCTAACCAGTTCTTTCCTATTGTCTGTATATTTTCACACACACACACACACACACATATATATATATATATATATATATATATATATATATATATATATATATATGTTTGTGCGTGTGAACGAGGCATGTGTTTGTGTACGTTTGTGTATGTGCGTGTGACAAAACGGGCAAGCTGTGTAGAGACGCATGCCATTTCAAAATGGAAACTTTCCAAAGAAAAATGTATATCTATCTATATATGTATATATGTATGTATGTGTGCGTACGTGTGTGTATAAATATATATATAGGTATAAAATAAAAAGGCTCAAACACTAATATTCCATGGTTATAATTTATAACATTGGAATCGTAATCACGATCCAATTCATCAGACCTACAAATTCAAAAAGAAATCGGAAAATATAACTCCGGGTATAAAAAATAAAATTTTAGTGAGATTGTATGTGTGGGAGTGGGAGACAAGTTTGAGAAGGAAATGAAAGCTCTAGAGAGGGGTAATAGAAATAAGAAGAACAGGAAGGCCTAAAGGTGAAGGTGGGGATTAAAATTTAACAGTGAGAAGTTTTAAATAACGGTTTAAATGAGTGAGATACAGTTAAATATGAATTATTTTTTATGTATAATTCGCTACCGATTCGCTGACCTAAATTAAAATTAAAAAACAAACACCGGAAACGTGTTTATACGTTTATGGTGACACTACACAAAATAAAAAACGATGTGATCTAAACTTAAAATCCAGAAGATTTATTATATTCTTACTCTGTCCTAGACATTGAGTTCTACCTGGATTCTATCCTCTTGGAAATTTATATATATATATATATATATATATATATATATATATATATATATATATATATATATATATATATATATCTGTGTGTCTGTGTGTGTAATGACAACTAGTATTATCTATTTATAGGTATATATATATAGATATATATATATATATATATATATATATATATATATATATATATATATATATATATATATGTATGTATATGTTGCATATAATATATATATGTATATATATATATAAAAAAAAGAGAGAAAACGAGAGGGACAGGCAGACAGAAACAAACAGAATAAAAAGATGGTAATAAATACCAGTTTATTCAAAACTACATGTTTTATTTTGACGAACAAAATAACCTGAATGGTGTTTCGTGGCTCGCTTTCGATTTGCAGTTGTGATATATGTAAATCTTAAAATATTAAAATTCCATGCTTTGAATAGATACGTCTGTTGATCTTTATGTCCATACAGACGTACGCATTTATTTAATCTATTCGCGCATAAATAATATCATTTACAACTGTGTTTATTTATACTCTATCTTTTGGAATGATACAAAAGCAGAAATATATACGGACTCATATATTGTTTCTTTAAATATCTATGCCTGCATTTTCCCATATACAAACTATACGTTATATATATCTAAATACTAGACACATACACATACACAAATACATACGCGCACTCTATCGTTTATAATCCTTTCTTGTTTACAGTGTCTGTCAGATATCCGAGAACAGAATTTTATAGGAATATAAATATATGACAAATATAATGGACTGGCACGCTGCAAGGGCTAAATTTGAAAAATGTCCTTTTTTCCTACATATTGTATTTTGCAACGATGTTCACTTTGTACAAAGCTCGAGTGCTACTCGAAGTAGAGTAAGTCGGACAGCAAACGGTTAACCGTAAATTTGAACTGGTTAAGATTGTAGTGATAGAAGAAGCAACCTCTTGGGAGTTTGTACCACAAGACAAAGGTGAGAAGAAGATGCTCGAGTGGAACTTAAATCTCACTAAAGAAATACGAAGGGAATGGCGGTGGTTCGCTACACTGTGCGTGACGTAGCAGGTCTAAGATGTGAAGATTAGGGTTGTAGGAACGAAGGAGTGTTGCTCTTCTTTTTATGGAAATAGCGATAGAACAACGAGAGGTTTGCAACGTTCCATTTGTGAGAAAGGGGTTGCACGGTGGAAAATAATTTGTCACCCACAAGGACGCGTATACAATGTATATATTTTTGGTCGAGCCTACGGGCTCGGAGAAACCCACTTTAAACTCGGCCTTGTGTCACATATATTCCTCGTGGGTGGGATATTAAATACCGAGATACGTGTAGATACGTGTAGATACGTTGAGATAAGTTGAGACAGATTGAGAGATACGGAGACAGACACAGGGTGTTCTTAGAGAGTTCTACAAGAATCCAGAGAGAGAAAGAGAGATGATTACAGCTTTACTTACAGAGAATTGTACATATACTTTCTACTAACCCGCATTCCTGGACTACTAATCTTCACTTCAAGCCTGTATTCTTACGTTTAATACACTTATTTTTCTATCTCAATTACTGGTATTGTTTATTTATTTGTGCAGGATTCCATTCACGGAATCCACAACAGATATGTAGTTACACTACTTTGTTATAAAACCAAAAACATTTTTAACAAATCATATAAATGAACTTTATTGAATTATTATTGATATAGAATTTTAATGATTTTTAGTAGTCATGACTATTATTTTAGTATATTTACAATCGCAGAACGTCCCTAATTCCTGACATTCTTCTTGGTTCTTTGCCTGAACATTATTGTCAAGGATGTTCCAACAATTATCAGTTGAACTGAAATCTGAGTTTTGAGTGTGTCATACTATAGCATGCTTCCATGAAATGTTTTATTGTTTCTACTGAATGATAAAAGCATTATCTTGCATGAAGATAGGAACAGATGCCCTCAAAGAAGAAACAACATACCGTTCAATAATATTCTTATATTCTTCTGTCATGTAACATCAGTTAGTTAACAGCAGCGCTTGAAAACAACCCAGACACCAATAAAATACCATCTCTGAAATTAATTGATTATTTTCACATATTTAAAATGCAATCTCTTATCTTTACGCTGTCTGATATAATATCACAACTGAAACAAATATATTTTGGCCAATGAAGAATACTTGTTCAATCTTAATCAGTGCAGACATGCTTCTCGTTTGAAAAGGTCTGTCTAGTTTTTGATTGTTTATGTTAATGAGGTGTTTGACATCGAGAGAACGTGCAAAAATTGTGCTACATATAAAAGACCCAACCGTTTACAAAATTCATTTGATATTAACTGCCGGTCCACAATAGAGGTTCTCTGACGAGTAGTTGGTTGGTTGGTTGGTTGGTTGGATTTTATGGCATATCAACCACTGTGGGTCATTTAATGCCAAATTAAGGTATATATATATATATATATATAGAGACATACACACACACATATATATATATATATATATATATATATATATATATATATATATATATATATATATACCTGACGAGTAGTCATTTTATATATAGATGGTATTTTTGTTGAATTTCGTGGAGTTTTAGTTTAATTAAAAGGAACCAAACTTTAATCATAAAGATTTAATAAATCTTTAATATTTAAAAAATTACACTCTTAGTTATAATTTCCAAAACCTATATCCCATTATTTTTCCGTTTGACAGCCTGACGCCTGAACATTTGAAAAACTTTACAATGGTTATCCATCATAATGACACAGAAAATGTTGTGTTATGCGAATAATGAATATTTGTTGACATTCATTCCTATTATTATTATTATTATTATTATTATTATTATTATTATTATATGTACCGTTTTCTTTCAGGATCTGAGCGATCATGGCTCTCTACAACTTCCTATTCTTTTTAACTCTTAGTAAGTTTGTCTTTTCTTATCACTCCCAAGCTAGTTAGGTCGGTTTTTCGCTGTTTTCACCTGTCTCTCTTGCTCTCTTTATTGGAAAGTAATATTTTTTTCTTTGTATAAATAACCACAAAATATAAATGATTGATGTTGGAGGCTAATATTTTTAATAAACAGTTTTTGCTCTGTAAGAATTTCTTTTAATCTTCGATTCCTTTTTATGCAAATTTGCCAATTTAGTGTACAACAAGTTTTTAAGAACATCGCCTGCTATTTTTTATCACGATCAATTATGTAGAACTGGTCATTATTTTATTTTTACGTCTGCATTCTAAAACATTAAACAGTACTGTATCTATATAGATGCACACTACGTTTTTTTTATATATAAGACCATTTGATATATATTTATGTGTGTGTGTGTGTGTGAGTGTGCGTGTATGTGTGTCTGTTTAGACTAGATATGTTGAATCATTGAATACCACAAGAAGAATAACATTCAACTCTTAGTATATTCTTTGCAGCTATAAAAATAGTGAAAAAGCAAATATGATTAGAAAAACAAAAGAATAACTAAAAAATAACAACGCTACTATCAACATTGAATATACAGACTGCAACAGTATTAGAATAATAATAATAATAATAATAATAATAATATTAAGAAGAAGAAGAAGAAATTAGTAGTTCAACACTTGCCCAATCATTAAATAACAATAATAGCAATTGGATTTTCTAGAAAATTCTCATGGTCCCAATCTTCATCTTTCCTAAGAAATTTTGCTTCACTCTTTTCTCGAGTTAAAATTGGAAAAAAAATATTCATCAGTTCTCATCCATCACACCTGTCAAAGATTCTAATTCGCTTTTCTTACCATTCATTACCTTCCTAATGAAGCTTAACTTGCCATAAGAGACATAGGAGCCGCGAATTTCGTCCTTTGTAAAGTACTACACTGGAGATCTTAAGGTCAAGAGTTCTATCCTGAAAGCATTCTATACCTACACTAAATGACATGAGGGATATAATTCACTCGATTCGTAATGTTACTATTTCCCTTTAATAAAGTGTAGCAATTAAATTCTTTAGTAACTATTAAACATACATACACACACATACACACACACACACATATATATATATATAGTTGTAAACAAACAACTAAATATGTTAGCTCTATCACTTAAATTGAGCACAAATAAGTATATATATTTATATATATATATATATATATATATATATAGAGAGAGAGAGAGATACGTTTCGTTAAAGGCCACTGACGAGGTATTGCGATCAATTTTTTTATTTAATTTTTCTTGAGTTCGTAGAAATGTTTTCTTTTCTGAACATAGTGCGTAAATATAGTGTAAAAAAGATAAAAAAAATAATGGAAGCTCTATTAATTAAAAGTAACAAGACAACACTCAGTAATATTAACTATGAACACGGGCACAACGTGCTGATCATGTTTGGAAAATAAAATATTCCTATAACACAGTCCATACATTCAGTTAAATGTAAGCAATAAAATCATCCTTGATAATGCCTAAAAATATAGCCGAAAGTGCTGGTATATGCAGAACGTTTTGGCAGTTTTTACGTGTATAAAAGAGGAGTTTCTACCTACATATATATATATATATATATATATATATATATATATATATATTATAATTATTATTTAAAAAATATTATCATATTTTTTTTTAAATTAAAAAATAATTATAATTTTAAAAAATTAAAAAATTAAAAATAATTATAATTTAAGATCTACTTCTGTATGGAGCACAGTTTTTTAAAAATAAAAACAAAAATATTAAAGAACTCCGGATTATTTACCTAATGTGTTCTTTCCTATTTTTCTACATATCTGAGCAAATCATGCACACATACACACGCACACATACACATACACACACATACACATACACACACACACACACACATATATATATATATATATATATATATATATATATATATATATATATATATATATAACTTCAAATTCTCGAGTCTGTATATAAGGAACAAGCAATACACATAATAGAAAGTTAGTTATGAGTATAGCAACAATTTTTTTTAAATTTTATAATAACAATGTTTTTAAAATTGTTTTCAAATATTTTTGTACAAAAGATTACAATAATACAGATTAAGCTACCTCCCTAACATCAAAACGCTATATTTCTACAACATTTAATCTTAAAAACAATTATAACAAAGCACGTTTGATGCGCATTTACAAAAAAGTCATAACTATCGATAACATTATTGTTCTTTGTTTTAGCAATTCACCCTTGAAGATGATCTCGGAAAAGACTGAAAGTCCTTGGGAAGATAAAGATGAAAAGAAAAGAAAAAGCTACGGCGCCCTCTTTAATGAATTTAATATGAACATTAAGAAGTCGGTGAGAAAATTCGAGAGGATCAAAATTAATATATATATATATATATATATATATATATATATATATATATATATAATTTCAATTCCTAAATATCATAGGAATTTATATCACGAATCCGGATGTAGTCTTCACCTAGACGCCATATTTACTAATAAATATTTTCTTCGGGTACCTTTAATTTTTTTTTTTTTTTAAATCTACATTCGTGAGGTTCAGGTGAATTACGTTTTGATCATAGAATTATAGTTTGATTCGCTAATAAATTTATTTTTCTGCTAACACTGATTCAGCGTAACATGTCAAAGTAGATGTTTCTAAATCTGTCTCATGTATCTACTACTCAGGGTTTTCATATTAGTAATGAATATACATTGCAGATACAAGTATAAAAATATTAAGATGAATCACAGAAAGTTTAGGTAGCATACCATAAAGTTCATCAGGATATAATGTATTTATGAAAGTATTTATAGAAAAGGTACAATAATGCAAATTTACGGCGACTGAAGCCGAGATGCCAGATCAGGACTAATAATATTGCTGATTCTTCTTTGGATCGACAAGAAAAATTGCAAAATACTATTGAGAAAGATATGTCTTTTTCTTCCCCACAAAGCTATGGCAAAATATCAGTCAATCTAGGAGAAAGGCATTTCTGAATTCAAAATATAACCAGAGGTGCATACTATACAACAATTAAAATTAGAGAAATTCCAATTAAGTGCAGTCCAAGATAGTGTCATCTATGATCTCGACTAAATTCTAAAGATCGTTCGTTCGTTCAAAATTGCTATTCTCACTCATAATAGGTTACGATGTTGATGGTAGTATCACCTAGAAAAGGTAATAAAGAAAAGCAAGAAGAAAGTATGTATGGCCGTTATCAAAAGTGACCATCAAAGATACGAGCCACAAAACCAGGCAATTAATAAATTTCAAGTCTTATAACAGAAGGCCGAAGATGCGACACAGAAATCCGATGGTTCATTGGAATAGACAAAGATACCTTCCAAAAACTAAACAAAGTATTAAGAAATAATGGAATTTCCTTAAAAATTAAGAAAAGAGTGACAAACTGTTATGTAATATCAGTCCTTGAAACAAATGAATGCTTATCAAGTTTCCCATAGACCAAGAAGATACGAGGTAACAAAGATGTATTTTTACAAAAGGAATACTATGACAGCAACGAAGAAGCTTAAAGGAAAATAAAAACAAAAAGGATAATTATAATTAGAGTCAGAAACAAACAGCGGAAATTTCGAGAAAATATATTTGAAAAGAGGGTTTAGAGAATTTGACGCACACAGTACATACTGAAGGTAAAAGGACAGAAGAAAAAATCGACTAATCTACCAACAAGGTTTAAGTAAATGGTTCGCAGGACACGGACTTGGAGGGATTTGAAAGGGAGAAATATTGGTTAGAGATACAGAGGTTAGCAAGTTGTGCAGAGTCATAATCAATCTACTTAACAAGCTTGTTTAAATGGATGGCAGAACAGGGACTGGAAGGGAGAGTAAGTGTACAAATATTGCTTTGAGCTGCAAACGATACGATGTTGTAGAGACACATGATCAACATACTTAACGAACTGGCGCAAAAGATGGCAGAACAGGGACTATCAGGGATAATAAGTGGACAAATAATGCATTGAGTTACAAAGGATACGATGCTTTAGAGAGCCATGATCAACCTACTTAACGAGTTGGCGCAAAAGATGACAAAGCAGGGACTGAGAGGGATACTAAGTGGGCAAATATTGCTTTGAGTTACAAAGAATACGATGTAGTAGAAAGCCATGATCAACCTACTAAACGAGTTGGTGAAAAAATGGCAGAACAGGTACTGTGAGGGATAATAAGTGGGCAAAAATTGTTTGAGTTACAAAAAATGCAATGTTGTAGAGAGCCATAATCAACCTACTTAACGAGTTGGCGAAAAGATGGCAGAAAAGGGACTGGGAGTGATAATAATGAGCAAATATTGCTTTCAGTTACAAAGGATACAATGTTGTAGATCGCCATGATCAACCTACTTGACGAGTTGGTGCAAATATATGGCAGGGCAAGGGCTGGGAGGAATAATAAATGGACAAATATTGCTTTGAGCTACAAAGGATACGATGTTGTAGAGAGCCATGATCAACCTACTTGACAAACTGGGGCAAAAGTGTCAGAACCGGGACTGGGAGGGATAACAAGTGGACGAATATTGCTTTGAACTGCAAACGATACGATATTGCAGAGAGCCATGATTAAGCTACTTGATGGACTGGGGCAAATAGATGGTAGAACAGGGACTGGGAGTGATAAGTTTACAAATATTGCTTTGAGCTACAAAGGGTAGGAAATTGAGAGCCGTGATCGCTCACGTTCTGAAAGGACACGCAACATAGTTTGCACGATGATTATGCCATCAGTCACCTTCACAGTTTTTATTGATTTTTATAAAAATATACTTTGAAATTTTACTGGTGACAAAGTCCAGACAGAAAGAAATTTGCAATTTTTGTGATCAATATTATTCTTCACTATCTTGCTAAAATATATTGATTTAATAATCGCTATGTAGACCATAAGAGCAAAAATACCAAATTCATTACATTATTTCCCAGAACTGATTACTTTGCATGAAAGATTTAAGAATTATGTAACTCTTAATCATTTTAACGCCATTTTAATGGAAATTATTCATAACGAAAATGGTTAGGATCTTTCAATGTCGGACGATTCCCAAGAAGAAATTGTTCGCAATCTACTGCTTTTGCTACGATCTATTACACTTATCTAAATAGGTCCACGCATAATAGCGATGAAATAAACCTTCATGTGAGGAACAAATAAGGAATCAATGAATAAGACCCTTCTTAATATCAAGAAGGGATTAAATATGACAAAGAAGAAGCAATGTGGTCACGGAGTGTTTAAATGTTAAGTATATGCTATCGCGAAGTTAAATTTAGAAGTAGCAAGTGTGGGATCCTGTAAACGTATAGATGAAGGAAGAGTCATAGTAATTCTAAAATTTCTTTTTCAAACATTTTTTGGAACTTAATTATATTTGTGTGTTTCCTTTTTTCTTTCATTTTTTTTTTTTTTTTTTTGTCTTTCTGTGTCACTCTCCCGGTCTTTGGGCACTGTATATAACTGGATATGAGTATGGTTGTTTTTGTTTGTGTCTCTATATTTGCACGCATGTATGGCTACAAAATGTCGATCGATTTATAACTTAAGCATTCTTGCACGGTGGCAGGGTGGAGTAATGTTTAGCGGTTCGGATTGAGGAATCGAGGAGCTGAGTTCGAATTACATTCACTTATGTGCTAATACACTTGAAAAATGAATCTTCGTCTTCTCCCTCTAGCTATGAGTAAATATCAGGAGAGACTGGGTTCTACAGCCTTATATGGTAACTGGTCTAAGAGAAGAACAATTTGGAATTCAAAACCTGCGGAGGGTCTTCTATAGACATTGTGAGACGTAGTGCACCAGGTCTCTCTATGCGGCCCTTCAAAAAGTTTGCATGGTTCTACCCAAAGCCTTCACTACTATATTAAAATCTCATGTGCTTGTGTCAGGCTGTTGGTTCCTAGGAACTGATCTGCTTGACCCACTTGCATCGATTTCAACAGGAGAGTCGAGTATATATATATATATATATATATATATATATATATATATATATATACTGAAGTTTTCGGCTCTTGTTTTGAAACATGAGAACTTTTATGTAGCGATGGAATCATATTTTTAAATAAATAATTATATATATATATATATATATATATATATATATATATATATATATATATATATATATATATATATATGGACCTCTATTTTAAATACTATAATAAATTAGGTATAGAGTAATGAAAAACAATTGTTATACAAACATATCAATCTCTCAAACGTCCAAACCGTTTACCCCCGTCATTCCCACACTCCTCTTTTCCTCTTTATCTGCAAACGATTTATTATTATTATTATTATTATTATTTATTAAAAAAGAAAAATTATAATATATATATAAATTATGAAAATAAAAATATTTTAAATGATTTTAATGAATTAAATGAATAACACTATTATTATACTATGTAATACTTACTATATACCGAATTGTTTAGTCTCATATATATATATATATATATATATATATATATATATATATATATATATATATATATATATATATTTAAAGGGGCTGTGGTGAAATAATTTATTACACGGAGCCTTAAAGTGGTCTGTTTTTATTTAAATTATTTGCTCTGGATTTACATTGAGCTCTCTGGATTTTATCCTCATGTTTACCCATAGGGATTACCTAGTTTTTCATAAACTATATATATATATATATATATATATATATATATATATATATTAACCGACGCGTTTCGTCCTCTAACAGTCTTTATCAAGGTAAATGCAAGAATTTTGTTTTGCAATAAGCATATATATACAAGACCATAAATATTATTTGTTTTTCGAGATTTTTAAATTTAAGAACGCTTATAAATATTCATCAGTTTATCCGAAGTTTCTAGGCAAGCGATGGGACTTTTTTTAAGTCAAATTATTATTTAAATTATTTTTGTATGGGATTCATTTATGTATTATATATTGTAAATAACATGAGGTTATGAATTTAAGCTTTTCCTTAAAATTTTTAAAATTTTCTTAGTCATTTTTGTTAGCTTGGTAGTAATTCTTTTAGGCAATCAGATACTGGAAAAACTCCGGAACGCATATTTAAATTTTCATAAAATTTAATAGCGTCTCTCTTGAGAATTTTCCCTCTAAGTTACTTTCGCTTTTAAAACGTGTGACATTCTTTAAATCATTGTTGTGATTGAATTTATTTCTATGTATAACTAATACATTTGATAAATTGTGTATAAGATCCCTTTGGGTTCATAGGTTATTTTTTTTATTTTCTGCATGTTTCCGCAAAGTATTGTGATGAGCAATTCTAACGATTTATTTTATATATACCTACTTTATAATTATTAATGTTATGGGTATTTTTTGGTTCTGATCATATCCATAATATATAGTGATAGCTAAAGAGAGAGGGAGAGAGAGAGAGAGAGATGAACACATTCTAGTAGATAATGGCGAAGTGTAGATAGATAGATAGGTAGATAGATAGATAGATAGATAGATAGATAGATAGATAGATATGAACAGAGTGAGATAGACAGATAGAAGCAAACTGAGATAGATAGATAGATAGATAGATAGATAGATAGATAGATAGATAGATATAAACAGAGTGAGATAGACAGATAGAAGCAAACTGAGATAGATAGATAGATAGATAGATAGATAGATAGATAGATAGATAGATAGATAGATAGATAGATAGATAGAATAAAGAGACTGGGATAGATAGATAGATAGATAGATAGATAGATAGATAGATAGATAGATAGATATGAGCAGAGTGAGATAGATAGATAGACAGACAGACAGAAGCAAAGTGAGATAGATAGATAGATAGATAGATAGATAGATAGATAGATAGATAGATAGATAGATAGATAGATAGATAGATAGATAGATAGATTAAATAATACGAAGGAAACTGTGAATGTCGATTACAATAAACAATGAGGAATGAAAAAGAAAATCAAAGCAATGAGCTTCATTGCAATGAAAAAAGAAAAAGAGAAAACTGACAAGGGTAAATCTGTACTGCATTCATAATGTTGTAAAAAAAAAAATGTGTTTAAAAAATCGATTTGACCGTTAGGTGGAATGAAGGAGGAAGTTGAATAAATGACAGCACAAAAAAAAATCTCTCGTTACGAATTAATCTAATCTAGGCAGCGGTTAAAATAGCCTTCAAGACCCAAAATGATGCAAAATGGTTTGAAATAACAAGTGAACGTTTAGCATATTGTGTTTGGTTGTATCTTATATGACCTAAAACAATACAAGAGGCAATATGTCTGGTTGAAAAGGGAGAGAGAGGCATCAAAAAGGCCATAAAAAGAAAAAATAAAAAATCTATTCAATATTCCATATGGAAAATAAAGACAGAAGTGGGTGTGTTATGGGAAAGATATGGAATAATACAAGTCGATAAATTTAAATGGATAAATTATATATGTGTGTGTGTTTATGCTTTGTGACTGTGCGTGTTTATGCTATGTGCCTGTGTGCTTGTGGATGTGTCTGTGCATGTGTTTTTGCGTGTGTGTATTTGTGGGTTTGTTTGTATGTGTTTATTGATATATATTTCATTAAAGCGACAAAGATTTTTTTTATTTTTTAGTTAACGTTTTAGTTTAAAGTTCATATGTTTAGACTATACGTTTACATATTAGTGTTCACTTGTAGGTAAACAAAAGGTAACTAAAACATCTAGAGTTTTGTTATTGTTTTTAATGTAAAATATCTTAATATACAGCTGTTACCTAAATATACATAATATATTAGCATTTGTCATTACTGGATTCATTAACTCTCTTATAGAAATGCCTGCAATGATCGTTGTAATAATGCAGCCATAATGCAATATTAACAGAACTAAAGGTAAATTTATATCCTACGTGCTGTCTCTCTTCAGGACGTAGGCGATCATGGATCTCCACAATTTCCTGTAATTCTTAGCTCTTAATATATTTTGTCTTTTTTCTACCGCTCCTAAACCTTGTTCCGTTACCCATTTACGCAGGCTCGCTAGGTAAGCTATGCGTTGTTTTCCTCTGTTCCTCTTAACTTCAATCGGACTTGTGACTATCAAATTTGCTAAGCCCTCTTTACTCATTATGTGTCCTTTCAAGAGTCTCTTTCCTATGTTAAGTATACATGTCCTTTTTTTACCATTTTCTCGAAAACATCCTTGTTGCTTACATGTTCGACCTATGTTATTCTCAGTATCCTTTTAACCCATAATAATAATAATAATAATGGACTATTCCATACTTAATAAATACTGCGCCTTAGGAGTAGGCAAGAAGACAGTCGCTCACTTCCTGAGCGACTGTTCGGTTGAACTCCCTGCCTTCGGGCGGAGAGGAACCCGAACGAGGCTACGCCGTTTATACGAGTTCAATGGGCATATTTTGGGCCGAGCCCATGGGCTCGGAGAACCCACAATAAATAATCGACCTTGTGTCACATGATACTCCAGTGGAGGGATTGACTGAATATCGTCAGTCGTTCACTTTCTGACCGGCTGTTCAGTTGAACTCTCTCCCTTCGGGCGGAGAGGAACCCGAACGAGGCTACGCCGAAGGGCGGAGTTTCGTTCGGGGAGGTAAACCGGCCCTGAGCCCGTTTATACGGGTTAAATGGGCATATTTTTGGGCCGAGCCCACGGGCTCGGATATCCTACGTTAAAAACGGCCTTGTGCCACATGACGCCCCAGTGAGGGGGGCTGAATATCGTCTGTCGCTCAAGTTGATCGGCTGTTCGGTTGAACTTTCTGCCTTCGGTCGGGGAGGAACCCGAAGGAGGCTACGCCGAAGGGCGGATTCTTATTTGGAGAGGTAAACCGACCCTGAACCCGTTTATATGGGTTCAATAGGCATATTTTTAGCCGAGCCCACGGGCTCGGAGATCCCACGTTAAACCGGCTTGTTCCACATGATGCCCATGTGCGGGGTGACTAAATATAGTCAGTCGTTCAAGTCGAGTCAGTAGTTCAAGTGAGTCAGTAGTTCAAGTCGAGACAAGAGTCGAGTCAGAGGCAGTCCGATACAGAGTCGCGTTCAGACAATTACTGCAAGACATTGGAATAGTGATACTGGTCGAGACTACATTGTTCTCTCTACTAAACCTGATTGTTCATACTAAAACTTCTACTTCTCTGTATATATTCCTGTTTGTAATATATCTGTGTTATTCCATATCCGTATTCCAGTTCTTCTTTATTGGTTCTACCTTGGACTATCACTGTGGTACAAGGAACCGGGCCATAACAGATAGATAGATAGATAGATAGATAGATAGATAGATAGATAGATAGATAGATAGATAGATAGATATTGCTACTGACTGCCAATTTCATACAGATATAGAGGGGGAAAGAGAGAACAGAATGAAGTGAAAGAGGAAGGGAGAAGGAGAAAAATATTTATAGAAATGAAAATGAAGGAAGAGACAGCATTATAATACACACAGAGACACAAATTGCGAAATATATATATATATATATATATATATATATATATATATATATATATATATATATAATAGATATTGTTTATTATTTTTGTTGCCAATTCTCAAGAACAAAGAAAATATGTATAAATTCATTTTTATATGTTTAGGCATTATTACAATTCTAATGATTGCTTTTTAAAACAATAGCCATTTGCCGAGGAAGTAGTTAAAATAATAACGGTGTCTATGAAGTATACGTCCTTTTGACACATTCCGTTTTTCGCGGGCATCAAGATCCAATAATTTCAATAATGTCAATTAATAAAATAATAAAAGCTACCATTTTTTATTGTTATGAAGACTTAAATATAATAATAATAATAATAATAATAATAATAATAATAATAATAATAATAATAATAATAATAAAACGAAAGACATCTTTCTATCTATTGATTATATCTACTCTTTTCAGCATGTGTGTACCTAGCATGTGTGGGTGGTGCGATGAATATCTGTTCGAAAATAGAGAGCCGAGTTCGAAGTTTAGTCAGGTTCGTTTCATTCACTTACAGGCAAATACTTTTGGAAAAGGTATGCATTCATCTTTTCTCTTTAGGTATAAGTTAAATAGTAGCACCTGTATTATGAAAAATCATTATTATAAAAAAAAGTGTTAATACAATATTCACTCCAAAAAATGATTATTTTTACAATCCCAAAATTGTTTCAGCTTTAAATAACCCAGAAATGGTTCATAAGTCTAAAAACGATTATAATTGAATTTATGTATTAATCTATAAATAAGAACGACGTGGATCGGGCTTTAGCTTTAGATATCATGAAGACTTTCAATTGTTGACCATGTTCGCCAAGTCTATGAATATAGAATACAGCGCAGTACGTAATCTATTCAATGAAACAACGTTAAAGATTAACACTCACCAGCAGCGGTTCCGGAATTTTGCAGTCTTCGATATCAGAGGTTGGCAGAGAATATTCGGAAAAAAATGGCCGCCTTTATACACGTCGCATTGAATATTCTAAGCCTTCTGATTGGTTAACCCTTCTATTGGTGAACTCTAAAATAAGTCAGCTCATTTTGGCTGGCTCACTAGTACTTAAGAGTACCCAAAAATTCCAACATAAATATTTTTAATACTTTGTCCTTTTCCACAAACTCAAGGGCTATGGTGTCTCGGAACGAAGATTTGTCCTTAACTAATCGTTTAATGAGAGTCACGTTGAGCGGACATGCTTCTAAATCATTCCACATCAAACTTAAATGCAGCGAATCAATTTTGAGTTCTTTATAGTAGTTTATTATTGCCTATCACATCTACTCCTGCCTACCAGTTGTGATGGAGGCTCAATCAAGATCCCTCCGCGGGAGCTAGCTACTTTCAAATAAAAATGAAGACTATTTTATAGTGGGAAGATTTGGGGCTAACTTATTTCGTACAAATAGTCATGTTCAAATGAAGTGTATTTGGTAACTAAAACGTATATCTGGTTATATAGAGATAACAAAAAATATTTTTTAAAGATGTACTAATAATTTAAAGCCAAATATTTTTCTTGGGTGTGGACTTAAATCAAAAAGAAAAAATACTGATAACTAATATTTCATCACTAAGAACAAATTTCAAATGAATAGTTATTATAACTATTTTTAAATCCTCAAGAATTTTAAAGCATAATTTTCACTTAACTTAAATCCTCAAGAATTTTAAAGCATAATTTTCACTTAACTTATGATACTACTGACACAGAGAAAAACAGCGTGTAACTTAAGTTAAGCGAGTACTTAACAATTTAGTGACATACCAAGGAGTGAGGTGGATATTAAAAAAACAATTTATATAGGATATTGTGGAGGGCTATGATCGCTCACTCCCCCAAGGGACACGATATATATAAGATAATATCTGACAGTACTTAATGAAATGAGAGTAATTCTCTTCACTACTCCAATACTCTTCAGAATTCTCCCTGATTTTGATAATGATATCGTCCCGACGGTTTCGATTGTTACGCAGATATTTAATACGTCTAATGTTTTCTCTTTTTTACAGAGTTATTCTCTACTGTTCCAGGCAATAATAATTACCTTCATGATTCACATTTTATTCAGTTCACTGGCAAAGTCCAGACATTTCATTAATTTTTCATTATCTTTCAATTTTACCCTGCAGTCTACTGAAACAACGGATTATTGTCGCTATTATCATTGTTGTTGTTGTGAAGTGAAAAGAGCAATTCGCAGAGGCCGTACAGTTAGAATAGTGATGCTAATATACTAAACATATTGAGTTTATCATTATTTATAGAAGTAGTATCATCGTTTAAACAAAGGAAATGTAAAATCTGATAGTAGTGATGATTACATTTTGTCTTGTATTTAAAGAATTTTCATATTAATGACTTTCTGTGTATATCAAGTGACATCAAGTTTCTTCAATACATTAGCACTCATTATTATTATTATTATTATTATTATTATTATTATTATTATTATTATTTTCAGTTTCCACAATCATTTACCAAGTATCTTACCTAAAATAGACGCAAAGGACAGTTTTCTTAGAAAGTTGACTACAGTGTAACCCGGATATAAGAGATCCGGATATAAGAGGGATTTTCTCTGGCCCCAAATTAGAGCCATACTTACCTAAACAAAATTGACCAAACTCGGATATAAGATAAACCCGGATATAAGAGACATCGTCTCCTGTCCCGACAACTCTCTTATATCCGGGTTACACTGTATATTAAATTGAGATTTTCTACATATGTAAGCGGTACTCATGAACATAATCTTTTGTATTAGGTAGGTGCAAAAATAATGACGTTTTTTGACGTTAAAAAAATACGTTAAAAAACGTTATTATTTTCGCACCAACCTAATATCTCAAATTCTGATGTCCTTCGTGTAATTTTTATTATGCATCAGTATTCATTTTTATCATTCGTAGTATTCCTATTATTATTGGAATTTCTTTGTCCTATCATTATATGTAAATTCGTTGAAGTTAACGCATAGCACCCAGATATTAAATGATCAATAGTTTCCTCAGCGTTTGTACCAAAGTTAAATTTTGGATCTGTGTCGTATTCATTAAAATATGTGTCTGGTAGAATCTTGTTGGCAGGTTTTGATCTTAAGAGACTAAAATGAATCCTTCTCTTCCTGGCTTCAACCCAGAGTTCTGCAACCACTGATTGGTGAGGTTTTCTAGACATCAGGCGCTGGTGCTCATAATGGGTATCGGTCAAGTAAAGTTTTTACTTCCCGTTTGTTTTTCAGGTTATGCTCTTATATTTCATTTAGTTTGATTGTGCTTTAACCTTTCATTTTGTTATTAGGTTGGTGCAAAAATAATGTCGTTTTCTCACATAGTAACATATGTGAGAAAACGATATTATTTTTGCACAAACCTAATATTAACAATAAACTTAAATGGACAAAACGCTTCGAAGCATATGTGATGTGCTTTTTAATTCTTTGGGTTTCCTAGACACCATGGATTTTGTTGATTTGTTCTTGAGTTCCTTTCTTAAGATCCAGAGCTCCAACCACAACAGGAACAGGTTTAGTTTTTAAGTGGCATGTTTTTTTCCTATTTCTATCTCGAAGTTTTTGTATTTCCTTAGTTTTTCAAAAGCCTTCGCATATATGTTTTTTGTCACTTAGTTTGCTTATGACAGTCAGTGTGAAAACTTTATTCATTTCTGTCTTTGATAATAAATTCTGATCTATTGGCTTGTATCATCCTGTCTACGTTGAAAGAAGACTCCCAGAGGATAGTAACGCCTGTCCCTTAAACTACAGATTCAAGATTACGTTTATACCAGTTTACAGCTGTTTTTATCCTGTAGTGATGACAGATCTTCCAATGCAGATATTGACCTACCGTATCATTGCGGTTTTGTACTCACCGAGTATCATAAGATAAGGTGATCAACAGTTTCAATGTATTGGTCACAGATCTTGCATTTTAGTTCTATATTATTATACTTGGTAGTTGAGTGTAGTTGCACTGCCTGTTACTGTGCATCCTTAAGTCCTGAACCATTTGGCTACAAGTGGGAAGTGAAGTGATCTACATCGGTATTTCTGGTTCAGAGAAGAAACTGGATACATAGAGGTTTTGGGCACGAGCTTTTTCTATTTACTTTTGGCCTCGATTTTTATCTTCTTGTTTCAGTTTTCTGTTGATTTTATGGAAGTTGTATCTATTTTACCCCTATTATCAATATTCAACCTGGATTCATTTGCATATTTATGGACTTATTTTGATACACAAGAAAGCTTTTTTATATATTTTTTCATGTTCCATTATGAGTTGTAATATCCAAACTTGTATAAATATGACTGCAAGGTACCGCTGTTGAAAGTTTGTAAAACAATTCCAGGCAAATCATGTCCCAAGCCTCACTGCTCTTTAACAGATAACAGTCAACATATGCTCCCAGGAATGTACATTCTTTTGTATGCGACTTGTTTACGAATTTTTCATTTTTTTTTTTTTTTAGTTCCTTTAAGTTCCATTTTTTTTATGTCGAAACCATAAGTTATACCTGAGATAGAATTGGTGTTATATTTTTTTTAAATTCAATTCAGTTTTCATTTTTACACGCACTCACTTGATGCACTCCTTTCGGGTTTGTTCTTTCATCTTCGAATGTTGTACTTCATTAGCCTCCCACTCACAACCAGATACTTGTAAGTACTTTCCTGGTTGACTTCCTTAATCATAATATCTACACCAACAAGTACATTCTTGTTACTAATAAGCTTTTATCACTTGAAGGTGACCTATGCTCCAATTCGTCATCATTTCTTGCATGTATAATTTCAAGTCCTTACAATCTAAATATCCTTACAATCTAGAAATATTTTCTGGCTTTAAATAACCTAAAAAGGTTGGTAATCCGTAATAATGAATGAATGAATCAATCAATCATTGACAGACACTGACAGTCAACATTTACTCCAATCTAAGACAGACGTTGTCTGTGAATTGTTTGTATCAATTTTTTTGAGTTCCTTTAAGTTCCTATTTATTATGTTGAAGTGATATGTTAAATATGACCCGAACTCGCCAGACACACTACTTTCTGATTTTTTTTCTTTCATCTTCGAAAGTTGCACTCCATTAACTTCATTCACACCGAGATATTTGTACCTTTCTGCTCGAGATCCTTAATCACACTATCTACATCAAAAATTATATTGTCGTTACTAATAAGCTTTCTTAGCTTGAAGTTGGCCTTTGCACATTTATCTCACCCAAATTACATGCATATATCATCGCTAAATTCGTAGTCTTTAGAAGCCGTTCCAATTCATCATCATTTCTTGCGTAGTATTTTATGTCATCAGTATAAAATAAATGATTAATCCTTTGATCTTATATTCATATCCTCTATTGTCTAACAATTTTGATAAAGGAATTAATGCCAGACAAAAAGATGAGATAAAGAATCTCTTTGAAACTTTCTACATTTAATATTCATGTTTTTTTTTGTTTTGTTTTTTCGAGCACACTATTAGAATGCAAGAGTAATAAATCTGTTTTTAAGTATGAAATATTATGCTGTAAGAAATTTACAGTTGTTAGTGAGATTTTGTGTTCTTCAATGTTCTTGATGATCCATGAATACGGAATGCTGTGAAAGGTCTTTTTGTAGTCTATTGATGCTACATAGAGATTATTGTGCCTTGTGTGAGTGATTTGAAGGACCATCCTATATTATTATTATTATTATTATTATTATTATTATTATTATTATTATTATTATTATCATCATCATCATCAACAACAACATTATATTTCGATTTCTTCTATAGCCACACTACCTACCAAATCTGCGAGAAGACCTAAGACTGATAGTTGTGCGTTGTTATGGCTACATTTTATGATTTGTTTTTCTAACTCCCATAACATTACTAATGTTACATAGGCATATTCTTCTTAGTGTGTGCGCTGTACTTATCAAGACAATTTTTTGTATTTCTGTTAAGCTGGGTTTACCAGGGACTTTTTCAATACGTTGTTGTATTCCTTTTTTTATCATTCCAAGCGCACCTACTATGACTGGTGTTATTCTTGTTTTCAATACCCACATTTTTTTTTTCTATTTCTATTCCCAGATCTTTATACTTCGATATTTTTTCAAATTCCTTGGTTATTATATTACAGTCCGTTGGGCAAATCATATCAATTAGTCGGCAAATTTTTACTTTTGGTTTTTGACAATTATGTTGCTATTTGCTTCAGTCTTTCTGTCTGTAAAGAAGGTGTAATTCCATAGAACTATGACGTCTTCTATTTCTGTAACCGGTGCTGAGGGATGTTCATTCCAGTGTTTATTAACATTTCTTCCAAAATGTTTGCACATTGTCCAGTGTAAATATTGCCCCACTCTACCGTGATGATTGTTATATTCATTTGGCGCAAGTACAGAACACCCTGAGATTAGATGGTCTATGGTTTCCTATTATTATTATTATTATTATTATTATTATTATTATTATTATTATTATTATTATTATTATTATTCCTTTGATTTCTGATGTATACACATTTCTTTCCGGGTAGAAATGGCATCATGACATTTTCCAATGACCAAAAAAAACAAAACAAAAGGAAAACATTTTATATAGATAAAGCTTTTCGTAAGGTGTGGGGTGTACTCGTGAGAACAATTTTTTGTATTTCTTTAAGGCATGGGCTTCCAGGAATCCCTTCAATGAGTCTACTGGAATCTTTTCCGACCAATCCAAGGGCTCCAACTACAACAGGGATTCTTGATGTTCCCATGTGCCACATTTTTTAGATTTCTATTTCAAGGTCCTTGTATTTTTATAGCTTTTTGAGGATCTTCAAAGATACATTGCAGTCTGCAGGGACTGCCATATCAATATAGAAGCACTTTGTTTGTGGTCTCTAATAACAATGTCTGGGCGGTTATCTTTGATTATTCTGTTTGTGTAGTTTCACAGAATTGTAACAGATCCTATCTCCATAACCGGGTCTGTGTGGTGTTCCTACCAATTTCTTTCAGTTTCCTTCCCGTAGAAGTTGCAGATTTTCCAGTGCAGATATTGACCCACTCTGTCGTCACGGGTTTTATATTCAGTGGTGCGAATACCGTGCAACCTGATACAAGATCGATTGTGTCTGGATATTTATCACAGAATCTGCATTTTGGGCTAACACTGTATTTTAGTATGTGTGCTTGATAATTTCTAGTTAACAGGCATTATTCCAGAGCAGGAAAAATAAAACCTTCCGTTTCAGCTTTTAACCTTATACTGCATAGCTACTGATGGTTACGGGGTTTGTCTACATCAGCTTGTTTGGTACGAGCAGTGTATTGGACATGGAGCGGTTTATCTTGCCATAGTTTCTGTATCTTTGCTCTCTTATTAAGTATTTTGCAGCTTCAGTCGATGTATTGTACTTTACTTATATTTTTGCACCCATTTGAAACTCCATTTTGAATTTGCCGGCTTCCTTTATTACGGAATAAAATCGCTTACTACTTTCATGTTCTTTCACATATTATAATCCAGTCTTCTGCAGTTTCCAGGTATCTTTGAAGGTCAATTGTTTTAGTTTTGTATGACAGTTCTAGTTGAACTAATCCCCTGCCTCCTTTGGATCTGGGCACATACAAACGGTCAACATCAGCTTTGGGTGAGGTATGCGGTAGAAAGTGAGAAACCTTCTCGTTCTGGCGTCCATTCGCTTAATGTTAGCTATGCTCCAGTTAAGGATGTTAAAGCTGTATTGCACCACAGGTACAGCCAAGGTGTTTATGGGTGATCTTCTGTTTTTTTGTTGTTGTTTTTTGTTTGTTTTTTGTTTTTTTTTTGTTTTTTGAGTTCAGCTCGGTATTTAGTACCAGACGCACACGCCTTTAATACTCCTTTCTTAACTTCTTCATCTGGAGATGTTGTATACCATCTCCTTCGCTCATTTCTAGGTACTTATAAGCTTCATCTTGTTCCAGTTCCCTAATCTTTGTGACAAATTCTAAATCTATTGAGGGTAATTCTGTAATTCTCCCTTTCTTGAATCTTACTTTTGCACATTTATCAAATCCGAAGTCTATACATATATCGCCACTGAAATATTTTACAATATTAAGGAGGCCCTTCAACTCATTGTCGTTTTTGGCAAAGAGTTTGAGATCATCTATGTAGAGTAGGTGATTGAATACTTTCTTATTTAATTTGTAACCATAGCTACTGTTGTTTAGTCCATGCGTAAGAGGGTTTAAGGACAAACAAAGCCGAAGGCATGACAGGGAGTCTCCTTAAACGATTCTACGCCGGATATTCAAATGGTTATATGATTAAGGTATAGTGTGGTGTTCCACATTCCCATACTGTACTTAAGGAAATTTACTACTACAGAGGAAATTTTGTACATTTCCAAAGTCTTAAGGATCCAAGAGTGTGGCACACTATCAAAGGCTTTACAATAATCAATCCATGCTGTGCTAAGATTTCTACAACGTCTCCTACAATTTTCCAGGATCATTTTGTTTATCAGAAGTTGATCTTTGCATCTATATGAACCTCTCCTGCATCCCTTCTGTTCCAATGAAAGAATGTTATTTGCTTCAAAGAAAGAGTAAGTACGATTCGTCAGGACAGACGTGAACAACTTATACGTGGTGGAGAGACATGTTATCGGCCTATAATTTTTTGGATCATCTGTTTCACTCATTTTTGGCATGAGATATGTAATACCTTCAGTGATCCATTCCGGGATTTCATTGGGATTATTTACAAGCGTTGATAGAGTTTTTTCAAGGGTTTTATGGATTGATGAGAAATGATAGCGCCAGAAATTGGGCACCTTGTCATTTCCTGAGGATTGCCATTTTTAGGATTTCGTTAGAGCTTGTCAAATATTGTTTGTGGTAATATTTTCTCATACTTGCAGAGATGTATCCAGCATTCGCTCTTCTTTACGTTGGGTCCATTCTGCATTTGGGTTATATTCTTTGAGCTTCTCCAAATATTTCCCAAAATTGTTTGCACTTTGTCAATAGAAGGTAGTTTTTCGACGTGTATATGTGCTTTTCCAATTTCACTGTAAAATTTCTTAAGATCCGTTTAGAATATTTTTTATTTTGCCGATACAGCGTTTTTTGAATCGTCTTGTTCTCGTTGCCTTTAACTGAAGTTTCTATTTCAGCATTTCCTTGATGTAATTCCAATTAAGGATTTAATTTTATATTTCCGCTTGATCTTCTTGCACTTGCGTGTTGAGATATTCAGGCTTCTAGTGAGCTTATCTAATATAGAAAGCTCACATCTGATTTCCTTTATTTCTCGCATCTGTTTTGATTTCGCAGCTGGCTCTCTATATCTGTTAATTTTTTTCATTGTCTTCACCCCAAGCTTCCCAGTAGCTGTTAAAGCTGTTACGCATATGACGTTGTTAACTTCTGTGATATTCCCCAGTGGTTTATCTATTAACAATGTTTCCAGAGCAGCGTTGTATATTTGCACAATTTGCTTACTGGACTTCGTCATATGAATTTTTAGGAGCTGGTCTCTGTCTGACAATTGTGTGGGGGTTTTAGTTTTTCGCTCCGGTGATTTCAGCTCTGTGGTTTTCAAGGAATTCTAACTTAATGTATTTGGAGCCATCTTCAGTTACATCGTCTGGATAACTACAGTTTATGTCACAGGTAGATTCTTCGATTTTATTTCCTTGGAAGTTATTTCGTATTTCATTTGTTTTAGTTTTTACCTCAATCTCTGATATATTACTTATTTCTACTTTTATCTCTTTAGTGATTAAGTGATGGGTTATACTATTTTGTCTAATTTTATCTTAACTATTTCTTCCTTTGAGAGTCTTTTGTTTCGCACAATGTTCCTGTGGACATTGGCAAGCATGTTTCGGTTGAGATGAGGTCTTATATCACTTCCTACCATATTTCTCCATATTTGGTATGTCAGATTCGTGTTGTTCTTTGTTGGATTTTCGTGTGCAGTGAATAATGACGTCATGACTTGTTGATACTCTTCGTGAGACCATTTTCTTTTTATTAGTTGATTTGGTATTGAGTTACTTGGTCCAAGGTTGGCAATACTCCGGTTTTGATGACCTAGTGACTCTTCATTTTTGGATGAGTTTGTTTCAGTGACAGATTTTTCGAACCCAGATTCGTTCCTATTTGAGGTATGCGGCCTTTCTTGACCCGGGTGTCGGCCGATCCGGTGTGAAATTTTATTCGTAATCATTGAAATTGGTAGAATTTTGCTTTCAAACCTTGATCGCCAAGGGGTAATTATGTTCGAGTTATCAGCTCTTGGACGACAATCGAAGACCTAAGAACACGTCCAGCCAATGAGATAGTACAAATGGCGATTATATTCATAATTCTACGGTTAAAGAATTCATAATAGAGTATTGTACTCAGTGGAGTAGCATATGCGTATATACATGGCACTGATTATACTAAGTTTTAGTCGGGTGACCACTGCCAGGGTGAATATCAGACTTTAATATTGAGGGTTATTTTTAAAAAAATTAAAATTAAAGAGACTTAAAATGATATCAAAGAAAAGGAAAAATGTTATTTAAAATATTATTATTATTATTATTATTATTATTATTATTATTATTATTATTTTCTTGGGATTCTGATATATACGCATTTCCTTCCGGTTCCCAAACAGGTACATAAGGTAAAAAATGGCATCATGACATGTTCCATTGAAAATAAAATACCAAAATATCGCGCACACTTTACATAGATAAAGTTCTTCGTAACGAGTGAACTGTACTTGTACTGTATGAGTGCAATTTTTTGTATTTCTTTAAAGCAAGGAATCCTCTCATTGTGCCCAATCGAACCTATTATCATTATTGTTGTTGTTGTTGTTGTTGTTGAGGAGGAGGAGAACTGAGAGAGCAGCTTATCAACAAAGTGACGCTACAGTACAAATATACGAATAAGTCTAATAAGGGTATACCAAACAACTATATAACAAACAGATGTGTGCAATATGGCGAAAGGTTTTGATAAAATTAGTGCATAGCTTTGTACGAAGAGCCCAGTTCAGGACACTTTAACGACAGACTCCGATTACGGGTATCCCTAAGTATCAAAATGTAACCCCAAACTAAAAATAGCTGCCTCATAATTAAAACTTTTATAAAAAGCAACACTCTCAACAGCCGGTTGTGATGATCGTCAACTACTTCCGCACATGAACAAAGAAACATAGAGCGTCAGCACATAGGGAACATATCCATTTCTCCATGACAAATGTGTGATATTGAACAGATTATATACTGACGCCCACAGGGAAAATACCCATCTATCTAAGTTTTTTAAGTATTGAAAGGATTATTTACAATCGCCCATAAGAAACGTATGATCAGTCTGTCAAACATGTTTTATTGAATGGATTATATGCTGTCGTCCATAGGGAACATACTCATCTTTCTAAGACAAATGTGTGGTATTAAATGGATTATTTACTATCACGTATTTCAAGACAAAATTGTACATTTTAAAGCATAGTAATATTAGGAGTGTCCATAAAAGATGCATATTAAATGTCCAACCAATTACTAACTAGTTGCTTACACTAGAGATTAACTTACAACAAATTTTATTAATACTCCACCACTGTCCTCAATATTCTTATTATTAATCTCGTTAGGTATATGCAGGATGGATTATTAGCTTCTGTCAGTTGTTGGAAAATTTATAAAACAGCTAATCAAGTTCATTGGTATACATCTTAGTAAGTAGAAGAAAATGTTATCTCACATCTCACATCTCTCTCCCTCCATCCCTCTCTCTCTCTCTCTCTCTCTATATATATATATATATATATATATATGTGTGTGTGTGTGTGTGTGTGTGTGTGTGTGTGTGTGTGTTCTCTGTTTTTTTTCTCCGTTTGTATCTCTCTCTCTATGTTTAGTCACTTCAGAACAGGGACGTACTTTGTACTCCTTATTTTCCTCTTGATCCTTCAACAACATTTTCTCTTTTACAATCCCACTTTCTCTTTGTGTTAGTTGTTACATCATCGATTGTTGGACAGTTTTCTCAAGTAGACTACTCCATGCTTTCCCCTGCTGTTTTTCCTATTTGTATATCCTATAAGTGTTAAATTTTCCAAGTATCTTTCCTCTTTATAAATCCTAGAATTTTCATATGCCCCTGTTTGTGATTATTAGCAACAGTTCGTATTCTTAATACTTCCTCATTTATCACATGCTCTTTCCAGTTGTGTTCTCAACATTTGTCAGTATAATCATATTTAGGCAATCTCAAGCACTTTTTTTCACTTGTGACAAATTCTTCCGGCATTCATAATGTCTGTCATTTGTTTATGAGAAAATTATATTTCTGTAGTTGTTTAATTTTAATATTTCTCACTGTTATTGTTTCATCTTGAATTCCAACACGACCTTACTTAATAGTTCTATTATCTTTTTTTCTATTTCTGAATTAAGGATTATTCTCTAATATTTTTCTTATTCTTAAAAGGGAGTTTTGTTTCCATATTTCTTCATCGATTTCTCTTGTTTGCTTTCGAAGTATGCTCGACTTGATTTGACTTCCTAGTTAAGTAATTTATATATATGTGTGTGTGTGTGTGTGTGTGTGCGTATGTTCAAACTAGGTCACGTGTTTTTATGTAAACTAAAGGAGAGTAAATTTCTAGAAGTTTCCCAGCACTCTTGTTAATTTCAACATTGCCATGTTTTAGACAGTTGCAACCATCTCTGCTATTTTCTGAAGTAATTTTGATATTTTTCTGTGTTTCATTTAATTTCTGTATCTAGTAATCATACCAGGATTCATTATTAACAAGATATGCAAATGACATAGTCTTGATAGCAGACACGAAACGGAAACAAGAACTTCTACAGCCGGGTAGTGAAGGAAACGTAGAAGAATGAATGAATCGTCAATTAGGCTGTTTCTTTTGCTAATTAGAAATTGGAAATGCAAAAATCAAACAATTAGATCAATTTAAATATCTGGGAAGTCTTTAAACGGAGGACAGAAAGTGCAATACCTAAATCCAAAGGTGTGTTGGAATAGCGAAAGGTGCCTTCCAAAATCTAAACAAAGTATTAAGAAATAGGGAAATTTCATTACAAAAAAATGAGTACTGTTACGTAATATCAATCCTTCTATATGACAATGAATGCTGGACAATCTCCTCACAAAGAGGAGAGTTAAAACAACAAATGTTTTTTTTCTGCAAAAGGGTGTTAAGATTATTTAACGAGCGAGAATAAATGGATGGTAGATTAGGGTTTATGAAAGATAACAAAAAGCAAACATTTATTAAGAGCTACAAAATACAGGAAATTTTGGATAGCCATTATCGACACAGCACATAGAAGATCACATATTTAGTTTTAATTTTCCCAATGCATACCTCACATATTTTGTTAACTCTTTTGTTCACTACTGTGTAACCAGTTTTCTTACATTCAATGGCCTCCTTCTATTTTTCGTTTGCCAAACAGGTTTTTCTTCTGAATCTGCTATCAACACAATGTCATATAAATAGAGTATGTTGTTGTTAAGTCCGCCGATAATAAATAATGTTATGTCTTATAGTTCTCTTAGATTTGTGGCTCTGTACAATTCGCCTGAATTAACTATAAAAGAAAAACGGTAAAATAAAACTAGAGATGACAGTGGCTTTTGCTGAAGACACGCTAGACACTCTGGTGCGTCTGACGAATGCGCCTGAGAATATTCTGTCGCAAGAAAAACATCTTTCAAAAAAAAATAATATAGAGTCTCGACTTTTAGCAAAAGAAATAACATCTCAGAAAATTATTTTGAAAAACAGCGTTACAGCGTGAAGATATACTAGTGAAATTTGGATGGTGATTTAGGTTTTTATCCTATTGCTTTAGGCATTGTCATGAATTAAATAATTCATTGCAGAGAAAAAGATTGCTAGTTATACAAGTAATGAAATGTATTTTTTCAATCTTTGTCAAGTTAGCAAGCTTCGTTCATACAGAGATTTTTTTATGTCCGTGTATTTCAAAGAGAAGGATGAATAAATTTGACATTTTAGAAAAGAATTTATTTATCAATATACAAATGCTTACCTTAATTATTTCATTTCATAAAATACATAATTTCTTTTATTTTGGCACGCCAATGTGAAATCGTTAATTCACCCAAAGAACGGAAAAAAAGCAAAATAAACTTACTTCTGCTTACATTAAACGGCAGTTTCAATTCAAACGGATTTTGCTTCACTAATAACATTTTTTTTCTATGTGACATGTGTCTTCAGGTCGTGGGAGATCATGGATTTCCACAACTTTCTGTCGTTTTTAGCTCTTAATAAGTTTTTTTTTTAATTTTTACTATTAGGTTAGTGCAAAAATAATGACGTAATATTGTCGTTTTTTTCCCTTAAAAAATACGTCAAAAAACGATATTATTACGTCATTATTTTTGCACCAACCTAATACTTCCCCTAAACACTGTTCTACTAATCTTTTACACAAGCTGGTTAGGTAGTTTATTCGTTGCTTTCCACTGTCCTGTAAGTGTCAAATTTTCCACGTCATCTTTCCTCATTATGTGCCCTAGAAATGTCAACAGTCTCTTTCTGGTGTTAAGTATAAGTGTCCTTTTTGTTTTCATTTTCTGTAAAACTTCGCCGTTGCTCGCATGTTCAGTCCACGAAAATATGAAACAAATAAAATGTACAGAACTGTTATGTAATATTAGTCCTCCTATATGACAGTGAATGCTGGAAAATCTCTTCACAGATGAAAAAGAGACTTGAGGCAACATAAATGTGATTCTACAGGAGGAGGATGAGGATAACATACGCTGAACATGAGAGCAACGACGAAGTTTTAGAGGAAATATAGATAAAAGGACATACTTAGTATCAGAAAGAGACAGCTGAAATTTCTAGGGAACATATGAGGAAAGTGAGCTCATAAAATTAGACATTCACAGGAGATTGATAACAAAAGGAACAGGCGAAATCTGCGCACTACCTAGAAAATGATTGGTAGAACAAAGATTAGAAGAAAGACTAATTTTACTAAAGGCTACAAAAGATCACCCACGTCCCGAAGGGACACAGCGGATAGAAGAAAAAGAAGAATTCTCCTAATTTTAATAATAGCGAACTGGCACGCCCACTTCATAAATAAAACTATTCTATTAAGTTTTTGTCTCCTTTTTCTCTTCCTAAGATTAGATCGATCTCATAGGAAACATTAATTAATAAACATTATTATCAGTTTTATGATTATTGTATATAATAATACTTGCGCTACTCAAGTGTAGGTATAAATATTAAAGGTACATCTGTTGATATCGGCAATTCATTTTTAAAAATAAGTACGTTTTAGTAATATGGAGACGATATCGCTGAGCATGTGTTTCCTACTGAATATAATACGCTTCTATTTAGATCACATTATTCTAATGTATTCAATAAAACAAGAATAGTATATAAGATAAAAATTGTCTCACGGGTAAATAAATACATTTTATTCAAAACTGAAGCTCATATGTTTCCTTGTGAATCGTACTATTTATTTTTTATGGAAAAATGACACTTATCATGTAATCTGTCATAACTATTTATAAGTACAACTGACAAATGTCCGCTGCATAAGAAGGCGCGCGTTGAAATGCTATTCCGATATAGCTTCTTTAAAAACTACATAATTATTTTTAAATATAAAACAAAGGTAAAAATATCTTTTTACTATTCTCAACTTCTCTCCTTCTCCCTCTCTCTCACTCTCTCACTCTCACACACACTCTCTCTCTCTCTCTCTCTCTCTCTCTCTCTCTCTCTGGCTATTGCCATCATCCTCACAAGATTATCTAAATAGAGATGTACATCCTTTGTTTCCTGATTAGAACTGGGTTTCCTGTACCTTCTAAAGTTTACTTCAAGTCTATAATCTTAATGTCTCCGCCTGAAACTTGAAATGTTATTTACTAATTAAATCTCGACCTCTAATTCTAGAATTAGCTATCTTTTCTGTTATGTTGCCATTTCTTATGCTAATACAATTCCAAACAGTAACACTCTACTTTGAGTGGCCCTTGGGCCTTGTATTGTGTGAACATTATTAAAAGAAGAAAGGATGACAGCAACTGACAAACATCCCTGTTGCTAAACATTGTTTGATTAATAGGTAATCAAGTCTAATTTTTAATATATCCGTGTTTATTCTCATCAGCCATAGCCGTCGGCACCTGCTCAAATCCGAGCACTGGGATCATCATCCTCTCTCCCTATTCTCCCACCTCTGAAGATGGTGCAGATGGCTGTGAAGGCCCAGTCTACTGAAGAGTAGTAAGCTGGAGTCACATAGGAGTACGGGAGGATGGAAGCGCCTGGCTCAGTTGAGCCCTCCTTACAGCACGTCACAGATCTTCATGTCGATTGCTAACCTCGAAGTCTAGCCCCCCCACACACACACTCGAATAGTCTTACAGTAAGAAGGTCGATTCGCAGCAAGTCGATGTCAGCTTGTGTCAAAGATGTCTTCAACTAATCCTTGAAGCGTATTTTTGGATCTCCGCGTAGCCTCTTTCCGCTGGTTTATTCTCCAAACAGGATGATACGAGAAAGTTGAGTGTGAAGACTTCTAGCCCACCCATCCTGGGGAGAGATATCCAAGGCAGTAGCTCGTTGTTGGTGATGCGGTCCTCCCAAATGATGCGAAAGATTCTTCGCGCTTGGTTTACTAGAACTGCTCCATATGTATGTACACAGAAGGTGAATTATTCATATGTAGAAACGAAACAATCAGTTCTTGTAATTAATCAACATTAACATTCAATTTTCCTTGATTTTGTTAACATGTCCATGTTTATTGTCACCATCAGTAGAGCATTATCTATATATCAAAAGGACAAACACTACTATGAACACAAGTCTTGTTACTAATGTTTGATTGAGAAAGAATCGTTTCTTTAATTCTGTAAATATTTCCATATTTATTTTCATTACCTCCACAACATTATTTACATATGGAAAGAATGAAAGCATCTGTAAAAAGAATTCTTGTTGCTAAGCAATACTGAGAGAAAAAGCAAGTTTCTGATTTTGTTAATGCTTTCATATTTTGGCTGCCATTTCTACCATGGAAGCAACTCTGAAAAATATATTTGTATTTAAATAATACCCAGAAAACAAAATAATGTCCTTAATTTTATTTTTATTTGTTCATGCTTATTCACATTGTCTTTTCAGTGTAACCATCATTTTCATATTTCTTAAAATGGCTTTACAAAAACATGAATTACATCCAGTATTAATGTTTTCATATTTTTGCTTTGAAACTTCCTTTCTATTAGTTGATTGACAAAATCGACTAACAAAAACTAAATTTTTCCTTAAGAATTACACTATTTCTATAGTCACAGTGTAATTCCCTATATACATTAGAAAATATTGAATAAAATGCGAAGTAAAACAAAATGTTGCTCCAACTCACTTATTCTTTTACAAGAATAAACAAACAAAAATAACTTGAATAAAACAGAGCATTCTCACAAGACATCTATCAACGCTACTTCAGAAGTCAAAAATACACGATAGACGAGAAGAACGAGTCAAGACAATTGAGGAACCAAAAGAAAACCCTTAGGCATTAACAAACGAAGATGGTACGCAAAAAAATAATCTAATCAGTCAGAAAACATTTAAAAAATAAAAAAAATCTATTCGTGTCAGATAACTAAACTTGGCAATATGTCAAACATTTACCTACACAGTGAATGGAATTGGATCCTGCTGACAAGCAAGAACGCTTGCAAACAAAGATGTACAACATTGAATTCATCTTAAATATTAAAAGATGAGAAAAAAAAAAGAAATTTTCTCACATACTTCAATTGAAACATCATCAGAATAAAAATGTAAAAGTCTTGGATTTTAGCCTCTATATCGAGTTTTATTTCGTGTCAGTTTTGTTTTTAGCATCGACAACTGATACGTACCTTTATTTTGCATAAATAATCAAATTGCAGCAAGTATTAAACTATGAAAATGCAGCTCAATTCATGGAGTACCAATTTTCTTCACATTACCAATTTTAACCAGTCTTACAACAGCATATGTCTTAGGACATGGTAGTGAATTCCCTAGACTAAATTGAAGGGTACCTCCGATGGAAACAAGGACTACGTGTCAGTGAACAAGATGAGCTTTCAAGTCAGTGGACGTCAGCGGACGTCAGCTGTGGTCTGACCTGGAGAGTGATAGGCTCCGCCAGCTCTAATTGTCCACGACACACTACAAATGAATGAATACCTCTCCAACTTAAAATTGAAATAGGACATATAGAGGAAACTGATCATTTGCTCAGTTAACACAGTTACCTATTTTTATTTTTTTATAATTTCACCTCAAGCACAGTTGTAATGCTACTAACATGTAATTGGTTATTGGGAGTGGAAGAGAATGACAAGACTTTAGAAGGAACCAGAAACCCAATTCTAAATAGGAAATAAGGGATAAAGCTATACTACTGTTCAAAAGACCAATGAGGGATGGGAACCACATTCAGTCATGGGATTGATGATAGTAATAATTTCTTACAACTGCTGTACTGACTACACCCACATTTGCTCTTAACATCCGAGTGTGTGCTTCTGGTTTAGCCTCCACCACCATTTACAATTATTCATTGTTGAGTGACGACTTGCGGCCATAACCAGATTCATCTTAGCTCTTCATTGCGAATTTGACTTTTATTCTTAAACTACTTGTCGAGTTGTGGTTGATTCACCACTACAAAAACCACGATTTAATTTATCGGTAATAATAACAATAATCCTGTTTATTCCAATTTGTTTCTATACTTTATTAAAAAATAGATTAAAAGTAATCAGAAAGTATAAAGTAGACGCATTGCTTGAAAAAGATATATATATGTGCACATAATTAGAAGAAAATAGTGAGAAAAAAAACGATCGCACTAACACAATACGAAATACTCATTTATTTTATTTCAACATAATGTAATAGTCATTAACTTTATGATTTAATCTTTTCATTCACACAACCGATACTTACTATTGTTGTGTATATTCTTCTGTGTCACATCTACCTTCTGTAACGTGTCTATTTTTGTCTTAATTCATACAGTGGAGTAATGGATAGCGGCTCGGATTGAAGAACCGGAGAGTCGAGTTCGAATACCAGTCGAATCCATTACATTCACTTACGTGCTAATACCATTGGGGAAGGTATGAATCATCTTCTATTACCCTCAGCTATAGGTAAATATCAGGAGAGACCGTTTTGTATAGCCTTGGATGGCAACTGGTCTACCGCAGAAAGAAATGGCAACCTACTGCTAGAAAAAAATCTGCCTCATCATTTATGTATCGAAAGATACATGATTGCCTAAGCGTGTACCACGCATGGCACATAACTAACTGACTGATATACTTATAGAGATTCCGTTTCTGTTTTCAAGTGTCCTCTGCGTAATGTTTTCTTTCTATATCAATTTGCTTGCTGTTCCATTTATTTGTATCAGGGAGTTACTTTTCTTTATATGCATAACTTTTGAATTGCAATTTCCTGATCTATCATTTATTTTCTTGTCAGTTCTCTTCCCACCTATGGCTGTCATAATCAGTTCCCCTTATCTCTGTCTTTTATAATCCTCAAACCTTTTGACAGAAGGATTGACACAATCTTCAGTAATGACGTCTTCATTAATTTTCTTTTTTTATATATAAAAGTTCGGGTGATATTAAAAATATAGCTTAGCACATAGTTTTACAATGATTTAGTCTTGTACGTATAAAGCAATATAAAAGATTATTACTCAAGGAGAGTAGCGACAAAAATCCGTATTACATTCAGTTCATTATTAACGATAATTTTGATTAGTACCCTGTGATTTATAAATATCATCTTCAATGTATTTACTCTGTATTTTGGTCAGAATTTCTAAATTCTTGCTCATGTCCAAGATTGTCCATATCTTATTGTCAATATTGCTTTTAACAAAATTGTAAACACTAAGTCTCCAAAATATCCTTTTTTGATCATTCCGCCACAATAAAAGGACTAAGACACAGAGGATTACTGTATTTGTTAAGAATTACGAGAAAAAGAAAACATTATTAAGGAGAGACAATATAATAACAGGAATTAAGAAGACAGACAATAACGATTGACATTGAATTTAAACTTTTGAAGACCATACTTGACTGGAAAGCAAGGAGCTGGGAGAGAATTCCACAAACTGTTAGCATAGACCTTGCAGTTACATCTTCATTTCAACTGTAAAATGATGAGATCTTGCCAACAAACTAGTACTCTGCTTAAATCCATAAAGTCAAGGTACCATAGAGGAAAGTTCATCGGAACAATTACCATGAATAGAAAAGGCACAGGGAAGCCATATTACGGCTGTGGAAAAATGACAAGGAGATATGCTAGATAACATTGCGGATTCTCCTTTAGATTTTATTAAGAATCTCTAAATATAAAGCGGTTGCACCAGACCATATATATGGCAGCAATATACGAAGCATGGACGAATGGTAGACATATAAATATGTAAGATAGATTCTGGAGAGAAAAAATGTCTAGCATGACACAGTTCACAATTTTCGTAGCAACTGATTCAATATAATTTTTCCATGTAAGCAGAAAATTAATTAGCCTAATAAGGTTTAATGAGTCATCCTGGAGATCAGCATTAGCCATGCTGATGAAAGACAGGAAGGGTTCTCTCAAACGATTAATAGAGAGCAGTTTCTTTTTGGAGGTGTAAAAATTAACAACTTATTCGTTATTCGTTTTTCAACAGAATGTAGGTTACTTTTTTAGATCAGCTGCCAATTTGACCCTATCGAACCGCTCAGACTTACTATTAAGACAGGAGTAAACAGTTATATCATCAGTATAGTTAAAGAGATGGGAACTGATGACATCAGGGAGGTCCTTGATGAAAATTAGAATTAACGTAGGTTGAAAGATACAGCTCTAGGTTACACTAACATTAATGCAAAAAATCCAGAAGAGTAGCTGTTTAAAAAAAACTTTCATTTCACAATTTGATATGAAAGACTTAATCAATTCAAAAATTCGTCCAGAAATTCCATAATCTTTTAACTTGTAAAGAAGACCAGTATGCTAAACTCTGTCAAATGCCGTTGAGATATCCAAAGCAGCAACGCTAGTTTCATTATTTTTATCTAAAGCTTGATAGACTCTTTCAGCAATAATCAATACATCAGCAGTTGAGCTAGAGAAGCAAAAGTCATATTGTTTATCTGAAAAAGAAAACCTTGCGTGGTGAGATGCTTAACCAATTCACAGTTTATTGAATTTTTTTTTTTTTTTTACTTTTCTTTAATTGGATACATCTCCAGTATTCAGAAATATTTACGGTATTTTCTTTTCAATACTCCTTCCTGCAAAGTGGATTTTTTTTCTGTTGCTCTTTTTCTTTATGAATTATTAATATAGCACATATCCCAATCATTATTTCTATTCTAATATCATCGATAAGAATTCCGATAGTTTGAATTCTTTCCAATTTCTTTTTTGTGAAGCAAATATTTTCAAGTTATTCATGATAAGTAATTCAATTTTTCTATATTTTAGCAAAGTTATACTCTTCTTTATTGTCTATTATTCAGAATAAAGCTAAAGTTTTATTTCTGCTAAAAATAGTAATAAGAAACTGAATATGGAGAGTTAACGTATTGTTATCTATTAGAAATTGTTCATACTCTTCACTTTTATCATATTTATATCTAGTACTACCATATGACGGAAAACATGACACCGAAATGCGAAGGAACATTGAAATAACAACCTCTCTTAAAATAAAAGTATAAAGAGGACAAAATCGTTAAAAAAAAAAGACTTCTTACAATTTCCTCGCAATCGAAGAGGAGACTTGAAGCAACAGAGATATGGTTCTGCAGAACGATTCTCAGAATACCATGAACGAAGCATGTATCTCGCATGCATGTATGAATGAAGCATATCTTATCTATGAGTGCATCACACTCTGGAACGTGTTTCTGTAGTCGATCCATGCTATCGATAAGTTTCTATTCTTTATTCTCGCCTCTTCCAATATTGTTTTATTGATAATTAGTTGGTTCTTGCACCCGTAATTTCCTCTTTTACATCCCTTCTGTTCTGCTGGGAGTAAATTGTTTTTTTCTCAAGGAAGTTGTATGTCCTCTCAGTTATGATAGAAGTTAATATCTCTGCCCGTACCAAACAAGCTGACGTAGACAAAACCCGTACCCATCAGTGGCTACGTAGTGCAGGGTTGAAAGCTGAAACTGAAGATTTTATCCTTGCTGCACAGGACCAATGCTTGCTAACTAGGAATTATCAAGCATATATACTAAAATATTGTGTCAGCCCAAAATGCAGATTCTGTGATAAATATCCAGAAACGATTGATCATCTTGTATCAGGTTGCACGATATTGGCACCCACTGAATATAAAACCCGACATGACAGAATGGGCCAATATCTGCACTGGAAAATCTGCAACTTCTACGGGAAGGAAACTGAAAAGAAATGGTATGAACACCACCCAGACCCGGTTACGAAGATAGGACCTGTTACAATTCTATGGGACTACACAATACACACTGACAGAACAATCAAGGCCAACCGCCCAGATATTGTTATTAAAGATTACAAACAAAAACACTGCCTCCTTATTGATATGGCAGTCCCTGCTGACTGCAATGTATCTTTGAAGATATTCACAAAGCTGTCAAAATACATGGACCTCGAAATAGAAATCTCGAAAATGTGGCATATGAGAACATCAATAATCCCTGTTATAGTTGGAGCCCTAGGACTGGTTGGAAAAAGATTGCAGTAGACTAATTGACGGGATTCCTGGAAGTCCATGCCTCAAGGAGATACAAAAAATTGTTCTGACAAGTACAGCCCACACTTTACGATGGGCTTTATCTATGTAATTTTTTTTGTCAGTGGAAAGTGTCATGATGCAATTTCTAACCTTAGGTCCCTGGGCGGGACCCGGAAAGAAATGTGTAAACACCAGAAATCAAAGAAAATAATAATAATAATTATCTTGCCGCACAGGACCAATGCTTGCTAACTAGAAATTATCAAGCTCACATATTGAACAATTGTGTTGACACCCGAATGCAGATTCTCTGATAAATATCCAGAAAAAAAATTCACCATCTTGTATCGGGTTTTCACTGTGTTATCACTAACTGAATATAAAACTGGGCATGGTAGAGAGGGCCAATATTTGCTCTAGAAAATATGTAACTTTTGTGGGACGAAAACGGCAAGAAACGGGTATGAATATCACCCCGATCCAGTTACAGAGATAGAACTTCTTACAATTTTATGGGACTTCACAATACACACAGACAGTACAATGAAAGCTAATCGCCCAGACATTGTCATCAAAGACTACAAGAACAGAATGTTATATACTATATAACTATAAAAATACGAGGATCTTGAAGTGGAAATCTAAAAAATATGACACATGAAGATGGTGCCTTTGGATTGATTCGAAAATGTTCCGATAGACTTATTGAAGGGATTCATGGCAGCCTATGCCTTAATGAATTACAAAAAATTGTAATCACAAGTACAGCTCACATATTAAGAAGAAGTTTATCTATGTAATATGTGTGTGATCTTATTTATTTAAAAAAAAAATTGACAAAAAAATGATCAGTAGAAAATGTCATGAAGATATTTCTGAACTTAGGTCTCTGTTTGGGACCCGGAAGGAAACCCAGGGAAATAATAATAATAAGTGATCATGGTAACGTCACCTAGATTCCGGCAAAAGCTTTAGAAGAATTGAAAATCTAAGTACAATTGTAAATATTTAGAAAATAGAAAATGAAGAACACATAAGTGACTTACTATAATTTGACCTCTTTTTAAAATTATACATTGTTTTAATTTTTCTACTATCTGCTGTGTCTCTTCAAGTTGTAGAAGTTCATTGCTCTCTAGAACTTTCTGTTCTTCGTAGCTCGTAGTATTTTTTGTCTTTTTTTACCCCTCCACTCCCTATTCCGAAATCTATTTACACGAACTTGTTAGGGAGCTTACTCATTGCTTTCCTTTGTCCTTCTTACGTATGCCCTGGGAGCACCAAATTTTCCAAGTCTTCTTTCTTCATTATGCGTACCAGAAATTTCAAATGCTTCTGAGTTTATATATAATTGTCGTTTTTGTTTCCATTTTATTAAAGCTTCCTTGTTGCGTACATGCTTCGTTCATGGTATTCTGAGAATCGTTCTGCAGAACAATATCTCTGTTGCTTCAAGATGTAATTTCCTCTTTTACATCCCTTCTGTTCTGCTGGGAGTAAATTGTTTTTTTCTCAAGGAAGTTGTATGTCCTCTCAGTTATGATAGAAGTTAATATCTTGCACATTGTTAGTAAGCAAGTGATGTCCTATAGAGCTTCGGGTTCTGCGTCACTTGTTTTGGGGAATAGGTATGTTACTCCCCACATGAGCCTTTTTGGATATCTTTCTGGTTTTATGATTGTATCTTCGTATGCCGATGTGAGATCTTGGTTGGCGCTAGATAGGTTTTTATCCCAAAATTGGCTATTCGGTTCATCCCTGGTGCTTTCCAGTTTTTGGTTTTGGTTGTTTTGGCAGCGGTTGTTTCAGTAATATTGATATCCGTCTATTTTTGTCACTATATGCCTGTTGTTCATGTTGTTGCTTATTCCATGTAGCTCTTTCATCGTGCATTTTGCAGTTTTCCAACATCTTACACCAGAACTCATCGACTTCCTGGATACTAGGTTGGTCATTTATTTTTCCAAATTCTCACAATAGTTTCTTGGCATCTTCTTTGAAGATTTTATTTTGCCAGAAGAATCTGTTTCTTTTCTCATAACGCCTCATTCTCTGTGCCTTCGCTAGAATTATTTGTTTCAGCTTGTCTTTAACTTCTGGTACGACAGTCTTACTTTTTTATGTCAATGCTTCTTTTCAGTTGTCTCCTTTTTCTTCCTTTTATTATGGAGCTGTTGTCTACTTCACTTAGAAGTGACAATTGTCCTCGTAATTTATTTATTTCAGTTTCTATTATTTCTTTCCAGACTGGCATTCTTCTTTTTCGTTTATATTGTGTCTTTTTTTTTTTTTTTTTTTCACTTATTGTTTCAGCGATCGTTGTCAAGGCTGTGTATATAAGATGATTCATTTCTGTCAAATTCATAGGTCTTTCCATTTCATCCCTTATTTTTCTAATTGCTTAGTTAACGAAGTTGATGGTTTCTTTCAGTTGATGGTTCTTTCTTTCTTTTAGAATTGTTGACCTTTCCTCTGAAGAATTTTCCTTTACATTATCCCATTTATATCGGATTTTTTGTCATCTCTGTTTCTCTCTGATATTCGTCAATATCTTCCTCTATTTGCTTGTGTACATCAGAGCGTTTATTGCAACTGGTTTCTATTTGTTCCTCTGAATGTTCCTCTGCATGGGTTGTTAGCCCCTCGATGTTAACGTTTAAGCTATTTTTGTCAGGTATTATTTTTTACCTGACGATGTCACGCCTGAAATTGACTAATTTTTTTTTCTGTTCGATGTTTAGTCAGTTTGAGGAATTTTTTTTTTTTTTTCGCCAGATATTATATATAGCTTTGGTTGTTGTTGTCCTTGTCAGATTTCTCGTAGCGGTGTAAAATGCTATCATTACTTCAACGTACTCTTCTTTAGATCATTTATTTATTGTTCTTTTTGTGGAATTTTCTATTGATGAATATAGAGTGCTTCTTTCAAGAGTGTCCTCAGCGTGGTTTTCCTTTGGTTCTCCTTGGATAATGTTTTTTTCCATTTGCAGACTTTTAGATCCCAGTGTGGTTCCTTATTGGAGATCGCGGTCCGATGCCTTTTATCAATATTTTCCGTTGGGTCAGCATTATAGTTAGTTCCTATTTACCCATACTTGGGGGCTGATTGGTGGGTTCCAGATTATATCCATATCATCAGGTTCAGTGGGCCGGGCATCCATCAGCTTTTTATTATTATTATCATTATTGTTATTATTATTATTATCATTATTATTATTATTATTATTATCATTATTATTATTATTAACAACAGTAAAATCTTCATTTTAAGTGTTTAGATCCCAAGGAGACACAACTTACTTCACCAGACTCTGAATTAACTTCAATTTTCATTGGAATTTTCTTTAACTTTTTCTCTGTAAAAATAATCTTCAAATCTCCCTTGTTATTACACGAATATGTTTTACCCAGAAATACAATTAATATATAGTTATTAATAATATTTACAGAAATGTTTATGATGAGTGTTTGTAATGTATGACTTATAAAACAAAATTGTCCATAAATTACTAATGAAGAAATAAATAATAAAAGACCATTAAAAAATAAGTGATAAGTTACTATCACCACAATCATCACCAATGCCATCATCACCAATACCACAATTATTATGACTATTGTTGCATTTCTCTTTATTTCTCTTTCTTTTTCCTGTTATCAGTAATAAGAGTCTAATAACTGTTCAATGCTCTGCCCGAATCAGGTAAGAAAAATACATTTGCGTCAAAAAATAAAACTAATAGGTACCGATTATATATCAGGTATATCAACTTAGTAATATAACTTACTAACATGTCTGAAAAATTAAAATATTATTAAATCTAAAATTTAATTTTTGGCGTTATACTAATCAATGTACACACACACACACACACACACATATATATATATATATATATATATATATATATATATATATATATATATATATATATATATATATATATTATAAATTAATTGATTTAAATTATGTTTTTTCGCTACACAGAACCATGGTTCAAAAATGGAAGCTGAAAGCTTCGAATTTAATTTTGTAATTAAATTAAAGACATCAGTTCCATTTCATACCCAAGGAAAATTTGCTTGAGGATGAAATGGAACTAATGTCTTTAATTTAATTACAAAATTAAATTCGAAGCTTTCAGCTTCCATTTTTGAAACATGGTTAGAACTGTGTAGCCAAAAAATCATATTTTAAACCAATTAATTTATAATATTAATGCTCTGTAAATTTACATTGAGCACTATTTTGTAAAAATAAAAATATCTATAAGAACACCGGATTATATATATTACTGTTCTTTCTTTTTATTTATACATATATTTTGAAATGGACGAGAATTATTTTAAGACATTTTTATGTTAATACATTCCTTTTATAGATACAAATATTTAAGTAAATGCTGTTTTATAATAAACAGTATTAATAACATTTACTGGCCTTAATGTCCGAGAAATTTTCATAGAAAATATTCGTCCTCCGGCGGGAATGGAACCTGCTTCCCATACGGAACGTTTACTACTTATCGAAGGTCAACTCCGAGTTTCGTTATTTTTGATTCCCTCATCTGGACTCTCCACAGAAAAGATTACATTTGGCTTTACACATTTTAAGAGGAACTCATGAGAATGTCAGTTGTAAGTGTAGAATTTAAATTTGAGCGTTAACATATAAATAGGTGTTTATATAAACAGATTTTCTTTGATCAATACAATGTTCTATAAATAATTTCATGGTAATTGTTCAGATTATCTCTTCGCTATGATACCTAAACTTTTTTTTAATTTTAAGTGCAGACTGGCGTCGAGATCTTATCAATTTACAGTTGAACTGTCTAGATGAAACCGTAAGTTCTATGCTAACAGTTTCTTTTCTCGCACTTCTCGTTTAGGGAACTCCCTTCCGGCTTCATGCTTTCCAGACAACTTTAATCTGCACAAATATAAGTGCAATATCAGTCGCTATCTACTGTACGCCTGATTACTCTTTCCTTTTCCCGCTCATTATTAATGTTTCTGTTCTTAATTCTTCTACACCCTGTAACCTCTTGTGTCTTAGTGGCTTTACTGCCTTGCATGGGGCGATACCAATTAAAAATCGTTCTTGTCTAAAGTCCAGACTAATTATAAATTACGAAAGTTCTGAGTTAACCTTCGATAAATATTAAACGTTTTTACTTCCATTTTAATAATAATAATAATAATAATAATAATAATAATAATAATAATAATAATAATAATAATAATAATACACATACATTTGTATATACAACGGTGTATATATTTATGTGCACAAAGCTTTCGGTGTGCATGCATGAGAGCAAGTGATGGAGTATATAGATATCCGCAGACAAAGTGGCTCCGTCAAAGCCACAATGGAAACACCTGTTCGACAAGTGCGACCGCGCGTTACATGCAATTAACGTGTCATTTCAAGCCAATGTAAGGAAAGGAAAACGTTAGGGGACTGGTGGAAGTAGGGGATATAATTTCAACCAACTTGCTAGACCTAAGATGAAAGCAGGGAAAGCGGTATAGAAGTAATGATATAGGGGTGTGAGGGGTTTCGTTGGTTATGCAATGTCGGAAGATGGGTAAAGAGTCGGCGGAATTAGGTGTCGTTGAAACCGGATGGTGGTAGTGTTACCGGTTACTGGTGCTGTCGGTGCTGAAGATGATACAAATTGGAAAGAATGTCGGCGTATTAAGTATATAATGGTGTTTACAAAGTGAATAGGTTGCTGTGAGGATATGTATATCAAAGAAATATCCGGAACACAAACTGGTCAATTAACCAACTTAAATGTTGATTAATTATATTTTCTCAAGTTGGTTCAGTTCAGTAGAATGAAGGAGTCTCCAAGGGAAAATAAGGAGAGGAATTAATATGTCTCTTGTAAATCCTTGGTTATTTTATTCTATCAAATTATTTATGCCTTTCATACTGATTCACTCGAGGCTGTCACTAAATCTGTCTTCCATTTATATCTTTCACTTTCTTCATATGATTATATCTGTCAATTTCCTCTCTTTCTTTCTCTCTCTCTCACTCACTATCTCTCTCACCCTTTCTCTCTCCACTTTTTTCTCTTTCTCTCTCCCCTTCCCCTCCACGCTAACTCCACAGTACATGCTCATTGATAGCCAAATTTGCTTATATAAATTCCGTATTATTATGAACTTTTCCATTCGGACTAGTAGTACTCGTCATGCTTACAACGTTTGAGCCGTTGTGAAGCCAGCTTTTTTTCTTTTCTGTTCCAGATTTCACCTCATTCTGCTGGCTAACCCTCTCCTAATTTTGAACCTAACACTTTATGTAATTTACGTGGATAGATCGTTCTCATTTCGTTTTCTATGACTGTTTGATATCTCGTGTCAACAAATTCTCTCATATTTGCCTTTATGTCTATCGCCTATCTCTTCCGGTGAGGAAATTTTACGTTTTACAGCCACCATTTTGCATTTGCTGTTCTATAAACGAAAATTACAAACTATTATATTTTAACACTATACGAAATTATAAGTCCACTTTAGAGGTACTGCATATTATTTATTTATTTATTTTTTATTATTTTTAAGGCAATTCACCTCAGGCAAGGCTGGAATGCCACTAGCATGCAAGGGATTACAGAGGACTGAGAACAAGAGTAAAGAGGCGTGTTTGAGGAAAGGATACAGAGCAGGACAGGAAACAAGCTTAGGGTGTCAGATGTCGATTCACGTTACACTTGAATGTAGTCATCGGCTAAGTACGAGGAATGCGAGTTCCACAGTCGTGAATTGCGACAAAAGAAGGTGTTTGAGATGGTTACATTTAACCGTTTTGACAGTGAAAGGGTGGGTCCAAGATGCCAGCCTGGCAGCTCGCTTAAATTCATGGTCCGGGAACCAGTGAAAGTAGCTCGTTGGAACAGTTGCCGTAAAAATACTTGTAGAAGCGACAGAGTGAGGCCACGAGACGTCTGTGGGATAGCGATTGTAGACTAGATGTCAGATCATGAGCTATCATCTTGCATATTCGTCTATGGATTTTGTCAAGGATTTCGTGACGTACAGCGAGAGCACCAGACCATATAAGACAGCAATATTCTATACAAGGACGGATGATTGATTTAATGCGGAAAGGTTATATAAGAAGTTATATAACTGAGTTGATAAAATTAAATAACGCGAAATATTCCCTATGTATAGAAATCGGAATAAGAACAATCTATAACTGTGAACTGAATAGTGTTCAGTTTAAAATTCTGACGAAGCTACAACGATCGAAACGAAACATAATTCTACTTATAAAATATTATATATTCTTTATTATCTTATATTACTATTTTATACTGTTTTATATTTGATTACTTTTCGATATATTTCATCTTTAAACGTAAGCTTAAATTTAAGCTACTTAATACATTATTTAAAAACGAAATTTTCCTTTTACTTAATACTTTGCTTAACTGTTGGAAGGCATCTATCTCTATCCCATCGGATTTCATGCCGCATATCATTGTGTCAAAAAAGTCCATATATTTAAATTGTTGTACACTATTTTCTTTGTTTTACTTCCTAGTCATCAAATGATTACGCATACAGTAGTTATATGAGCGTAGAATCTAGAAGATTTTACTAGGGATAAATGTAGAAAGGGAAATTAGAAATCCAAGATCGCATCCCAATTAAACTTATTTTTCTATTCTTTCAATGCCTAATTTGCTAAATTCGATTTTTATTTGAGTGTCAAATGTTTATTTCCAAGCCGTGCACATTTCTTTTTCTTCTGTTTTCTATCTATTATGGCCTTTATATAGTCATTGCTTATGGCATTGTTTTAGGATGCAACTCTGTTTATTTTCTTAGACATGTCAATTTATCTGCTATGCCATCGATTTGTCTTCTAAACTGTTCATACAATTGTTTTTATTTCCATTTTGGATTTCTTTTTGTTCTTTTCTAGTTCTTTGTCCAGTTTTATGTTCGTTTTACAACAGTCCTTTGGTGTTGTCATTGAATGTTGTTGCTATTTGTTCAGGCATTTCAATATTCACACCAGATGTCTAGTGATCAGCGCTGAGGATTAAGTGACAACAAGCTAACTTAAATCACCAGCACCCTTCTCGCTGCCTGCATAATCGAAACGTTTCCTCGAAGTTGCAACTGTTACCATTTAGATTCTTATGTTTTGGGTAGAAATTTAAATTTAATTACTAATATGGGCATGGTACTATGCTTCATATTTATTGTGAGACCGGAAACTACCTACACAATAGACTCTTCCAGGCCTATATTAAGTAGGCGACATAGCACTCTACAGGAGAGTGACAGAGTGTCTCGTACGACTACTAGTGTTGGACACTAACTTATAGTAAGCTCTGCTTACACTATCTCTGTAACCTGTTGTCAATATATCATTCTTACATCTAATCCATGTTTTACTTCTGTGGTCCCAACTTTGGCACCCACCCACATCAATATTACAAATATTTCTCAGTTCCCAGGCAAGCTTCTGATATTTCTTGATTTTTTACACTTCTGTACGTTTATTCTTTCTTTCTATTTTTCTTTCTCTTCAATGTGTTTCTTGGTTCTCTGTTCAGCTTTCACTTCATTTTACTGCACCTTTTGCCTGTTATTATCATTATTAGTACTACTAGTATTAGTAGTAATAGTAGTAGTAGAAGTAGTAGTAATAGTCTTTACATTGATGCTGGTTATCTCTGTAGACTACAAACATGTTCCCTTAAGTGTAAATCCTCTTTAGTATTTTCATCATTGACAAAACACATTTATCATATTTCTATTCAGGTTCTTTACAATAGTTTTTTGTATGGTTTAGTACCACAGTTGTTATAACATAAATGGTACCTACCTATTCAATTTCTCCCACTGTTCGACTATACACAAGTATTCAACTATTTCGGTTTTCATCTTGTTATTTGTGTCCTTCTTAAATTAATATTATCAGTGTTATCTTTATGTTTATAAATTAGGAGTATTTGCTTGTTTGTTTTTTCACTAGAGATCAGATTACAACTAGTTTTATTCGTTCTTCATCTTTCTTTTCATTATTCTTTATTATCATATTTTATTGATTACATGTTCTCACCAATTGTCTAATTTTATCACTAGAGACTAAGTGGGAGTAAGTTTACTCAAATCTCCAGAAACCTTGTCAGTATTCTTGTTGACCCCATCTACGAATTTGTAATTTATCTAGTCGCAGTTCTAATGTTTCAATATACAGTTACAAGTAATACGTAGCTATCCATAATATTCTAGTTTTCTCATTTTTTCAGATAAGGTTCTGTTATTTCCACAATATTTCAGTTACTTTCGTCTTCAACATTTGTTTTTCTGACACAGACAAATTCACTAAAATGGTATGTTTGTATCTCAACGTCAAACTGTATATTATATTCATTTTTGACAGTGTTATTTGTACTGATACTATTTGATAGCGAAGCCAAGTCGTTTTTACAATTCCTATAATTTTACTGTCTTCATTGATCTTTATTGTGCTTTACTTTGGTGCAACACTAGTTGCCCCAAGTCGAAACCAGAGTCTTCAAGATATAGCAGTATCAAAAATGCCGTTTAGGTGCGATGTAATCAGAGAGAAAAAAAATCTGTTCATTGCATGAAGTGAAATCTACTCAAGATGTGATTATTATTATCTTTATTTTATTTCTTTTGATTTCTGATCTGTACTCATTTCTTTCCGGGTGCCGTCAAAGGACCTAAGGTTAGAAATGACATGACATTTTCCACTTTAAAAAAAAATTACATAGACAAAGCCCTTCGTAAGGTGTTGGCTGTACTCGCGAGAACAATTTTTTGTATTTCTTTAAAGCATGGGCTTCCAGTGATCCCTTCAATTTACTAGAATATTTTCCAACCAATCCGAGGGCTCCAACTACGACGGGGATTGTTGATGTTCCCATGTGCCACATTTTTGAGATTTCGACTTGTATTTTGATAGCTTTTTGAAGATCTTCAAAGATACATTGCAGCCTGCAGGGACTGCCATATCAATAATGTCAATAATTATTATTATTATTATTATTATTATTATTATTATTATTATTATTATTATTATTATTATTCCCTTTAATTTATGTTGTATGCCTATTTCCTCCATCCGGGTCCCAACGAGAGATGATGTCATGATATTTTCACTGAACATTCTCGTAAAAGAAATTAAAAAGTAAAAGATAAAATAAACAAGCTAAGCTAATACACAATTTACATAGATAAAGCCCTTCGTAAGGTTTGAACTGTACTTGTCGGTACAATTTTTGCATTTCTGTAAGGCATGGTCTACCAGGAATCCCTTCAGTGAGCCTGTCAGAATATTTGCAATCAAACCCAGGGACTTAATCACAGCTGAAATTATTTTTGTCTTCATGTTTCACATTTTTTTCAGATTTCCACTAGTATTTTGACAGTCTGCGGGAAATGCAATATCAAAAAAAGCCCATCCTGTTCTTGTGGTATTTGATCACGATGCCTGGGCGATTATCTTTCTTTGTTCTATCTGTGGGTATTGTCCCATAAAATTGTTACAGGAGATATGTTGTTGCTAGGAGATATGTAATACCATCAGTGATCCATTCTGGAATTTCATTACGATTATTAATTAACATTGGCAAAGTTAAAACAAGGATTTTATGCACTGATGAGAAATGATATCATTATTATTATTATTATTATTATTATTATTATTATTATTATCTTCTTTTCCTTTGATTTCTGTTGTTCCTTCAGGGTTCCAGAAACCTAAGATCAGAAATGGCTTCATGACATTTTCCACAGATTATTTTTATAAAATAAAATACACATAAATAAACTAAATCTCTAACACATTTTACATAGATAATACTCTTCGTAATATGTGAGCTGTACTTGTGAGTACTTTTTTATGTCTTTAAGGCATAGGCTACCAGGAATCTCTTCGATGTGTTTATCGGAATCTTTTGCAATCAATCCGAGGGCTCCAACTACAACTGGAATTGTTGATGTCCTCATGTGCTACATTTTGAGATTTAGATTTCAAGGTCCTTGTATTTTGATAGCTTTTTGAACATTTTTCAAAGATATATTACAATCTCCAAGGACGACCATGTCAATAAGAAAGCACATTTACTTTTTGCGGTCTTTGATCATGGTGACTGGGAGATTAGCATTGATTGTTCTGTCTGTGTGTATTGTAAGGTCCCACAAAATTGTTACAGGTCCAATATCTGTAACCGGGTCTGGGTGGTGTTCATACCAATTTCTTGCAGTTTCCTTCTTGTAAAAGTTGCGGATATTGGCCAGTTCTGTCTCTGTCTTATATTCAATGTGTGCTAATATCGTGCAACGTGATACAAGATGGTCAATTCTTCTGGGTATTTATCACAGATTCTGCATTTGGGGGCTAAAACAATTTATCAATATGTGTGCATGGTAATTTCTAGTTAGCAAGCATTGGTCGTGTGCAGAAAGAATAAAACCTTAGGTTTCCGCGTTTAACCCCGAACTACATAGCCACTGATGGGTACGGGGCTTGTATACATAAGCTTGTTTGGTACGGGAAGATTATTGACCTTGAAGAGGTTTATCTTGCCACCTTTTCGGTATGTGGTCCACTACATTTACTTTTGGTTTCTTTTTTAAGTTTTTTTTTCCGCTGCAGTAAGTGTATTATGTTTTATTTGCATTACCTCATCCACTTAAAATTCCATTTTGAACTTCTTGGCCTCCTTTATTACTTCTTACTTCTTTCATGTTCTTTGACACTGCCCTCTAGTTTCCAGGTACCTTTGAAGGCCAATTGTTGTAGTTTTCTAAGACAGTTCCAGTTGAACTAATCGTCTGCTGCCTTCGGATCTGGACTCATACAGACGATCAATGTCAGCCTTGAGATGATGCATGCGATGGAAAATTAGAAGTTTTCTCGTTTTGGCGCCCATTCCCTAATGGAAAGTGTAGTTCAGTTAAAGACATGGAAATTATTGCACCACAGGTACAGCAAACTTTTGTTCAGTAAATTCCCTTACTGGATCATTACCAGAGACATTAGGTGCGAGCTAATAAATACGTGCATTATTCTTGCACAAATTCTGATGTTAAGTGATAATTTATACACACAGATTATATTTTCTTTATATTTAGATGAGCATTTGCACTCATTGTAAACAGGGGCTACCATGGATATTGTTTTTCATTTCTGTAACTTTTATGATAGTATTTAGGGCTCCAATTATTATTATAAGTATGACACTAGTTTTAATTTTAAGGTGCTACATATTTTTAATGCAAGATTCTAATATTTACTTCTTTGGCAATATTCTTTAAGAGATATAGTGCGCCTATTATTATTGTTATTATTATTTTAAGGAAATTCTTTTTAACCTGAATTTGTTTTACAATGACTTACCAATTCATAACCAAAGACGTAGAATAAGCGATTTTTGTTGTTTCTACTTTATTAAACAAGAGACAGCTATTAGCAAAAAAAGAATTAAATGGACAAAGCTCTTCACTTTGCTTGTCGGAACCATTTTTGCGATTTCATGAAGAAATAATGCACCATGAATTTTGTTGATTTTCTCTTGAGATCATTTCTTTATTCAGACCCAAAGCTCCAACTACAACAGGAACAATTTTAGTTTTTAAGTGCCACATTTTTTTTCTATTCCCACCTCCATGTATTTATATTAGCTTAGTTTTTCAAAAACTTTCCCACAGATGTTTTTTGTCACTTGCTATGCTCATGTCAATCAGTGCACAAACTTTTTCCTTTCTGTCTTTGATAACAATGTTTGAGCGAATTGTTTGAATTTTTCGATCTGTTTTGATAGAAAAATCACAGAAGATGGTAAGATCTGCTCCGTCAAGTACAGATTCAGGGTACTGTTCCTGTCAGTTTAAAACTGTTTTTATCCCGTGCTGATGACAGATTTTCAAATGCAAATATTGACCTACCTGTCATGACGGGTTTTGTTCTCATTAGGTATGAATTGAGCATCCTGAGATAAGGTGATCAATAGTTTCAATGTATTGATCAAATAACTTCCATTTTGGTTTTGGACTGTTATGCTTCGTAGTTTCGTATAAGCAGTGTCTGGTCCTGTGCAGCAAGAACAAACTCTTCAGCCTCACCCTGAAACCTTTAGCCACTGCTGGGACGAGAATCGATTTATATCAGCATTTATTATTATTATTATTATTATTATTATTATTATTATTATTATTATTATTATTATTATTATTATTCAGACAAGAGAATAAGAAAGGCATAACCAATGAAGAAATGAAAAGCTAATATGATGAATCATATACAGAAAAAGAATTGCCGCTCTGAAAAGAGGTCCGGGTAATTAACATGGAGAACTGGTGAAGAGTGAGGAAATTTAAGGATGCGGTAGATATCTTCTTGACGGACAGGTGCGTAATTTGGGTTATTATTGATTTCAACACCATGTAGTTTCTCTTGAAATTTGAGATAAGGAATATTTTAATATACATAGGCTAGTGGGAAAATTGCATACTTTATTTATTAAGCTTTAAGGAAAGATCCAAATATTTATTCAATTAAACCTTCTTTTGCAGTTTATTTGTGATCAGCTGAAACGGTGACTTCATCCATCTAGCAATTTTTCTCTTTGTTTCCATTGATCTGCAGGTAAATTGATTTATTCGTTTTAATTTCAACATTCTTATAATTTTTTTTTTCTGATACCTAAAATAGTCTGCATAGTTTTTGCCTATACGATTGGCTTGCATGGTCAAAATCGATGAGTTTTTTTAACAATTCTCAAATACTAGCCAGCCATATAATTTTTCATATTCCTCTATATTGTGTATTTCCTCTGGGATGAACAATGGTTTCATCTGTTTCCTCACAGGTTACATTTATTAATCTGAACTATACTATCTACCCTGTCTTTAATACAGTTCATTCTTATAAGATGTTTCTCTAGTCTAATATTATTTAGTATCTTGTTTTTCTCTTCAAGTGTTATTTGCATAAGAATATTCATTTTCGCTACCATACACACACCTAGCTGCAAGGTTACGTTTTGATCCTTTGCGCAACAACGCAAACGTCATTTCATCTGTAATTTTGTCATTGTTAAGAATTCTCCAGAGAGTTGTCATTTCTCGCTTCTGTTTTTGGCTTTTCTACATAATATTTTTTCCTTTCATCAGTTACAGTTTTGAGCTGTCACATGTATTCTCCCTTTAGAGTGTCGTGCATCGTTTGTTATTTTCTTAATTGATGAGTTAACAAAAAATTCCAATGCTGACAAGTCGTATTTTCCCATTTATTTCACATCATATGTATTGACGTTCTCTCTGGAGTGTAAGGTTTTCTACATAGTTATTAATTTTCTTCTTCGTAGTTCTTTCCTTGCAGAAAAATGAAATAATTTGCTATGAATATGGTTCATTAGTTTATATCTTTATATCGTGTTTTTTTTTGTTTTGTTTTGTTTTTTGTTTTTTTCGAAAAATGAATTATTCTTGCTTTTCATCCTGATTATGCTAATGTGCTTCCCGTTTCTGGCTCACACTGATATCTTTGTTTAATCAGTTTCTAATTACTTGCACAGTTCCCGGTGAATCAATATCCGCACGCTCATTCTTTTATACAATCTGAACCGATTCCTTATATTCAATAAGTAACATCATACAACTAGTACCGTAAAAACAACAGTAATACATTCAGTAACGCTTTCATCGGGTTTTTAATGTCTTAATTCTTGTTCATTTAAGTAATTATGCCGTTTGAGTGGTTGCCAAGTAACATTTAAATTTTTTCATGCAATCCACTAACAATAAAGACATTATTATTATTATTATTATTATTATTATTATTATTATTATTATTATTATTATTATTATTCCTTTGATTTCTGTTGTGTACTCACTTCTTTCCAGGTCCCGACCAGAAACCTAAGGTCAAAAACGGCATCATGACATTTTCCACTGAGCACTTTAAAAAGAAAATCACATATTTTACATAGATAAAGCCCTTTGTAAGGTGTGGGCTGTACTTTTAAGAACATTTTTCTATTTCTTTAAGGTATGGGTTAACAGGAATCTCTAAAGTCTATTGGAATTTTTTCCAATCAATCCGAGGGCTCCAACTACAACTGCAATTGTTGATGTTCTCATGCGCCACATTTTTGAGATTTCGATTTCAAGGTCTTTGTATTTTGATAGCATTTTGAATATCCTCAAAGGTACATTGCAGTCTGCAGAGACTTCCATATCAATTAGGAGGCAATTTTGATCTTCGTAGTCTCTAATCACGATGTCTGTGCGATTAGTTTTGATTGCTCTGTCTGTGTGTATTGTGAAGTCCTATAAAATTGTAGCAGGTCCCATCTCCATAAACGGGTCTGGTTTGTGTTCCTATCAATTTCAGTTTTCTTTCGTAGATGTTACAGATTTTCCAGTGCAGATATTGGCCCACTCTGTCATATTGGGTTTTATTTTCACTGGGTGCCAATACCGTGCAACCTGATACAAGATAGTCAATTGTTTTTTTTTTATATTTATCAGAGAATCTGTGTTTTCCATGTTTGCCGTAGTCTTTGAATATAGAACCCAGTGAAGTCCGTAATGTGTTCAATATCAGAGGTTGGCAGTGAAGATTCGGAGAAAGTAGCAGCTGTTAAGTAATTCTTTAGGTCTTCGATGTCAGAGGTTGGCAGTGAAGATATTTTTGGAGAAAAAACAAAATGGCTGCCTTTATACACGTCGGATTGAATATTTTGAACTTTCTGATTGGTTAACCCTTCTATTGGGGAACTATAAAATGAGTCAGCTCATTTTGGTTGGCTCACTAGTACATAGTACCCAAAAATTCTAACAACTCCCCCCACCATTTTGGATACATTATGGAATCTTCTTTCAAAATATTAGTAAAGTCAATATTCAGATGGAACAAATATTTTAGTAGTCAGAAAAAAAAATTTTGTAGCATTCATAAAATAATTAATTTTTTTTTTAATATTCATAAATTTTTTTTTTTTAAGAAAATTGATATCCACAAAAATTTGTTATATCATTTTGTCCACCGTTAAGTACTTCAGGTTAATAAACATTAACAACAATATTATAAATTTGGGTTGTGATCACAACAAAAAAGTGGAAAAAATTGTTATTTTACCCATAGATGGGACCCATTAAAACAGTCACCATCACCCCGGATCGGAGTGATTCTGAGAGTCATTCAGAGGAAGATTGGGCTAAAAGTAGGACTATTTACGTTTATACCCTGAAACTAAAGATTTACATTCATACCAAAAACTGACGTCTCTTAAGACAATAACTAATGGATGCAGTTTTACGTCCTACCCAGGACTAAGAGAGACTTAATGAATGCAGTTTTACGCATTGCCCAGGAGTAATAACGATCTTATAGGTCAGTAGCAAATATGACAGGAATGAGAGCCCCTAATTTCAATTTTGTAATTGGCTTTGTAAACAAATCCGACACGTTATTTTCCGATTGAACATATTCAATTTGTACTGTTTTCTTTTGTACCTGATCCCTTACAAATTTATATTTAATATCAATATGCTTTGATCGTTGATGTATTATTGGATTTCTAGCCAAAGCAATACTGACCTGATTGTCGCAGTAAATAGTTACAAGCTTACTTATTATCAGTGTTGATATTGTTTTTATTAGTAATTTAAGAAAAATAGCCTCTTGTGTTGGTTGCGACAATGCAACATATTCCGCTTCACAAGTAGAAAGTGAAATCATTCCCTGTTTCTTAGATTTACAGCTAATTATTGGATTATCTTTTGCCAATCTAAAGCAATAGCCTGTGATACTTTTACGATCTGGTGAATTTGCCCAATCAGCATCACGAAATCCTTCCAATTTTAATGGTTTTCCTGATTGTCAAAATACTAGGCACCGACTCTTAGTTCCCTTTAGATAACGTAATACTTGCTTAGATCTTTTTTTAAATGCACAGTCCCTGGTTTATTTAAGTTTTGGGACAACTTAGTAAACGTATAGCAGATATCTGGCCTGGTTGATGTCATGACGTAAATAAGACTTCTTATCAACATTCTGTATTCTTTCTCACACGCCGCTATACCATCTTCATTATTCATAATTGTGTTTAAATCCATTTTACATGGAGTAGTTTGTGTTTTACAATTTAGCTGCTGAATTTAGATAAAAGTTTTTCGATGTATCTGGATTGGTTCTTTGTAACAGGTTGTCCTTAAATTCGAACTGTATACCAAGAAACCATGATAGTCGACCCAAGTCGATCATTTTAAACCTCATATTTAAGGAATTTTTAATTTTTAATAGAGCAGCTTCTCATTTTGAAGCAATTAACATATTGTCGACCCAAATAATCAGAATTACTAATATTTCATTATTAAATATTCTTGTGTGCAGGCATGGGTCAACTTGGGAGGATACAAAATGTTGTTCAATTAAATAGGAATGTATTAATTTATTCCACGTTCTTCCGCTTTGTTTGAGTCCATATAGTAACGTTTTGAGTTTCCATACATAATCATCACTTTTTTCATAACATTCAGGCGGTTCTATGTATATTTCATAGTCGATCGATTAATATTTATATGGTGTATATCCATACCATAATGTGCGGCCATTTGCATCAAAATTCTAATTGTTGTCATGTTTGTTGTTGGACTGAATGTTCCTACATAATCTTCCCCGTATATCTGTGAGAATCCCTTACCTACAAAACGAACTTTATACACTAGCGAGCCATCCTCAGTTCTCTTTATAGTATAGACCCAACGGCTGCCGATAATATTTTTATCATCCGGGGCCTTTTTCATTTCAAAAGTATCATTTGATACTAAGGATTCAATTTCTTTTTGCATCGCGGCTATCCATCGTTTGGAATTATCAGAATTTATGGCTTCTTGGTAGTTCTTCGGGGTATATTGCACCGAATAGCAACAGTCAATGTCACAAATATTACATTGACCCATTCCAAAATTCTATTCATTCTATTTCTGGTCGGATAACGCGGAATTTGTCACCCCCCTCATCGGTTGTATTTTCTTTTAACTCAATTAACTGATTTTTCCTCGTCTATATCATCTGGTATAACACCTTCCTGTAATTGTGGATTTTGAATGGGTTTTCTATTTATAGGCCCTATCTCATAATTAGGCCATACTAGTTCGTGTTGGACCAGCTCCTCACAGTTAATGTTCTTTTCTTCGGAATCCACCCCCTGGCTCAAAGGAATCTGTAAATCTCACGCATCTGATCTTCCTTATTATTTTACTTTGTGGGAAATAAATCATATAAGCCGGACTTGTCTTGTCATACCCAATAAATATGCCTCTTTCACTTTTTGGATCTAGTTTTACCCTGTGGTTGACATATGTGTAGCAAATTCGAAAAAGTTTTTACATTTTTACAAAAATCATTCCTTGTATAAAATTGACAATTCACACGTACATTCCCGGCTCTTCCACAACGAAAGCAGATGATATTTGATTTTCTATTATTAGTGTTCCTGTTGCTGTTGTTGTTCCTGTTGTTGTTGTCGTTGTAATAGTTGTTTTTAAGCCCCTTGTTTTTAATATCATAATTCCTAGTCTGATAGGTTTGTGGGACTTGTTTTCTGAATTTTTTAAATGACGTTCTCAGTTGCATTACGTTATTTTCCTTGATTTTTTGGGGGGTTACACATTTTTCAGTTTCTTCATAACTACGTAACGCAATTTTAAACTCAGTGAAAGTTATTTTTTTATCTTTTTGAGTTATGACTGTCGTGAATGGTTTGAATGTCGGTGGTAATCCCTTTAAAAATATGGCTATTAGCAGCCCATCTGCCATTTTTAAGGCATTTGTGACATTCTCAGCTCGTATAATATAATCTGTTACAGATTCATTTTCTCGTCTCCTTAACGCGGTTATTTCAGTATATAAAGCAATAATTTTAGGCTTACCTTTTGACAAATAATGTTCACGCTATATTCGTAGGGCTCGGCGTCCGCTGTCATTGGCTTCTCTCATTATTAAAGACAAACTCCTGTCATCCAGGCATTGTATTAATTTGGCGAACACGGTCGCATTTCTTTCCATAAAATCATCATCTTCTTTCTGGTCATCTTGGCAAAGAATGATGTCATGAAGTTTTTGTATTCTAAGGTAGCCCAAGAACTTCCTCTCCCATGATTCGTACTTGGTTTCGTCTCCGTCAAAATACAGTCGTAATCTGGGCTCATAACCAATGCTTACTATGTTTGCCGTAGTCTTTGAATATAGAACCCAGTGAAGTCCGTAATGTGTTCAATATCAGAGGTTGGCAGTGAAGATTCGGAGAAAGTAGCAGCTGTTATTCTTTAGGTCTTCGATATCAGAGGTTGGCAGTGAAGATATTTTTGGAGAAAAAATAAAACGTCGGATTGAATATTTTGAGCTTTCTGATCGGTGAACTATAAAATGAGTCAGCTCATTTTGGTTGGCTCACTAGTACATAGTACCCAAAGATTCTAACAATCTGCATTTTGGCGCTAAAACAATTTTTCAGTATGTGTGCTTAATAATTTCCAGTTAGCAAGCATTTTTCATGTGCAGGAAGAATAAAACCTTCAGTTTCAGCTTTTAATCCTGCACTACATAGCCACTGATTGTCACAGGGTTTGTCTACATCAGCTTGTTTGGTATGGACAGGGCAGAGTATTAACCTCAAAACGGTTTATCTTTCCATCGTTTCTGTATCTGTTCGGTTGCATTAGCTTTTGGATTCTTTTTTATGTATTTTGCAACTTCAGTCGGCGTATTATGCTTTACTTGTATTTCTTCACCTATTTGAAACTCCATATTGAACTTCTTGGCTTTCTTTTATTATGAATAAAATCGCTTATTACTTTCATCTTCTTAGATACATATTATCATCGAGTCTTCTGTAGTTTCCAGGTATCTTTGAACTGTTATAATTTTGTAAAACAGTTCTAGTTGAACTAATCCTCTGCTTCCTTTGGATATGGGCACATACAAACTATCAACACTAGCCTTGGTATAGTGCATGCAGTGGGAAGCTTTCTAGTGCCATGCTCTCTCATTATTATTATTTCCTTGGGTTTCTCTTCCGGGTCCCAAAAAGAGACCTAGGGTCAGAAATGTCTTCATGACATTATCTACTGATCATTTTTAGTATAAAAAATTATAAATAACTATGATCACACACATATTACAAAAACATAAACCTCTTCGTAATATGTAAGCTGTACTTGTGCTGCATTTTGTTTTCTATTTCTTTAAGGCATGGGCTAATAGGATACCCTTCAATGTGTCTATCGGTACATTTTCCAACCAATCCGAGGGCTCCAACTACAACTGGAATTGTTGATGTCCTCATGTACCACATTTTTTAGATTTTCACTTCAAGATTATTATATTTTGATAAGATAAATTACACTCTGCAGGAAGTGCTAGCTCAATAAAAAAGATCCTGTTGTTGTGGTCTTTGATCACAATGTCTAGACGATTGCCTTTAATTGTTTTGTCTATGTGTATTCCCATAAAATTGTTACAGGTCCTATCTCTGTAAATGGGCCTGGGTAATGTTCATACGAGTTTCTTTCAGGTTCTTCCCGTAAAAATGGCATATTTTCCATATTTTTGGTCCACTGATCAATAATGCCGAATTTTATATTTACTGGGTACTAATACTGCGCGACCTTATACAAGATCGTCAATCATTATTATTATTATTATTATTATTATTATTATTATTATTGTTGTTGTTGTTGTTGTTTTTGTAATTCTTACAACTTCTTTTCAAGAAATTAACTACCGTTGCCTGTGCTCCAGTATTATAGATGGTTACAGCAATTATTCTCATATTTCATAATTGTCATTTCCTTGTCAAAATCCAGTTGATTTTTTATTGATTTCTATTTTGAGATCTTCATAAATGTGTTTAAGAAAAGCGCATTTACCTTCTTGCTTTTCCCCATCCAACAAAAATGCATTTATTCTCTCGCCAGTTTTACTACAATTTTACATTTTCTCAATCAGTTCCTCATTATGCTTTTTTGTGTTTTCTTCAAGATTTTTCATCGGTGAGGTCGACAGAATCCACACAATTAACAATTTCCCATCTACCTTTGGAACAAATTCCTAACACCTTCACCTCATGGGTCAATCATTATGTATCCTATTTACCATCGTAATCTGTACTTCCTACTGCCTCTTTCATTCATAGAAGACATCATGCTTAGCTGTAAGCTTCTACCATGTGAAAAAATAAATCCACGTTATATCGTTAGTTCGATGCTCCAACACTCATTCTACTAACATAGCTGATTTTAGGCTGGCATATATATATATATATATATATATATATATATATATATATATATATATATATATATATATATACATATATATATATATATATATATATATATGCCAGCGGAGAACTTGTAAATCAGAATAATAATAGAACTAAAAACAGAAAGAGGAAGGTAATATGGTCTAACCCACCATAACATTGATATAGGAAGTTTCTTTCTGAAATTAATTGATAAACACTTTCATAGTAAACATCCACTACGTAAAATTTTCAATAGGAAGACACTGAAAATTAGTTACCCATGCATTAGAAATATGGAGAAAATTTTAAATTTTAAAATCCCCATAATTGTAGAATACTTAGAAACTACCATAGTAATGAAACTCAATCTAGTAACCCTACCTGCAATTGTAGGAATAAAGACCATTGTCCATTCGGGGGTAAATGTAAGTATGAAAATGTAGTATACGAGGAAACAATCTTCCTCGGGGAAAATATAAACCAGAAAAAAAGATATATAGGTATATCCGCCGGTGATTGGAAGCAGCGTCTATACAACCATAGACGCTCTTTTAGATATAGATACCTCAGAAATCAAACTTCCTTATTCAAACACTACTGGGATCTGGTGGATAAGATAAGGGACTAACCCCACTTTTAAAATGGAGATACTTATCAAGAGCTAGAACCCCTAATAACTACCACGACCGGTGTGATCTGTGCATGGCGGAAAAGAATTTTATTATTAAAGATAAGAATCAAGATGAGTTGCTAAATCTTCGTAATGAGATATTTTCTAAATGTAGACATAAGAAACGATTCAAAACATGAACACCGTTTTATAACATGATGTCACTTATGTCAGTTCCATCATGGTTCAATAACATAGGGTATGGCATTTTAATGGAATGACTATTATGTTTATCTATTATGTTTATCTATATATATCATTTATGTGATGCTCAATGTATTTTTTTTTTGAGACAATTTTTTTTAATTTACTTTTTTAAAGTTTGATTTATATGGATATGTATATGTGCGTGTATATGTGTGTTTATGTGTGTATATGTGTATATATGTAGGAGTATATATATGTATATGTATTGTATGTATGTATGTATGTATATATGTATATGTATGCGTATATATGTATATATATGTATGCGTATATGGATGTATGTATATGTAGGTAGATGTGTATGTAGATGTGTTTATATGTGTGTTTGCATGTTTTGGTATGAATGTATTCATATATATTTGTATATGTATGTATAGTTAGGTGGATAGATATAGGGATACATTGTTTATTTGTTTAGATGGGTGTATGTAATTGTATGGAGATGTAAGGTTTTATGTATATATGTTTATGTGCACGTACGTGTATGTCCGTATGTATATGTGTGTAAATGTATATATATGTAGGAGTAGATGTGTATGGATGTATGTATGTGTGTGTGTTTATGTATGCATATGTATGTGTATGTATATATATATATATATATATATATGTATGTATGTATGTATATGAATATATATATATATATATATGTATATGTGTACATGGGTATATGTGTGTTTATGTGTGTACACGCCTATATGTATGTATGTACGTGTAAATGTAAATATGTTATTGTGTATGTGTTTATACGCATGTGTTCTGAACATAGAAATATAGGTCCTTGCTTTTTTATATGTTTATATTTGATTTGTAACCTGTAGTCGATATTAATTTTGTCAAATTTTCTTAATTACACAGCGGCCCTTTTAGTAAATGCCTTTCAGTTTTAGTTCCCCCCGCCCCATCTCTCTCCCACACCCCTTTTTCTTTTCTTTTCTTTTCCTCTTCCTCCCTCTTCTTCTGATCTTTAACATTAGATTGTCTATTGTGTGTGTATGTCACCACAAAATGTATCCTTTCCGGTTACATCTTTAATGTATTAGACATCCGACAACATTCATATTTCTCTCACTTAAACCGTCTTTGACTCACCTCTCGAAAACTTCTCTCTGTTAAATTTTAATCCCCCACCTTCTCTCGTCTGTTACCCCTCTCTATAGCTCTAATATTCGTCACACACTCTCATACTTACACTCTCTCTAAATTTTATTTTTTATTCCCGGAGTTGTTTTTTCTGTTTTCTTTTTGAATTTGTAGGTCTGATGAATTGGATTGTATTTACGATTCCAGTGGAATAAATTATGACCATGGAATATTAGTGTTTAAGCCTTTTTATTATATCCTTACTCTGTCCTGGACACTGTGTTCTACCTGGAAAAAAAATATTCCAAGAGGATAGAATCCTCTTGGAATATTTTTTTTTATACAAATATATATGGATGTGTATGTATGTATGTATATATATTTATATATTTTGCATATGTATGTGTATATTTACCACTAATATTATATATATATATATATATATATATATATATATATATATATATATATATATATATATATATAGGATTGAAAAAGACGAGGATCAAAGTGAAAAAAACTGAATCCTTGAAGAGTAAAAATTTTGCCAAGAAACATCGATGTTGGGATAAAATTGATATTTAAAAGTTACGTAATTTTTTCATATATCCTATGAATGCATATATATAAATATATATATATATATATATATGTGTGTGTGTGTGTGTGTGTGTGTGTGTGTGTGTGTGTATATGCGTGTATGTGTGCTAATCAACAAGGCAATAAAGCCACTAAGACACAAGGGCTTACTAGCTTAATAAATGTTAGAGAATATGAAACAAGCTCTATTAAGTAGAGATAACGATTGGTATTGCATTAAAATTTTTGAAGATCAAACTTGGCAGGGAAGCAAGAAACCGAAAAAGAGTTCCACAAGCGAGAAGTGCGAGAAAAGAAACTTTTAGCATAGAAGTTACGGTTACATCTAGCTATTTCAACTGTAAAATGAGGAGACACAGTCTAGTACAGCGTTTAAATTCATAAAATTTAGTTAACATAGATAGATTTAGCTGAAAACTTGCCATGAAAGTATTCATAGAAAAGACATAGGGAATATACATTACTGCGGTGGAAAAGTTACTGAAGCCGAGATGCCTTGTCATTGTCATTGCAGATTTTTATCGGGAATCTATAAATATATAGCACAAACACCAGACCAGATGTGGCAGTAATATTCAAACCAAAGACGAATGACAGACTTAATAAAATTAAACATAGATTCTGAAGAGTAAAATGATTTAGCACGACACAGTGAACCAAATTTCCTAGCAGCAGATCTAGCAATTGATTCAATATAATCTTTCCACTTTATGCCAGTTGAAAATGTTTGTCACTTCCTGTCACTTTCTGTTTCTCTCCCTTTATATCTATCTATCTATCTATCTATCTATATATATATATATATATATATATATATATATATATATATATATATATATACAAACACATATGTGCGTGTGCACGAGTTTATAATCTTTCTGACAATACTACAAAAATCGAGTAATATTTTATAAAATACGTACGGTTTCGTAAATGTTGATTAATATATGCTTTCATACGCATACTTATATTCATATATATATATATATATATATATATATATATATATATATATATATATACATACATATATATATATATACATACATATGCACCTGTTTACCGGTTTGTGCATATCATTTTTTGAAGATACTATCACAAAAGTATAATATACTTATTTAAATATATACACAAGAGAGAGTATCATATCATTCTACATTTTTGTGCGAGTGTGTATATATATATATATATATATATATATATATATATATATATAGATAGATAGATAGATAGATAGATAGATAGATAGATAGATAGATAGATATGGGGGTGCTTTGTGAAGCCATGCATATATGTGGGTCACAGGTGCGCATGCGCGCGACTTTTCCTTTTGTGTATGTTAAAATGCAGGCATTCTTTTATAGGTCTTTTGTTACTAACAGTCATGCTTTACAAATACAAAATATTCATCTGCTAATCGATGGTATATACCAATGTCTAATGTTAGGCTACGCATTAATCCATAAAGAAATACAGTAAAAAAAAGAAATGAGTGAAACGAACAAAAATTATATATCACTGCGGGCGGAAGTTACGGGTTTTGTTTTGTTTCATTAGGATTTTTTTTTTTTTTTTTTTTTTACTTTCATCAGAAATACGAAGCGTGCCTGACTAATATACCGTATATATTTGCAATATCAGACAATCCCATATTTTTGTATTAAAATATATATATACATAGATACATTATCATCGTATTTTTAGTTTACATAAATTATCTTATCTCTACTCTAATTCTGGAAGTTAGTGCAGCTCGTAAACTTTCTGGGTCTTTCATGAGATCTTCTATGCACGATTTGTGGGAATTAATATAAAAATGCAAGTCCTTTTAGACTTACATTTGTTGTAAAATTAGTCCTTTTTCTTTTTTTCTCTTCAGAACATGAAAAATCATGACTCTCTACAACTTCCTATCCTTCGTAGCTCCTAGCAGCGTTTCTCGCTTTGCCAAGCATCCCGCCTCCTGTTCTACCATTATTTACACAAACTCGTCAAATAGGTGGCCTTCCCTTATTCGCTCTTACCTGCTTCCAGGCTCTTCTTCCTTATTCCGTGTCTAAGAAACTTCAGCTATCTCTTTCTTATTTTGAGTGTGAATGTTCTTTTGTACCAGACTCTTCCACCTGCCGTGTCCCTTCAATCATGGCTCTCCAAAACTTCCTATCCCTTGTGACTCTTGGCAGTTTTTCTCTCTTTGCTAAGACATCTGTCTCCCATTCTGCAAGTGACTCGCTGCCTTCCCTGTTTTGTTCTCAGTATACCCTGAGGGTTATGTAACTGTCGTAAACAACGAAAGTTGTTTTAAACTAGGTTAACTGCCGTAAACACAGAGTGCTGTTCATGAAAGTAATCATTGCAGAGTAGGATTATTCTACGCTGCCTTTGTTGATGCAATTCCAGAAAAAAAAACTCCAAACTATTATAGTCGGATATAATGCATCTTTGCTTTTCGTTTTGATTTCTAGCATAATACACAAATAAAACGTCTTTAAGAAAAACATTTTTATTGGCTTTATTGTAAAGAAAAATTAAGATAAAAATCAGGTTGATTTATTTTGTAATGTTCATTACTATTGTATTCTTTACTTCGTTGAAAATAGTATTTACTCATTTTCATCTTCCTATCTCCCTTCATTTTGTGATATTTTCTTTCTTTTTCTTTTTATTCATGTTACTCTTCACTACTATTTTACATTTCTGACTTTCTTTTCCTACATTGTTTTCCACTCAGCAGCTTAATTCTATTTCAACTTCATCTTACTTTTTCTTTTAACTAATGTGACTACTACTGCTATAACTATTAGCACTGAAAATATTCCCTACTATACTCTTCGAATTTATCACTTTTTATTCTTCACAAAATCTTAATGTCTTTGGTAAGATGAGAAACTACGTCCAACAGCAAGGCTTCTGATCAGGAGGTTTTAAGGAGCGTGGAACCACCTCTTAATTGCTGGTGTTCCTAAGTCCACCCAGACCCGGGGTGGTAGCACCTCTCAGGATCCTAACTATGGGTAAATAGTTAACCCCCAAACTTGGGTCAAAACACTATGAAAGTGAAAAATAAGTTTTAATACCAGAAATATTCTGTAAAAAAATTATTACCAGCAATATTTTTTAAGAAAAATCTTATTACCAGCAATACATTTTTGAAAAAAAATATTACCATCAATACATTTTTGGAAAAAAATATTACCAGAGATACATTTTTGAATAAAAAATATTACCATCAATACATTTTTGGAAAAAAATATTACCAGCGATACATTTTTGAATAAAAAATATTACCAGAAATAAATTTTTGAAGGAAAAAATATTACCTGCAATACATTTTTGAATAAAAAATTACCAACAATAAAAATGTTGTCGGCATTAAATAACCCATTGAGGTTTATATGCCTTAAAACAAACCAAACCAAACTAATCATAAAATCTTAAGATCCTTTGAATTATTTTTATTTATTCCTTGTCTTTTTTGTTTAGTCAAGGTTCGTAAAATTCAAAAGGTAGAGATACGATATTTTCATTTGTGCTAGTTACTAATTTTGAGGTGAAATTTGAAATTATTGGATTTTAGTACTTGCAAAATTTGGTGCGATTTTTGAAAATCCAACTTTAATAAATTTTGAATTTCGTTGCATTTTATTATTTTGGTGAACCCAAGACTATAATTTCCAACAACAATAAAGAAAAATTGAAATTAAGATAAAAGAAATACTAGTAAAAAAAATTCATAGTGATTAAAAATGCTTAATGTAAAAATTTGAATACATCACTTACTATTTTGCCAGTGTCATCTCTGTTCACAATGTAAGAAATCTTGATTCTCCAAAAACTATTTTCTCTTTTATTATCCATGAATTTGCATGGCTTACTGGGAAAGCTTGTTCTTCCCACCTTTGAAACTCCCTTCCGTTTACTTGTTTACCTGATAACTACAATCTTCAAAAAATTGAATGCAACTCTAATCTCTATCTTCTATCTACTTGAACCCCTTCCATCTCTTGTTCTTTCCTTAAGCGCCCTACGAGGCTGGCATCCCGCTCTCACCCTTTCACTGTCGAAACTCCTAAATGTAGCCGTCTCTTCTACTCCAATAGCTTCATGTCTCGCACTGCTTACCTGTGGAACTCCCTTCCCTATTCCAGTTTCCCTGAGAGCTATAATCTCCAGCTATTCAAATGTAATGTCAATCGACATCTCCAGTTGCCTTGATCTATCCACTACCCTTCTCCTCATCCTTTCTTCTATCACTCCAATCTGATCTTGCTCCAAATTTTCTGTAACCCCTTGCGTCCTAGTGGCTTAATGCCTTGCTTGGGGTGAAACGCTTTAAAAAAATCCTCCTTATTCTCAGTTTTCTCTCTTAGTTTCACTCCCTGTAATTCCCTGTTACCAGTGGCGTTTCCACCTTGATTTGGGTGTAATAATTTAAAAAAATGTGATTACCTGTTGCCTTGTCCGCGATTTTGACTTCAGAATTGATCTTCATCAAACTATCTACTACTCTGTCTACCCTACTATTTAACCTATAGTTGCAATATCACTTACTACTAGACGTCAAAAGTTATTACTAATAGTAGTAGAAATAATAATACCCTCATGTAAGATATTCGAATATATTTCATACTACGCGTCTAATCCAAAGCAAGAAAGATTATATCAAAGAAAAAGTCATCAAAATAAATAAGAAGAATGCATATGATGTTCTATATTTCAAGCCAACACATAGGCCAACTAAAAATCAGAACTGGAGGCCAACTAAAAATCAGAACTGGAGGCCAATCTCAAATCTCATTGCCCCACTGGTAGCGAATAGTTTTATTTATGGTTCGCTCCTGTAGAAATTCAAAGAAAACAGGAAAGATTAACAACATAATTTAATAAAGAAAATTTATTTAAAGAAAAATATGATATATTTTCCTTTACTACGGTTTTAATACAATTAATATATAATTTAGCGGAACTTCAGATTCATCAACTTCCACCTCGATAACAAGGGTCTACGAAATATTATACTATATACTCACATATCATGCGACTTTTGAAGACCTAATTTTAAGGGGATCGCATCATATACGAGATATAATATTAGCGTATATACTGCTGGCCTTGGCTACGCCGTTGAACAAACTATATATCTATTTACTGTAGACAAATTAGCTTCAAAATTAGGTTTCAAAGGTCACATGATATGCGAATATGTATGGTATATTCAATTTAATCTTTAAATTAATGAACAAAGCAAAAACAATATCAGAACTCTGTATTCTGGAACAAAAACATGATATGAAACAAAATAAGCGTGAAAGTAAAACAATTAATTTTTATTTTATTGATTATAAATGAAGTAACTATTGTTATACTGACTTATTTGTCATAAATTTGTTAAAGATAAATATGAATTTTCAGTTGAGTTGATTATATGTAACTATAAGATCGATGCTAACAGTTTCTTTTCTCGTAGTTCTCGATTGTGGAACTTGCTTCCGACCTCCATGCTTTCCAGCCAACTTAAGTTTTAAATGCAATGTCAGTCGCTTTATACTCTTTCCTGATTGCACATATATCCTGATTATACACACACACACACACATATATATATATATATATATATATATATATATATATATATATATATATATATATATAGTCTCCTGAAAATTTTATTTTGGTTGAGCTCTCTGGGGGAGGAAGTGTGGGTTTGTAATTACGGCTATTATAGCAAGGCTATTCGGTAAAGCGAATCGTGTCCTCTCAGTTAATGTGTGTTTATCTAAAAATAAATACGCTAAAATTCACCTTCGTCCCTGCCGACAGCTTAGTGGTAGAATCTCCGACTGACACCAATTCAACCGGGCTTTCGTTCCCAGCTAGAGAAACAGGACGTCTAGCCACACTGAAGAGCTGTGATACAGCGAAACACTCCGTCTGTAGGTGACAATATATATATATATGTTTTGATCAATAAAAAATATTTTAAAAATTATAATTTCAGAGACACTAGGTTGTATATTCATTTTTTTATTATTATTTCAATTAGGTTCCTCGACTGCTTTCGGCCAGCATGGCTATCATCAGGAGAAAAAATCCCTCCTTTGTTAGTAGTATTGAACTACAGGAGTTAATGACTCTCTCTCTCTCTCTCTCTCTCTCTCTATATATATATATATATATATATATATATATATATATATATATGATGAGAGAAGTACGAAGGAGAAAATGACTCTTAAAATGCATGTTTTTGTATAGGAATTACGGCTAACGTTTCATACACCTCGTTTACATTATGTAAAAATACCGAATCCAATCTATTGAATTTTATTATAGGACATTAACTTTACGTAACAATATTTTTAATACATGAGATTTTTCATTAATTTTTCATTGTAGTTTAAAAATATAACACTTGTTCATATTTCATGCTTTTCATATAGGATTCTAACCTAAAACTGACATATTTTTAATACATTTTAAAAAGAAAAATACAAATTCCTCATTAAAAATTGCATTTTATCAATATATTTGCTGCTACGATTACCAGTATCATAGAGAAATATATTAAATTACATTTATATGATGAATAATACATTTTCTAAATAAATTTCGCAGTGTAAATTAATCGAGGAAAAGTCTTCAGAAGAAAAGTTTGCTAAAAATTAAACATAACAAAACAATACAGTGTAACCCGGATATAAGAGACCCAGATATAAGAGAAACTCGGATATAAGAGAGATTTTATCTGGTCCCAAATTAGAGCCATACTTACCTAAACAAAATAGACCAAACCCGAATATAACAGAAACCCGGATATAAGAGACTTCTTCTCCGGTCCCGACAACTCTATTATATCCGGGTTACACTGTATTAAAATTAACTTTCTTGATAGATATTTGGAAACATTTGTCAGAAGATTTTACAATATTAGAAGCATGATAAAAGTTCAACATAAATTTTTTTTACCCGCTGGAAATAGAAATACAAATTATGCGAAACAATAGATAAATTCGCTTTTATTCATAAAATATTCCTAGATAAAAATACTAAATTAATTTTAATGAAAAAATATTAAATGAACTTCCAAGTAAAACGATCAAGATTCCTAAATTATTTTTTGTGAATTTTGAACAAAAACGTTTTAAATTTCGATTAATTAAGCTAGTTATTCAAGTGCAATAACTTAAGCCGACTACGGCATCTCAAACCCAAACCGAAACAAAAATGTGTCGCTCTGAATGAAAATATGAAATTCGGAATAGACCTCCAGTTGTGGCATTCTGTTGCACCATCAATTGACTTGAATTAAAAAAATAAATAAATAAATAAAACGCCATCAGAATACATCATAGAAGACATTTCATATTACGAGAGTAATTAAAATCATTAAAAAGATCTTAGAAGATCAGAGCTATTACTGTAAATTAATTCGAAATGATTGTTTCAAAAAATGATGCTCGGTCCTTCCATAAGACAAGGATACTTTTTTTTATCTTAAATAAATACTCAAAATAAATAATTCCAGATTTCGATCTTAAACTGCATTTAAACATATCGCTTTTCCGTGAAAAGCCTTTCATCAAAGCATATATTGAATGACTAAATATTTTGCAATGTACAATATTGTTAGTTACAAAATTTCGATTGCCTGCACATGCAATTTCAATCGCCCTCAAGGTAAACATTGACCCTAGATTTTGATCTTAGATGTTTCTTCGTGACGTTGATTTTCGTCAGTCAGTGAAATAGATGCGCATCAAATCCAGTATATTCCCCGTTTGTCATGCAAATATTTATTCTTCTTTTGTCATGGAAATGTTGATCCCGTACATAAACCTTAAAATGTAGCAACTAAAAGATTATCTGAACGTTTAATTGCTGATTCTGAACGGTAATATGTTTGTGCATATTCCTTTGGTATTGCTATCAATGGGTACTGCCTACTTTGTTATTTTATACAAATTTCTTTTGATACACGTCACTCATCTCAGATTTACTTATAAAGCAAATATTAACCTAGAGGGTTTGCTCGGAGTTACTGGTCTAAAATAGAGACACTAACTCGTAGATTTTAGTAGCCATGCGAAATATTTACTTATATGCCGAGTGTATTTCTCAAAGCATAAGTCTCTAAAAAAAAGGAAAATATCTTCACAGAAGCAAATTTAACTTCTATATGTTGTGTCCCTTCAGGACGCTGGCGATCGTGGCTCTACATAGTTTCCGGTCCTTAATAAAATTTTGTCTTTTTCTTATCTCTCCTAAACCTTATTCCTACATCCATTTACTCAAGCTTGCTAGGTAGGTTATACATATTGTTTTCTTCTGTCCCTCTAATCAGTCTGTTCTGTGAGTATCAAAATTTCCAAGCCTCTTTCCTCATTAAGTGCTATAAAAATTTTAACTGTTTTTTTTTTGTTGTTGTTGTTTTTGTTTTTTTTTTGTTATTGTTGTTCTTATTGTTATTAAGTATAATTGTCCTTTTTGTTTTCATTTTCTATAAAACATCGTCGTTGCTCACATGTTCGGTCTATGGTATTCTTGGCATCCTTCTTAAGAAACACATTTCTGTTGCTTCAAGTCTCTTCTTCATCTGCGAGGAGATCGTTCAGCATTCACTGACATATAGGTGTACCGATATTACCTTATAGTTCAGTATTCTTTTCTTTGTTTCTAAGGAAATAAGTGGTCGACTTCCCTACGCGTTTTCCCAGTAACCATAAGACTTCCCTTCTTTATCTCTGTTTTACCTCCATCCCCGCAGCTCTGCCCTGTTGGCAACTCTGCCTATGCTGTCGTGTCTGTTAAGATCTCCTTCTACTCTTCCCCCAGTAAAGAACCTCCTTCAAATAGAACATCTTTCTGTTATCGACGCCCAAACAGGGACTCATTTCGTGATTTCCTTTGCGATGTCCACTGGAATGCACTTTTTAATCACCCCGTCCAAAAATGTGTGTCTGAGATCTCATCGTAGGTAAAAGTTGGAATCGAGGCTTTCATCCCTGCAAGAAAATATAAAGTGAGATCACGTTCATCCCCTTGGTTGTCAGCTGCTTGCTAAGCTGCTATTGCCCAAAGGAATCACTACTTCCGTCTGTAGCGTAGGGACATGTCTGATTGCAACAGACGTCTCTTTGTCACTGCCCGTAATGGGTGCAAGCATGTCCTCAATGAAGCAAAGTTACTCTTTGCCGAAAAAATGAAGCAACGTATTGCATCTCGCAAGTTTGATTCTAAAGATTATTGGTGGCTCTGCAAAAGCGTGCTGAACAACAACAAACCAATAATACTTCCTTTATTCAACCAGTTTGAGATCCTGACCTCCTCAGCTGATAAGTCTGAATACTTTGCTCGTAAATTCTCATCCAATTCAACGCTAGACTCATCTGGTGTACCCACACCTGATTTTCCCCCTAGAACTGAGTCTCTACTGAGTGAGATGCACATGACCCAAACGATGGTATCGGACATCATCTCTAAATTAGACTCCCATAAGGCTAGTGTTGGGGATGGGATACTGGCCATTATCCTGAAGAAATGTGCCCCTGAATTGGCTCCTTTCCCCTCCAAACTTTACAGCTACTGCCTCACTGACTCTTGCTTGTTGGAAGTCCTCATCTGTTGTCCCTGTTTTTAAGAACTCTGGAGACCCTTCAGACCCGTCTAACTACCGTCCTATCAGTCTCCTACCACTCTTCAGTAAAGTCTTCGAGGCTTTAATCAACGCCGAAATGGTTAAGCACCTTACTTCACATAATCTTCTCTCCGACAAGCAATATGGTTTCCGCTTTGCCCGATCTACCGCTGACGTGCTCACGACCATAACTGAATTTGTATACCAAGCAATAACGAAGAAACTCAAGCCGTGGCTCTAGATACTTCTAAAATGTTTGATAGGGTTTGGTATGCTGGTCTTCTTCAGGGATACGGTATTACAGGACGATTATTTGACTTAATCCATCCTTCAAACCTATAAATCAACCATCTGTCCTTGCATGGAATATTGACGTCATATATGGTCTGGTGCCCTCGCTGTACGCCTCGAGGTCCTCGACAAAATCCAGAGACGAATATGCAATGCGATCTGGCATCCCGTCTACAGTCACTTTCTCACAGACGTGCCGTGGCTTCCCCCGACTCTTCTACAATTATTTTCACGGCAACTGTTCCGACGAGCTACTTTCGCTTACTCCAAGACTGCATGACTTTAAGCGAGCTACTAGACTGGCATCTCGGTCGAAACGGTTAAATGTAACTGTTTCTTCTACTCAAACAGCTTCTTCTCTCGCACTTCCCTTCCCGTCTGTGGGACTCCCTTCCTCTTGCTTGCTTTCCTGATAACTCTAATCTTCAAATATTCAAATGTAATGTTAATGGACATCTTCTGATATCTTGATCTTGTTCCCCGTCCTACTCTGTATCCTTTCCTCAAACACGCCTCTTTACTTTTGTTCTCAATCCTCTGTAACACCTTGCGTGCTAGTGGCACTCCTGCTTTGCTTGGGGTGAATTTCTTAAAAGAAAAGTTTTTTTTAATATTTTGATTATCTTTTGGAAGACATCTTTTGCTACCCCAACAGGCCATCGGATTTCAGTGTTGCACTTTCCATATCCTGCTAAAATACATCCATAATATTTAAATTGTTTTTGTTTGATTTTCTCTACAATTTTACATCGTTTAAAACAGAAAAGATTGGTTCAAAAGCACTGATCAATGACTAGGAATGGATCATAAATATCCGTCCTAAATTTCACATCTCTAGATCAAAAATGAACTCAGATCTTGGATCAATTTATTTTTCTGGTAGATTAATTATGGGATGTTATCAGGTCGTTTTTAATGTTTGTATGATTATGGATTTTTGAAGCTAGATTTTTTTACCCATAGATTATTTCAGTATACTACTACAAATATGAATTTCAGATATTAATACTAAATGCCAACACAAAAATCTATTCGTAAAATTCATTTTAAATAATTATCCAAAATTTCTGTAATTCCATATTCGGTAATACTCGCATTCATTTCGCTTTCTCTGAAACTTTAGTTATCTTGAAGACATTCCACTTTAAGTTCCGTGCTGTTAAGTACAAATGAAAGTCAGAAACTCTACAAATGAAACTCTATGGTGCTTAGAAGGAGATATTTCCAGTTGGCCCATTATAGGCATTACTATATCCAAGATATACTAACACCTTCATACAACGAATGAGAGTACCAGAATAGCTTAAAGAAATGAATAACATATATATTGTTCTTCAAGATATTTTATATACTCTTATGTCATACAAAAAATTAAGTTCTCCTCTCATCCGGTTCCCACACCTCCTCAGTCTTTTAAACAGGAGTAGAAGGTCTATCCCTTGTTTCCTGTTTAGGATTGAGTTTCCGGTTTCTTGCAAAGTTTTCTTTCACTCCCAGTAGTTCGTTATCTCTTCGTGGTATTGTCGCCTTGCTTAGAAAGAATTTATTAACCCAACGAACTCACGTTTATGTGGGAAATTCACAAAGCATATAACTTGCTTCGCATTTTATTAAATTACCTCTCCAGACCATTTTTATTTCTTAGGAAACGGCATTGACTAGTTTGTATAATTTATGTAACCATTTGCATCCACTTATGCTTTAGTTTATGTCTCGCTGCCGTTAGCTGACAATCTACGGCTCATGATCCATTTATGAAAAAATATTTTTTTAATTTTTGCTTCTTCGTTTAGTTTCAATCTAACGTAGGTCATATTTAATTGGTTGGTCAGAATAAAGCCCACAAACCTTATAACCACACTTTTTTTTTTCTTTTTTTCGTAAAAAGGGGTTGTATTTTGAGTTTAAATCTAAATAAATCGTTCACTCGATACGCATCAAACACGACTGCTATTTTGATGTTTTCGGTGTAATATACTAAAATAAAATAATATTGCTCTACTTTGCATTGAGCCCTCTTTTATATTAAATGTTACGAGTGTTGGAATTGTACTGTATTTGTTTTCATATATATATATATATATATATATATATATATATATATATATATATATATATATATATATATATATAAATTGCTTTATCAGATCTGACAACGAGAAAGTATTTCTCTTCTCTCTCTCTCTCTCTCTCTCTCTCTCTCTCTCTATATATATATATATATATATATATATATATATATATATATATATATGAAGAAATATACTCTTAAGGTGTGCTATATTTATGGGATAAAGTGTTCAATATCAGAGATAGAGCGTGTGTAAATATAAAAGTGAGCATTGAAGTCAAGACTTAGAGGCGACTGGCTGTTTCATGCTAGACGCAATCTTCAGGCCTGACGATTGCGTCTAGCATGAAACAGCCTGTCGCCTCTAAGTCTTGACTTCAATATTCACTTATATATATATATATATATATATATATATATATATATATATATATATATATATATATATATATATATATATGTAGGTGGGGCATAACAATATATACCTGTTTATATATTAAGAACAGTTTGCGAGGAAAGATGTATGACAAAGTGGAAAAAGTTTCGCCCCTTATGACTTCATTGGACTAGGTTTGTTTATGTTGATGCGACTACACATGTGCATTAGCGGGAGATGCTGGGATTTTAAAACTTAGAATCATTTTTTTGTTAATGTGTTTTGGGTATATAATCTAGCCAGTTTCATTTAAATTCTTTTTCTTTTAGTTTATATCATTTTTTTTATTAAATATCCCCACACACACACACACATTATTATGTATGGCCCTGATCTTATTGTTCATTTTTTTTGTCGAAAACTGAGAATCTCAAAGCTTTTTTTTCTTAGGGAATCCTTTTTTTTAACCCTGATCAAACTGATATTTGGTAAGTAAAAATTGTGATTAGATGTATTACGGTGAACTACCAGGGCATTTAAATTGTTGTTATGCAGTATATCTCCTTGATGCTCATATCGTCTCTTTTTGAGATTTCTGGGTGTTTTACCGACGTACATCATTGGACATTTTGTCCAGTCAATTTTGTATATTCGTGCCTATGTCCTGCTGCTATATCCTTTGATAATAACTATGTCTGTTATTGTTTTAGAAATGTTTATGATGAAATTTATGGTTAAGGCTGGATAAGTTATTTTCGATATTGGCTGTTAGGGAGTTGGTAGATACTTTTGTTTAGGGTTAATATTATTTGTTGATTTTTATATTTTCTTCTGTGAATCTTGAATGCTTTGTGTTTTGAATCGTGCAAAAAATAATTCTAATATTGGAGGAGTTTGAAGATAGTTTCAATGTATTACGCCTATACAGGCAGGAAATTGGAGCTACACGTTTTAATGGCTTTTAGATAAAAGCCTATGATTACTCCAGATTTTATTTTATTATTTTGATGGAAATAAAATATTATTATTTGGGGGTTTTCGGTAGACCTTTAGTTGTATATCCTTATGTGTGCATATTAAGATCAAGATAATGTGTGTGGTTTTTTTCTGTTTCGTAGGTAAAAGTGAGTGTATGTTCAACTTTGTTTAATCTTTGAACAAGTTCTAATAGTGGTGTGTCATGCGTGTGTATATTAATAGGGCATCGTTAATTTATCAGAAATATGTTTCATCTTGCGGAAAAATATGCTCAAAGGGTCCGGATTATAAGATTCTTGTAAGAGGCATGCCAGGACATAGCTAATCGTTGAGCCCATCAATAGGCCAAATTTCTGGCTATAAAACTTCCCATTGAATGTGAAATAAAACATTGGTTTGTAATGAAACGACATGTTCTTATAATTTTGTCTGTTGGAAGTGGGAAGTTGGTTTTATTACTTTTTAAATGTCTTTGTAAACATCTTAGGCAATTAGTGGTGGGTATATTTGTATATAGGAATTTGATATCTAATATAATCACTCATATATATATATATATATATATATATATATATATATATATATATATATATATATATTAAGACATTTTTTTATGTTTATACGTTCTTTTTATAGGTACAAATATTTAATTTAAGTAAATGCTCTGTTTATAATAAACAGTATTAACAATGTAAACAAATAACATATGGACACATCGAGCAGATATGAATGTACGAGAGAAAATCATGGAGAATTGTTGTAAAATCAACCTAACCAAACGAAACGCTCCTCTGTGGCGAAATCGGTAAAAGCACTTCAGGCTATATGACGGTTCCATATAGGATACAAGTTCGATTCCTGTCGGAGGACGCATATTTTCTATGAAAACTTCTCGGACATTCAGGCCGGTAAATGTTGTTAAGTATGAAACAGGTGACAAGTGTAAAATTTTACTTGTGACGCGTTTCGTCCTTGAAGGCTTCATCGGATTGAATTTGTTATATTGGTACTACACATGCGCACCAACAATGTGTGCTGGGGATTATTTTATTTTTTAATATATATATCTAGCCGAATTAATTTGGAGTTTTCTTCCCATTTTTTTTTTTTTTTTTTTTTTTTAGTAGGTATCCCACATTACGATAAGCGACAAATCTGCCAGAAATGGTGAAATGTTGTAAAAGCCAGAGCGCAAATTCACAGTATGAACTGACTGATAGATAGATAGATAGATAGATAGATAGATAGATAGATAGATAGATAGATAGATAGATAGATAGATAGATATGAACAGACTGAGAAAGAAAGAAAGAAAGAAAGAAAGAAAGAAAGAAAGAAAGAAAGAAAGAAAGAAAGAAAGAAAATAAATAAATAAATAAATAATAATAACTTCTTTTAAGTAGTTCAGCTCATTTTTTTCATGGTTTTATGTAACCATTTCATTGTTTGAGTACTTACCTAATAAAAACGGGAGTTAAATTTAAATACCCAGGTCGTATATAAATCATAAATGACTCATAGACTACTTAAATAGACTAGTCCTCTCATGAGGATATGGAAAAATATTAAGAAATATTTTTTTGTAGATTATCAGTTTCCAAATTACTTAGACTTGTCAGAATGAAAAATATTCATACATCTCATCGATCTATTTTTAACAGAGTATTAATTTTATGAAAATTATCTAAATTGATAACAAATTAATATTTTTAGATTCTAACAAGTGTCGCAGCCTAAGTAACGTCTAAAGAATACTAACTTACAAAATTATTTCCCCAAAATGTTTATAAATGTAACAGTCTGTTTAAGTAATCTCATGCACACATCCATCTCCACAAAACAACTGACCAATGGCAGAAGACATTACAAACAACAAGCAACCAATCCAAGAAATCTAAAAAAAAAAAAAAAAAAAAACTACATTCCTCTCGTGTCTAGTTTCTAGAAGAAAAACAAAATTGTTTTCACTTGAACCATTTTGATTTTAGCAGGCGTAGGTGGAGGACGTATCACATGTTCATTCAAATAGCATATTTTGAGATGTAAGATATTGTTAAACAAATGGCTCTATTTAGATTTCAAACACACTAAGCCTGGGAATCCGGTAGTTAATCCAAAATCAAATAAAAAACAAAGGCAAGTCGAAAAAGTCAGTAGTAAAAATAAAAAAGAAATCACTAAAAAAAAGTTATGAAAAAAATCCAGCCATAAAAATATCACTTTGTACTGCGACAACTTCAAAGAAATACGGATGATCGCTACTCACAAAATGCCAGCTACAGACGTAGCGACACCAGGCGCTAATTGACTATCTTCTTCATCTTGCTTCAAGATATATATATATATATATATATATATATATATATATATATATATATATATATATATATGTGTGTGTGTGTGTGTGTGTGTGTGTGTGTGTGTGTGTGTGTGTGTGAAAATATATAGAAAATAGGAAAGAACTCGTTAGGTAAATAATTCAAAGTTCTTTAGTATTTTTGTTACTATTTTTTTAAAAAGTGCTCGATACAAAAGTAGAGCCTAAATATAATTATTTATTTAAAAATATGATTCCATCGCTACATAAGAGTTCTCATGTTTCAAAACAAGAGCCGAAAACTTCAATATAATTATTTGAATTAAATTGAATTAAAGTACCAAGGTCTGTTCCATCTTCAAGCGATTTTTTTTGCTTGAAGATAGAATGGAGCTTGGTATTTTAAATCAATTTAATTCAAATAATTATATTGAAGTTTTCGACTCTTGTTTTGAAAGATGAGAACCCTTATGTAGCGATGGAATCATATTTTTAAATAAGTAATTATATATATATATATATATATATATATATATATATATATATATATATATATATATATATATAAACAAATCTCCTCAAATACAAAATTAAACAAGTTTATCAGTATATACGCTCTCTTTCATGTACAACCATTTTAACTGAACTAAAGCCGAATTTAAAACTATGAATGCTAGATAAAATCCTCTAGAATATTTTGACCTTTTTTTCTGTGCCCTGTCCGTTCAGGACGTAGGCAATTATGATCCAACAACTTATTCCCATTTCTAAGCTCGTAGCAATATTTGTATTTTTGGTATCCCTGATCTATCCATTTACAAAAACTCGTTATATAGTTTACTCCATGATTCCTCTTTGACTTAAATATGTCCTGAGAGTGACTACAAGACCATTGGCTTTGCATTGTTTTCTTAATTTGGTGACATAGTAATTGTGAGTACAGTCTGACAATTTGTGCCTGTTCTCAGTAGCAACGGGTGAGCAAACAGTATTAAATAACATGAGAATTGGACGATATATCTAGACATATGCAGTGGAACAGTCGGTCCCCGTAGATTGCTCGGTTCGGAATTCCTTGTAGGTTACCTAGATAGATTTACACCTGAGGACGGCCGGGGGGAAGAACGAGCGAAACGTTGTGATAAAAACAACAACGATGAGGACAATAGTCCAGATATAAATAGTGTAAATAATGATAGCTCTTTATCCCAGGAATTCAGACAAAAATTATATTTGTTATAAGAACAAGTCCCCGAAGAATTTAAATCATTCTTTTTTTTATCAAACAAGACACCAGCTACAGAAAATCTGTTCTGGATCGTAAAATAAAAAATGCATTAAAACAAAGACAATATTTAATTTATGAATAAAATATGTTATGGACATTGTTGTCTTAAGCAAAAAGAAATTTCCGATGAATAATGAATTTTTACAAAAATTGTTTTCATTTTTTTTTTCTTAATTAGAATAATTTATAAATCATTTAAAATTCTGTATTAATTTGAAGCGGTAAAGTGATATTGTCATTAAATAAAAAAAACTGAATTTATTTATCATAAATGCAAATAAGACTGCAGTATTTTAAAAAGAGTTTTGAATTGATATGTCTCTGTGTGTTGTGTTTGTGTTACGTGTGTGTATAAACATGCCGATTTTTGTAAATACGGACGTCCATACACGATATTAAAAAATAAGAGTGGTAACCAAAGTAAATTTCTAACATTTCCTCAGCAAGTGTCTTTGTAAGACTATAAAGCTAAAGTAACTAAAATTCAATGAAATATTACAATGCTTAAAATATTTATTTTTTAAGATTACTTGGTAGTTAAAAAAGTTATATAATTTTATAATAAGGAATTCACGTTGTATTCGTCATGTAATTTTATTTCCATTCTTTCTTCCATACTTTAATCTCCCAAACATCAGTCTGTTGATAAAGACATCCACCTCTGTGATAAAAAAAAGGATTTTCTGCGATATTTTCAATTAAATGTAAATAGTATTTGTTTCAAATCAAACTTTCTCAGCTAATTTTTTCAAGTAACGTTTCAGAAAAGTATATTTTATTTTTGAAAGATTTTTTAATAAAGTCAATTATTTTATGTTGACAGATTTGTGAATACGGACGATTTTATAGATTTCACTGATAATCAGAAAAAATAATTCCAATCAAATTTCGGCTTGAAATACAGCAGAATGCTTACTGAAAATATTAAAACTATCTTGAAATTAAAACTAAAATAAAACATCAAGAAGGTTTGTTTTGTTTTTTTGTTTTTTTAGAAGGTACCTAGTTAATATTCTATTTGGTAGACTGTTGTTTCAGATGTTTGAAACTAATTGTTTTACATTTATTCAATTTTTCAGGTCCACTGAAGTTTTAATAATATATTGATATAATTCAAGTTTCATATTGATATATTTTTAATCATTTCACCCCACTGGAACACAGGGAGTTAGAGTTCCACTTCAAATCAGTTGAAAAAATGAGGCCAAGAAGGCACAGTGTGACGCTCTCCTGGAGTCGAACATCAGCCATGCTGGTGGCGGGCAGGGTAGCTTCTCTATGATGGTTAAATGAGATCAGTTTCGTTTTGAAGGCATTAAAATTTACAAACCATTTCCTGCCCCAGTTAACCACTGATTAGAGGCCATTTTCAAGAACTGCAGCCAGGTTAACTTTATCAGCTCTGACGGATTTGCTATTGAGACAAAAGTAAATGTTAGTGATATATGTCTTTTTGGGAATTGATGACATAAGGAAGATTGGTGAAGATCAAAAACAGCATAGGACTCAGTATATAGCCTTTGGGGACACCCGCGTTTGTATGAAAGGATCTGGAAGCGAGCACGTTCAGAATGAACTTCATTTCACCATTTAATAGGAATGATTGGATTAAATCAAACAATCGTCCTGTAATACCATAGCCCTGAAACTAACGTAGAAGGCCAGCATACCAAACCCTGTCAAACGCTTTTGAGATAATCTAGAGCTACAGCTCGAGCTTTGCCGTTCTTATCAAGAGTTCAGTGATGGCCGTTAGCATTGGCGGTAGGCTTGGCTAAACGGAAACCATTCTTTGTCGGAGAGTAGGTCGTCAGAGGTAAGATGCTTAACCACATCAGCTTTGAATACTTTGCCGAAAAGCTGTAGGTGACTAACGATAGATTGGTTAGAAGATTCTGGAAAAATCTTCCGACCAACGTATCGCCCTATTAGTCTCCTACAGAAGGCGGCTTCCAACCAGAAAGCAAGAAGCAGCGAGGTAAAAGTTGTAGAGTTTGGAAAGAACTGGAGCCAGCACGGAAGCACATTTCTTTAGGACAACGGGTTGAATCCCGTCACCTCCACTTGCCTTATTTAGAAATTATGTCCGAGGCCACTGACGGTGTTAGGCGCATATCACTAAGTAGAACCTCTGTTCTAAGAGGAAAATCAGTTGTGTGTACTCCAAATAAGTCGAGTATTGCATTCAAGGTGTACATTCCAGGACTTCAAACTGATTGTATAGAGGAGGGATTGAGAATTTACTGTTGATCAGCACACTCTTGCAGATCCGCCAATAATCTATAGAACCGAATTTTCGAGATGCTATACGTTTTTTCATTCTATCAGCAATTTCGCGTCATTGAGGAAACACTTGCATTAGTTACGAGCAGAGACAAAGAGACGCCTGCTGCAATCAGACGTAGCGCTCTGGTGCAGACGGAAGAAGTGATTCTTGTGGGCTATAGCGACTGAGCATGCAGGTAATAACCAAGGAGATGAACACAATTTAATTTGATGGAATGAAAACATCAATGCCGGCTTTTCACCTAGAAAGAGACCTCAGACGCGCATTGTTTTAACAGGATGTTTAAAAATTTCTTTCCAAGAGATGCCACGGAGGTAATCACGGAAAGAGTCGCAAACTTCTCATTGGTAACAGAAAGGTATTCTGTTGGTAGGATGTACTTGGCTGATGGGGGAATGGAATTAAATGTTTATATACACTACCACATGATCAAAGTTGCCAAAAAGTGCAGAGTTGCGTAGTACGACATGAGTCTAAGATAGAGGTAAAGAAAAGAGATCAAAAAGAGAAGCGTGTCCGTCAGGGTTACTGGGGAAACGCATTGGGAAGTCGACCACTTGCATAAGAAATTGAGGGATTGAGAAATTAAGGGTTTGGATGCCGGCGAGGTCAGAGGCAGAGTGTTTAAGCTACCTATTATGGTAGGCATTAGACGCACTGGCCATAAATATACTTGCAAGCGGGTGTAGAGAGATAGCCTTGTCTATATTATCGGAGATACTATCTAGCACGCATCAATCATGAGAGGAAGGGGAACGGTAGAGAAAGAAGAGATAGCTGACAGAGTTAAGTTGAGAGAGATGGAGACCCGTATAAGAATAGTTTGGAGAGAGTTTCGCAGCCAGCGAGAGATGTTCCCTTCCAGGCCATGCATGTGGAGTCCTCCCTAAGCAGAGGAAGATAGCCAGGAATCGAGAAATCAGAAAAAGTGATTGAAGAGTTAAGATTAGCTTCACAGAGAACTAGTATGTCCGAAGACTTTTCGACGGGGAACGATTTCACACTGTAGAAGTTGGTATGAATACCACGAATGTTGGAGAAAGAAAGGTTAAGAGGTACAAATGTTTTTTGTTGTTTTTTGTACAAATGTTGTTTTGTTAGGTTTGTATATTTTTTTGTTTATAGTCATGATATGGTAGTAGTTAGGGTAGTAGCAGCAGTCGGCCGTCTAATGTAACATGTGCAGGAAGGAAATAGCTCATCATTCCATGCACGATATCGCACTGCAAGAACCCCTATATTA
>OZ010616.1:32067336-32077336 GCA_963932145.1 Acanthosepion lycidas
GTGCCTTCAAAGTTTACAGTTATAGAATGGATATGTGATATAGGGACGAGTGAAAGAAACAAAAGTATAAAAAGGCTCCCCGGCGGGGAATCGAACCCCGGTCTCCCGCGTGACAGGCGGGGAATCGAACCCCAGTCTCCCGCGTGACAGGCGGGGTTACTCACCACTATACTACCGAGGAGAACTGCTCATAATCGGCTACGATCATAATATTTAAAAAAAAAATCTTTTCAAGCTAAAATCAATTAAAGAAAATGTTTAAATGCTCCCCGGCGGGGAATCGAACCCCGGGCTCCCGCGTAACAGGCCGGGATACTCACCACTATACTACCGAGGAGAAATGCTCGCTACCGGCTCCGATCATAATATTTAAAAACAAAAATTTTTCAAGCTAAAATCAATTGAAGAAAAAGGTTAAATGCTTCTCGGCGGAGAATCGAAACCGGTCTCCCGCGTGACAGGCGGGGATACTCACCACTATACTACCGAGGACCACCTGCTTTCGCCTTCACATCACAACATGTAAAAAATACTAACTTAAAACGAATGCAAGCATAGATATTTTGCGCTCGCAAACAACGCTATAGACTTCTTCTCCCAACACAGTTATACAATTTATAGGAAAAATAAATTAAAGGGACATTGTTGTCATTAGACAAAAACGGCTATAAAAGTATAAAGAGGCTCAAAAAGAGGCGCAATTTTTTTTTTTTTTTAACTATTATGATCGTAGCCGATAAAGAGCAGTTCTCCTCGATAGTATAGTGGTGAGTATCCCCGCCTGTCACGCGGGAGACCGGGGTTCGATTCCCCGCCGGGGAGCCTCTTTATACTTTTGTTTCTTTCACTCGTCCCTATATCACATATCCATCCTATAACTGTAAACTGTGAAGGCACTTTTTTCATCTTGATATGTACAAATCTTATTATACTTCACACCGCTATGCTTGCTCATAGTTTGATGACTGTAGTCATCTTATTATAACGTCATATAAGCATGAATTCCCAATTTACCATAAAGGAGAGATGCATAGAAGAAAGGTAATAATGTGTGTATTGTGAAGGGTATTATTTATTTCTTCTTCTGTGTCGTGTCCCTTCAGGACGTGGACGATCATGGCTCACGATAATTTCTTGTCCTTTGTTGCTCTTAATAAAGAATCTTTTTTGTTATCTCTCCTAATCTCAGTTTTGCTAACCATTTACATAAGTTCGTTAGGCGGGCTTTGTATATTTATACGTCCAGAAACAACGTGTTCATAAAAGTGAAGGTCGAAAAGCTTCCTGCGGTCGTTAATAGGAGAAATGCTATTCACCGTGAGAGCGCAACGCGGATACTGCAAAAATAACCCAAGACAACATTTTGGAATTTAGTCTGTTAAATTTTGCCCGCCATATTCATCTGACCATAAACTAATCGTTTATTTTTTTTTTTTTTTTTTTTTATTTATTTTTTTTTTTTTTTTTTTGATCGATGGAAAACGCTTTGATGTGGGGAAACGTTCAAGAGACCGTGAAATTTGTTACATTAAAATCTGCTGAATTTTTCTCAAAATGTATTGAAGAGCTGCTTGACATGTATCAACAAGTCATTGCAAATAAGCGAGAATACTTAATTTAGTAAAATATAAATGTCCTTTATGTTTTGAAGAATAAATTGACATACAAAAACGGAAATTAATTATGACTTAAGCTAATATTTCATAATTCTTATTGTTCACCTGTAGTATTTACTTAAGTAATTTTAATTTAAATATTTTTTTTTCTCTTACCTCTACTACTACCTTAATTACAGTTTATATTTTACATGTTATTCCCGTCAATCGGCTGGAATCTATTCTTGTTTTAGCCCAGAAATTCCAATATATTTTTTCTCTTTTGAAATCAGATTTAACTCTTCAAGCTTACATTCTTTGGTCACTTTCGATAATACCTTTATTTAAACCGCTTACATCTATAACGATATTAGTTTTGTCAGCGTTTATGAAATCAATTTAATATTTTGTTCTTGTATTTGAATCTTTCCCAATCTATTTATGATCCGTCCAATTTTGAAAAATAGTATTTATAATAGTCTTTTCATAGGGATTAAATAGACATTTCGTTTCTTTCATTCATCTTTCCTATTCCTATTTTTTTCAACACTATTTTTTTTTTTTTGGTGGGGTGCAATCAAAATGATTTAAATAATGATAATGTTGTCGTCGGGAACCCTGCAATTTCCATACTGTACTACTTGAAGTCGTTGTATAGAGTTGGAGCAATTTCAATGTGTATCTTTTACCTACTATAATTATTATGCAAGAGGTTCTGATATATTGCCGAAACTTACTGCAACATTAACAAAATGATAGATAGATAGATAGATAGATAGATAGATAGATAGATATTAGGTTGGTGCAAAAATAATGACGTAATAATGTCGTTCTTTGACGTTAAAAAATACGTCAAAAACGACATTAATACGTCATTATTTTTGCACCAACCTAATAGATAAATGTGAAAAGAATCAAACAGAAAAAAGAAAGAAAGAAAACTGGATGTATGTTTATGTATATGTAATTATTTGTATGCATAAATATATATGTGTACGTATGCATCATGTTATATGGTTATGCTTGCGTACCTTGCACAAGTATACAGGTTTAACTGTGTTTCTTTGCTAGTTTATGTGCGTATTTGAAATAATATATTAAATATGTGTCTAAATAAACGTATTAATATATATCTGAGTATGCACGTTTGCGTTTTTTACGTGCCTTATTAACGTGTTTCAGCTGGCGCAGGTTTCCGAGTAGTGGGTCGAAATTTTCCGCATCAGTGCCTATATTACGTCCTTACGGACCTTATGAGTTTTTCTTTCAATGCAACATACTCAAATACATACGTACATAGACAGATGTGTACAAGTGTGTTCGTACGTATGTATGTGTGTATACGTTTGTGTTTGTGTGCATGTTTGTTTGTGTGTGTGCGCATGCGTGCGGGGGTATATCCGACCTGAAGGCATATGCCTTGTACCAATAAAGTCAGGTGTCTCCATTTGCCATTTTCTCTGCCTCATTTGTTTCATTTAAAGCTAAACGTTAATGCGCATGCGTCTACTTGTAAATAGATAGATAGATAGATAGATAGATAGATAGATAGATAGATAGATAGATAGATAGATAGATGAAAACTATATCTATACAAACGCATGGACATGCATACATTCATGCACATGATCTCCACACGCACACACACACACACACACATATATATATATATATATATATATATATATGTTGCACCTGCGAAAAAGCGACTTATAGCAGGCTGATCATTTATAATGTAATCGATTCGATATTTATTATTGTGTCCTTTGCCAAAATCCTGGTAAGCTAAGTTCATATGTACACGCTTGTCAGATAGATAGATAGATAGACAGACAGACATTTTTACAACTTCGTGTCCTTACTAGGGGGCCTATGCTTGGGCCCAGTGGGTGTAAAAATTGTCCAAATGTTTGTGATCGAGCGCTTTCAAATAAATTTATTTTCAAGGTCTGATTTTCTATAGATAGATATGACCAAATCATTTTAAAATCAACGTTAACCCCTATTCTACCTTAAAGTAAGATACATCGCCTGTTCAAATACTTCTTAGGGTTTAACCGTAAGTTCTATGCTAGCAGTTTCTTTTCTTGCACTTCTCACTTGTGGAACTCTCTTCCGACTTTTTGTTTCCCAGTCAAATTTGAACTTCAAAAATTTAAATATAATGTCAGTCGTTAGCTACTGACTTTTTGAGTACTCTTCTCCTTAATAATGTTTCTATTTTTTCTTATTCTTTTACATTCGATAACCTTTGTATCTTAGTGATTCTACTCCATAGCATGGGGCGATATGATTAACATATATATATATATTAATAATATTTTTATTTGAAAAATTTACATCGCTACACAAAAGTTATCATTTCTCGGAAGTGAAAATTGTTCCAATTCATCAGGCGATGTTTGGTAACTTATGATGAAAAAGATTTACTTTTGAAAAAAGAAAACAATACAGTTTAAAAAGAGGGGAGGTATAAGATATATTTTGTTCTAAGTTGTATTGAGCACTTTTTACAAAAAATGCTAAATAATGGTAGACTTTTAATCTCTTTGTTCTTTCGCTATATATATATATATATATATATATATATATATATATATATATATATAAGAAAAAACAGTAAGATTTTTTTGTGGATTCCTAGATGAATTCGGTCTCCAAGTAATGACAAACGCAATAATTAAATATAAGAAATAAAATGTATTTACAGAATCATACAAAGAGTAATACTGTTAGTAAGTCCAGGAACGTGGTTAGTAGCAAATACAGATAGATATATACACTCTCGAAGTAGGACTTCCTTAGAGTCTGCGTGCTTGTAACTAACTTCTACTAGAGATTATCTCACACTATCTCCGTTCGTATATTCTCTCACTCTCCGTATATCCTCTCACTATCCGACTACTATCCGACTACCAACTGTAACTCTGAGTATTTAACGGCAGCAGTCCAGGTACACTTGGTAAAGTCCACTTATATGAAAAAGGGGTGGACCCCATAACACCCCCCTCCTTAGATCCCTTTTTGGGGGGAGTTAATATTTTTGTCTCTTGTGGTTGATGATCAGGGGTTCGAAGAATTTTCTTTTCCTGTTTGACCTTCTCATTACTGTATTTTCCTGCGGTCTTTGTATGTCAAACGCTTCAAAGATTGTATCTATAGCATCGTCATTATATGCAGTTGACGAGCTTAGCTCCTCCATTCGTCTTTTCTGTAGCTGGTCGATATGTCTTCTGTCTGAAAACCTTTCGCCTTTTATGGTGTACATTAGATTCCCTATTCTATTGATTACTGTGCCAGGCTCCCAGTAAGCCATATTGTTTCTAAAAAAATTTAAATAAACCCGTTCTCCAGGTTTGAATGATCTCTTTGGCACCATCGGTGTATATTGATTTTTGTTCTTGTTTGGCAATAATTTGTCAAACACCGACCTTATTTTCCGCGCAAACATCAATTCTGCTGGAGAAAGACCCGATGGCGTGTTTATATTTGGTGTTATCCTGTACACTTGTAGAAATTGCTGTATAGCTTTTGTCGTCGGTACGTCCTCAGCTTTTTTTTAGTGCTCTTTTCAATGTGTCGACAAATCTCTCGGCTTGTCCGTTTGAACTCGGGTGGTATGGCGCTATCTTAATATGTTTTACTTGGTACGTCTCGCAAAATTCTTTAAAATCACTGGAGGTAAACTGTGTGCCGTTATCGCTTACCACGCAATCCGCGACACCAAATCTCGCGAATAGTTCGATTAAACAATTTATGGTGTTTTCCGTTGTTGGGTGTTTAAATCTGGCAACCTCTGGCCATTTACTAAAACTATTTATTGTTATTAGATAATAGTAACCTTCAATGGGTCCTGCGTAATCCACGTGTATTCTGGACCACGGTCTGCCTACTTTAGGCCATGGCCTTTGTATAGAGGGTGGTGCCTTCGCCGCTGCAGCACAGCCTTTGCAACTTTCCACCATTTGCGTGATATCATCGTCCATGTTCGGCCAGTATACAAAACTTCTCATGAGTGCTTTCATCCGGTTTTTTCCGGGATGTCCCAAGTGAAAATCTTTTAAGATCCTTCTTCGTAGTGACTTTGGTATTACTAGTCTCTCGTTATACAACAATATGTTGTCACAGATTGAGAAACTGTCTGCTAAATTCTTCGCTTTCTCTTCTATTTTTTTCTTGGTCTCCTGAATAAAGTCGTCTCTTTCTGCTTCTCGTCTTATCTCTAGCAGCTTTACAGGTAGTTCCTTTATTGTATTGCATAGTACCTTACTGATTTCATCTTCAACTTGTAATGCGGCAATTACCGACTTTTCTAACGGTTCGCTTCTCGCAGGTATTAATCGCGATAGTCCGTCAGCATGTCCGATTTTCTTTGATGGTAAGAATTCCAGTTTAAAATTATAGTTCAGTAACACAGTTCCCCATCTTAAAAGTCTGTTCGCTGTATAGACTGGTAGACCTTTTTTTGAACCGAAAATCGTAAGAAGTGGTTTGTGGTCCGTTTGGAGTGTGAACTCTCTCCCATAAATATAAATTATGCCTAATGCCTCTTTTTCGGTCTGTGTATAGTTTCTCTCCGCCGGTAATAATGATCTAGATGCGTGTGCAACGGGTTTGTTTGTACCGTTCGGCATCTTGTGTAAAATACACGCACCAACCCCATGTGAGCTTGCGTCACTTGCAATAATGATTTCGAGTTCGGGATCGAAAGGTGTCAGTGTTAACTCTGAAGTTAATTTTTATATTTGTAATTGTTGCTCATTTTGGTGTTTTATCAGCTCTACCAACATATTTTTAAAATCTTCCATGATAACTCAATTTTATGTATTTTTCCTCCTCGAAATTGTTTGTCGCTAATTTGTTGTTGGACGACGAGGGAAGGATTTTTCTTTTGTTTATTTTTTCTTTTCCACTTGGGTTCGAATCTTCGTCGCCAATTTGTTTGTTGGACGACGAGGGAATATTTTTCTTCTGTTGATTTTTTGTTTTCCGCGTGTGTTCGAATCTTTGTCACTAAGTTTTTGTGGTTAGGCGTACGAAAAGTTTTTATTTCCCCCCGTGAGTTTCGAATCCTCGTTCGCCAAGTTGTTGTGGATTCCGAGATGAATTCAGTCTCCAAGGAATGACAAACGCAATAATTAAATATAAAAAATAAAAAGTATTTACACAATCATACAAAGAGTAATACTGTTAGTAAGTCCAGGAACGTGGTTAGTAGCAAATACAGATAGATATATACAGTCTCGAAGAAGGACTTCCTTAGAGTCGACGTGCTTGTAACTGACTTCTACAAGAGGTTACCTCACACTATTTCAGTTCGTATATTCTCTCACTCTCCGTATATCCTCTCACTATCCGACTACTATCCGACTACTGACTAACTCTGGGTATTTAACGGCAGCAGTCCAGGTACACTTGGTAGAGTCCACTTATATGAAAAAGGGGTGGACCCCATAACAGATTTATAATCCGGTGTAGATAGCAGTTATTTCATCTTTAAAAAAAAACAGTGCTCGATGCAACCAGTACAGCAAAATATTATAATTATTTTCTTTTTAAAATTATTATTCCATCGCGACACAGAACATTTCCAAGTTTCAAAAACTTCATAGCAATAAATTGTTAAAAGTGTCAAAATATAGATGAATACTATCCAATTAGATCATAGAACATAGATAAGTACTATTTAATTAGATCATTAGCAGAGAACATAGATAAGTACTATCTAATTAGATCATTAGCAGAGAACATAGATAATACTATCTAATTAGATCATTAGCACAGAACATAGATAAGTACTATCTAATTAGATCATTAGCAAAGAACATTAGAACATGTTTTTATAAGTTTCGATTTTATGCCATAGCTATAAATTATTAATAGTGTCAAAATATAGATAGGTATTATCCAATTAGCAAATAACATAGATAAATACTAGCCAATTAGATCATTAGTAAATTGAAAAATGAATCTTATGAAATATTTTGATGTTTTACCCTTATTGCGTATATCATAAAAACGAATTTTCGTTTGCTGGATGAATATTTTCAAGTAAAACAAATTAATGACTTTTTCATTACTTTTCAACAAAAGTTCAGCGATTTCTAACACAGGAACATAGGGCTATAAGAAAAAGTCATAAGCCTAATATATATGAATATATATATATATATATATATCAAAGAAAAACAGACCACTTTAAGGTACCGTTATGATAATTCATTTCACCAGAGCCCTTTTAAATGACGCAGGATCATCAGAAATGAAATGAAACGAAAAGTGAAATTAAAATTGATGGGTAGTGTAAGTTTTTGTAATTTAACAGAGAGTGTAAAATGGATAGTTAAAGAGACATGGTAGAGTTTAGGGAGGGATTAATTTCAGATCTCTCTCAATCATACTTAGTATTGGGGGAGGGGGAGCGACCAGACCTTGACCTATTTAGACTTAAACTTAACGTGATATATTGAAATGGGAGGGGAGAAAAGAAAAGAAAAAAGAAAAAGAAAGAAGAGGAAGAGGCGAGTAAAGAGAAAGAGGCTGTAATTGGGTTTTAGCAATTTATGTAAAGAATAGATTTTAATGCTTGATAGTAATTTAGATGTCTAAAAAAAAAACCGAAGAAATTAATATGATGCTTGCTATCAATTTAAATATTTAATTTTATTACAAATAGTTTACAGATTTAATATAAGTTAATTTATTAACACATTTATAGAGAACATATTAAAAAAATTTAAATTATAACATTTTGTTTATCCGACCAATTGTACTTTTTTAATATTGTAAAAGACAGTTACGGTAACATCGTTATCAGTTTGAATCTAATTTATGGATGCAATTTGTAATTATATTTATAATTTTTTTTGTAATCTTTCTTACTTAAAGTTTAGGTTTCGAATTAAAATGGAGTAATATTTGAGGGTAATAAAGATTTTGCTTTCTTCTTATATATATCACATACATACTCATGCAAATCCCATATATACATACGTTCATTTACATGCGCAATTACACACATAGACACACAGGTAGCGATATACACAGGTACCTATACATATTCATACATAAGTTACATACACATACATTTACAAATAATTACATATATTTTTATATTTTAATTTATTTAGATTTTTGTTTAATTTCATAGTTAATGTTTAACGTTAGGTGACAACTGAAGTGCTTAAATAATCAAATAAATATTTCTGATCTAATATTTTACTATCAATATTGATTATTAAAGATTGATATATTTAAATTCAAGTTAAATTATCAATTTAAAATGAAAATACCTCCAGATGATAAATATTCAGTCTCACAATTCTAATTATAGAATATTAAAAGAGAAAGTGAGATTAAATATTAATAAAAATAATTTAAAAACTTTAATAAAATGACCTTATGTCCTTTCATTGGAATACATTCTATACATACATATATATATATATATATATATATATATATATATATATATATATATATATATATATATAAGAAAGAACAATAAGATATATAACCCGGTGTTCTTATAGATATTTTTATTTTTACAAAATAGTGCTCAATGTAAATTTACAGAGCATTAATATTATAAATGAATTGATTTAAATTATGTTTTTTTCGCTACACAGTTCTAACCATGTTTCAAAAATGGAAGCTGAAAGCTTCGAATTTAATTTTGCAATTAAATTAAAGACATTAGTTCCATTTCATCCTCAAGCGAATTTTGGAGTAACTTTTAAAATTACTGGACTTAAAAGACATAGCAAAAATCATAATTCACGTTTCCAAGGATACATTGACTCCTAATCAAAGTCGAGCACTCTAAATCTTTATTTTTAACAAGAAGAAATTATGGAGAAAATAAATGTCGGAATTTCTCTGAAGAACATTCCTAATACCAACAAAAAGGGATATTTCGTGATATTAATGAAAAAAATAGAGGAACTTATATGAAGGATGAGATGGAGAGCTTACTTCTTCCTTAAACAGAACGAATCACAAAACAAAAACTACAAGGAAATTTACGGTATGAACAGTAAAAAAGCAGCACCGTTTATTCATAGTTTGTCCGGTTTCGAAAAGGACCTACTGGAAATAATAAACGACATAAATTTCCACGATAAGAAATCCTACTTCCAGAAACGCCTAGATAAGATAGTAAAAGACATTAATACTACAGATAAAATTTTAGTAAAATCCGACAAAACTGGAAACTTTTATAAAACAACTATAAAGAAATTCAACGACCTAATAAATAAGGACTTACATAAGAACTACAAGAAAGCGAATAATAATGACCTCAACATAGTTCGGGATATCAACACTAGCAGTAAGGAAATCACTGATAAACTGGAGATCAGTGATAGAGTAGATCAACTATATCAAAAGGAATGCTACATAACCTT
>OZ010616.1:32082336-32169836 GCA_963932145.1 Acanthosepion lycidas
AAGAATAGCGAAGATAAAATGTGGTAACATTTAATTCAAGTAGATCGTTTATTCACGAATCGAATTGTAGTGTTAAGTACAACAAAATCACACCAGTATGTTTGTATCTGTGGGGGGGTCGGCATGTAAGATGTATCTTATTTAACAGAATTTAGATCTTCAAATTCATCCTTGGAAGATATTAGCTATATCTTCACCACTGACCTGCAGGCCAGTCTCTTCATAATTTCCAAAACTCAAGGTGCGTTCTATATGCTGGAAAAAGCATCGACGTGGAAAATTAAATTAATAGGTAAAGTTCAAATTCTAGTCAAGAAACTTCATTTCGCGCTAATGCCTTTAGGAATGGCATGAATCACTTTCTTCTTCCCCTAGCTAGTAGTAGAGTAGACTGGGCTGTATAGCCTTGTTTAAATCAACCAGTCGAGGAGTACACTGAATTCAAACCCGTCAAGAAAGTAATTAGTTCAATTTCGCAAACCGGTCGATGTAATTTGAATAAAATGATTTGTTTGAAAAAACAGTTTGACAAAAACCCTACTTCACGGTTTTTACGCACCCCAGTAAGACCAACTGCATTATGTAACCCCTTACCTATATGTAATTCTCTCTAAAATCGGTAAATGTATGGCCATTTTAGAGGGTGTGACGGGCAGACAGACGGACAGTATGACGGAAGTCACATAATTTTATATATAGAATGGTGTATATGTTTTATATACAAAAAATACGGTATAAATGTATATATGTGTGTGCATGCGTGTGCGCTTGCATGTGTGTGCACGGAAAAAATTATTTTGGAATCCTTTGTAGGTAGGGCCGAGAACTTTTCACCGCATTTAACTTATGGGAAATTCGGAAAGTAATGGCTGCTATTTATTTCCACTGAAACTGCAAGAAGTAAAATAATAGTTTGTACATAGTCACTGCCATTGACTAAACATTTTTGCAGGCATTGAAATACAATCTGCATGCCACACTGAAGCACATAATCTTCGTTTGCCACGCATATCGCTGTCGCCACTGATAAAAGGCATTACCAAACGTTTAACTGTTCTCACAACTATTGCTTAGTCTCCGAAAACTTTTACCAAGTGAATAAATACCAATGTATGCATTTCTTTCTCAATAGAATTCAGGCAAAGTATTCACTTTCCTGTCAGACACCATTTTGTTAGAATGCCACCTAGCGACCACCTGTAACAAAGCAAAGAAATTATAGATTATTGGCGGGAATGTTTATCCATTAACACATGTATGCATTTCTATGACCTATACAATATATGAAGGTTTTCTTCTTTCCTTCATTAAGTGCTATGTGTGAAGCACGCTTGGACAATCATTTCTCTTTCGATTCATAACTTGGTAAAAGAATTTCTGTAGTAGGCTGTCGTTACTTTCTGTAGTAGATAGATTTCTACCTTCCCCAATAATATATCCTTGTAAGTGAATGTAACTCGACAAGAATTCAAACTCGGTTCCTCGATTTCTCATTTCAGAGAGTTATCTAGCACCCATCCGCACATCCACCTTATCAAGGTACTGACCAAGTTCAACGTTGCTTAACCGGTGATCAGACGAGAACCGGTGTTTCAATGTGATATAGTCCTATGAATGTTTACACACAACTTTTTTAATTCATCAATATCTTTTTTCTTATAACTTGCTTTTACGACCTCGGAAAATATTGATAATGTTAAGGATAGTTCATGTATAAAAAATAAAGTAAAAAATGTATGGGAAACGTTCCTTTTATTATCTCTTTCCTTTCAAATGTCAAGACTTACTGGTGGTATTTTTCTTAAAGAAAACATTTTGCACAAAAAAAATGTTGTAGTTCGCTGGTTACATTCATAATTCCGTAGAATAAGGCTCACTGAATGTTATAAAATAGAGAGAGTCGGTGATGGTGGAAAACTTGTATTGCAAGATATTGTGAAGAGAACAAAGAAAGCTTAAAGTTATATCCACTCAACACTTGAAAAAAACGACAAACGTATCAGTGTGACGTCTTTTGTTTTGCAAACATTTCTATTATTGTATACATTTGTACTGTAAGAAAATCGGTTCATATATAGAGAGAAACATAGCTGCTGCTGCTTCTCTCTGACTCACACCCTCTTCTCTCTTTCCAATTCATTCCCTCTTTTACCCCTCTGTACATCCTTTCCTCCTTTTCTCCCATCTATATTTTTTTCTCTCTCTCTCATTCAATCACTCTTCTCATGCAAAAGGATATCTACCTCTACACACACACGAACACGCTTACAGACCCACACATGTATGTATGTATGTATGTATGTATGTATGTATGTATGTATGCATGTATTTCTTATAATTTTGCTTTTGACCATGAGACTCGGGTTCGAATTTAACCATGATTCGATTTGTTAGGAAGAAGACATCCTGATGCTATCGGACTGGATTGGGGTCGATCCTAGCGTGCGGTACCTTTGGAAAGTATCTGAAAACATACCACGGGTTGACCCAAGCCTTATGAGCGAAATTGAGTAGACGGAACACTTGAGGGCCGTCGATAGCTGTGCTAGCACGAAGCTAGAAGCCGTGGGTCGAGGGCTTCAGCGTGCTGGCCATGTTCAAATTGTGGATCACGCGAGTTAACACGCTCTCTCCTAGAAACTATAACTAAGGTGTGCTCAGCATAGTTGCAGTATAAACCACAGGTAGACTTTGTACGTGTTGAGGAAACACAAATATTTCTGAGAGAGCAATAGGGATTGGGTAGCCGACCTTGTTGACGAGTATCCTCGAATACCAGTGGCCAGCTGTTATTATTATTATTATTATTACAAACCTTAGTTTATTGGATACCCACGTTTGAACAGATGCCGCGTTTTTTTTTAAACGGTCGGAAATATGTGTACCTACCTGTGTACCTACCTGTGTTCTGTCTGTCTCTATCTGTCTGTCTGTCTGTCTGACTGTCTGTCTGTCTCTCTCTCTCTCACTCTCTCTCTCTCTCTCTCTCTCTCTCTCTCTCTCTCTCTCACTCATGCGTAGACGTAATTAACACTATTTAAAAAAATAAAACCGTGGCATCAACTCAAATATGGGTATCAAATAAAATAACGTTTGGGATAATAAGAAGTAATATCAGATTAAAAAAATAAAAACATTTATTCTTATATATATATATAAAGTGTAGATTGGGTCATCATTAATATGAGTTCGATCACGCACTGGTTGCCTCCGATCCGATCCGATCATTAAATAACCCAACATTGGCTTAAATATCAATAATATCATATATTTATCAGTTTTATGTGATATTTTCTTTATACGTTATATATTTGCGTACTAGTTAATTGGCACCAATTGACGCAGCATATTCTTCTAAGTGTGGCAGTATTTTTTTTTTTTTTGGAGTTTGTAAATTCGGCTGTTTATATGTTTCATTGTTTGTCGTAAATTATTTCTACAAAACGTTCATGTGGCGAAGTTCCAGTCCAATGTTTTTGGCTTTTTCGAATGTTAATTTTTCCATTTCTCTGAGTTCTACAGATGAAGTTAAAAATTCGGAAGCACATATTGGAAAACATGGTAGAATGCACTGAGTATTCTATGTGGACTTCGTGGAATAACTTTTTCTTCGGTGAATTTTATATATATATATATATATATATATATATATATATATATAAAAGCATGTCCTGAGATCAATAGTTACTTGTATTTATTTAATATTTGTTGTAATTCCACGTCGACAATATGGAAGAAATATGATATATATATATATATATATATATATATATATATATATATATATATATATATATATATATGGTTTATGAAAAACTAGGTAATCCGTATGGGTAAACCTAAGGAGAATAAAATCCAGAGAGCTCAATGTAAATCCAGAGCAAATAATTTAAATAAAAACAGACCACTTTAAGGTTCCATGTAATAAATTAATTCACCACAGCACTTTTAAAAGGACTGCGGATCATCAGACTTTACTTCCAAACAAAAAATGAAAAGAAAATTTACATATATATATATATATATATATATATATATATATATATATATATATATATATATATGTAAACGATTGTGGGTAACTGAATGAAAAATGCAAAGAACATAGATAACACTTTGGAAATACATAGGACGTCAAGACCTATCTTACAAAAGTATCCAACACCGAATTGAAAGCCCTCATAATTTTCTATCCAATTCGTTGTTTTAGGATATATCTTGGTTTCTCAATCTGGGTTGAGGGAGCACATGGTAGTACACAGGAGAGTTGAGGACATGCAAATCCAATCAACCCAATGAAGAATACAGAATTTATCTAACATGCCTCAGAAATAACTCTCACATTTTAAATTGACTCATGTGTGTTACTAGTGAACTTAGACAAGTAGAAATAACTAATATCATACCATTTTTTTTTTCAGATACTATCAGTTAACATGGCTTTGTAACATCGTACGTTTGCTATTGAAACGTTTTGGGGTTCGTTTGTTTGTTTGTTTGTTTTTTTTGGGGGGGGGGTTGTTTTGTATTGTTTTTTGTTTTTTTGTTATTTATTTTTGTTTTGTTTTGTTTTGTTTTGGGTTTTTTTTTAATACTGGTGAACCTCTAATTGCAACACAAGGAGTTTTTTGTGTTCATTTCACTTTATGTCGGAATGATGCTATTCCGGAAAGAAAATCGATACTGCTATGAGCTGAAATTTCCAGGGCCATAATTTCAGCGCTTGAAATAAAAGCACCTGGAAGACCTCGAAGCGCTCGAGCTTCCGAGTAATTTAGAATGGTTTCCATTTGTTTTGCATTCAACATCATCACTTGATAAGACACCGAGAGTGTTGAAACAAAATGGCTATTTTTGTAGTGATTTTATAACATATTTATGTTATAAATTTTCTAAATAAATAATTATATCTGCTCTACTTTGTATTGAGCACACTTTTAAAAATAGTAATTGTTGGTTATTGGAATTCATTCCGTATACACCAATTATATACTTGGATATATATATATATATATATATATATATATATATATATATATATATATATATATATATATATATGTGTGTGTGTGTGTGTGTGTGTGTGTGTGTGTGTGTGTGTGTGTGTGTGTGTGTGAGAGAGAGAGATGATTTTTATTAGAAATTCTATTATGACATTTCATGATTAAATTTTGCTCTCGTCAAAATATCCTCCTGTAGCCTTGATTACTGCAGCACAAATTTGTGGCAGTCGTTAGAAAAGTTTCTAAAAAGATTTTATGAGTTGAAAAGTCAACCAAATACTCTGAGTAGGGGAAACCTTGTTACGTAACTTATGATGACCAATCAGAATACTAATTTAAAATAACATCACAGCATACTCGAGATTTACTGCGTTAAAATACAGCAATTGTGGCAACATTACAACCTACTCTGGTATAAGTACAATTTATTAGTGCATTAAAGTGAAGATTAGATTAAATTAGAAATCAATATAAAAATTAAATTTAAGATAACAGTTGAATTTAAAATTCTAAAGTTAGTCAAGCATCAAGTATAATATTATTTTAAGATTATTCAGAAATGAAAAAAATAAAGGAAAAATATATATATATAATTTATTATTGTCCTTAGCGAAGTGTCAGTTTATCAGTGAAGTTCGACGCTGATATAAAAAAAAGTATCACCGATCGCTACACATATTTGATACATGGAACTCTGAATTCAAATAAGGAGGCAGAGAGGGAAGGATATTTTCAAATGACAGCACAAACACATTCACATAATAATACACAAACATATATGTATAAGTAAAGGCGGGTAAATATATGAGCACGCAAATACAAGGAAGTGGATTCACCGAGGAAATAGAGGAAGGAAAAACTATTAAAAAAATAAATAATAAAAAACAAATAGAAAAAGAATAAAAATGGAGACAAACATATATATAAAAGCACGCAAAAGAAAATTTTGTCAGGCATATTAATATACAGGTAAAAGTATATACAAGCAATCATACAAATATACAAGTATACGAATAATCGGACTCAAAATCCAAGCATAAACGCACTAATAAATCTACACAAATCAACCATCAATATCTATATATGCACAAACATACATACAGATATAAAGAGGATTAAATAAAAATAAAAAGTGTGCCAGAAAGTATTCGTCCTCCGATTGGATTCGAACATGTATCCTATACGGAACCGTCATTTAGCTTGACGGGCCTTTACCGATTTCGCCACAGAGGAGAGATTGGTCGACAAGGTCGAATTTACTGTATTTAAACTTCAATCTCTCACCAAATCGGTAAAGGCACGTCATGCTAAATGACGGTCCCTTATAGGATACAGGTTCGAATCCTGTCGGGGGACGAATATTTTCTGTGAAAATTTCTCGGGCATTCAGGCCGGTAAATGTTGTTTAATACTGTTTATTATAAACAGAGCATTTACTTAAACATTTGTATCTATAAAAAGAATGTATAAGCATGAAAATGTCTTAAAATAATTGTCGGATTTCGTCCATTTCATTTTGTAGGTCTGATGAATTGGATCGTATTTACGATTCCAATGGAATAAATTATGACCATGGAATATTAGTGTTTAAGCCTTTTTGTTATATCCTTACTCTGTCCCGGACATTGATTTCTACCTGGATTCTATCCTCTTGGATTTTTTTTATACAAATATATATGTATGTGTATGTATGTATATATATTTATATATATATTTTAGATATATGATTGCATATGTATGTGTATATTTACCACTAATATTATCAATATATATATATATATATATATATATATATATATATATATATATATATATATATATATATATATATATATATATATATATATATATACATACACACACGTACGCATATATACACATAAGTATGAATAGCCAAATTCATATGTACAATCAAAAATATACACAGAAATATAAAATTAAAACACCCACATATATATATACCATTATAAATATGCATATACAAACATATACACATACCCACATATATACAAATATATGCAGATCTACACAGACACACGCATATATACATACATATATACATACATATACACAATACATACACACATGCACAAATATATGTACATATGTATATACACACATATAAACAGATATACAGACAACTACACATACATACATACATACATACGCATATGTATAGCAATTTCGAATTCTGAGTCTACTCAAAATTAATGCACAACCGATCACAAATATTCAATATCAAACCCCGAATAAGCATTAACTATCTATATCATAGATTAAATCGCTAGCAAATAAGGGTAGTTTATAGTTAACGTCGATGGTCGGTTTATAATAAAAAGATATATGAATAAATAAAATAAAGAACCTATAAAGAAAAACTATATAACTAACTTACAATACGATTATTTTATCATTTATTAGATTATTATTATATTGCAATGTAAAAAGTGAACTGTGCCTACAGTTAACGGTAAATTCATTTCTTTAGTTTAAGAGATTAATTCTGTCCTTAAATCTAATAATTTCCAATTTTTCGTTGTCAAAGATAGTATGGTGCGTATAGAGAATTATATGTTCGAGAATTCCTGAGTAGTCTCCATTTAAGTGTAGGAGTTTATGACAAAACAAAAAAAATTACGTAACGTGTTTGTCCTTTAAAATGTCTTCATGTGACTAAAATCATGTTCTTATGGACTTGTAAGTGGGGGTGGGAATATATAAAAGAAAATGTCACAAAAATACATTGGTAAGTCATCCAAGAATTAAAAAAAAATGATTATATGAACACAAAAAGAGATCATTTTCAAACCAAAACACTCAGTGCATTAGTCGTTCATCGCAATGAATCAGACTATAATTTAAACTCAAAAATGCTGCTTTAATTAAAATAGAAAGTACTTTGCTAAGGTGTAAATGTATAGAAAGTGCACTGATTTCTGTGTCTTCCTCGGTAAATTTGTTTCTCGGTTCTTCTAACGTTTGACCTTCCTTAACAAATTTTCTGTTGTCGTAGCGTGGGATATTTAGAAACAACAGCAGTAAAAACAAAAACCTGAAACTTTGTGTCAGAACAAAATAACTTAAAATTTAGCGTCCTGCTTCTTCAACGTTCCCTCTTTGTGCATAATTATAAATGACCTCTTCGTTTTATTTTTTCTCACCTCCCCTTATATAATTCTATCAATAAGAACATTATTTTAATCTGACGAAGTCTTTTTAAAGGACGAAACGATTTATGTGATCTTTATGCATTTTATCATTCTATTACCCAGAATTGTTTATAGATACTAGATATCATACTCAATTTATAGATATTTAGCTATTATATTCTCCCACATATTAATATATATGTGTGTTTGTGTGCGCGCGCGTGTGTGTGTAGTCAAACTTTTAAAAGTTAGTTAAATATCTATCCATTCAAAATCACAAGCAAATCTTTATTTAACAATGGTGAATGGCAAAGACACTCCTGTTATGTACATGAAGCTCAAACAAGATAATCTTTTTCCTGATGTGACCAATGGTGAAAAAATGTAAAGTAAGTAAGCTAGGGACTGGCTAAACATTTCTTGAAAATAAAATTTGGGATGGCCAGATATTGAAATCTAGGATTTTTTTCTGTTTATTCACCCCAAGAAATTATAAATTTTAAACCATTTTTTTTTTTTAGTAAATGTTTGTCAATTTTTTTTTAATTATAAATTTTAAATCAAAATTTGTTCAGTTTCCCTCGAAACAACTCCAACTCACAGAATGAAAAATTATAGCAAAAAATCAGGCAGTTATTCACATTACGGAAGTGCGGATGATATTCGAGCGCGAACGTAGACCCCACACTTAGAAGTAGCACAACCGAGTCACCCACATTTGGGGTGATCACAAAGTTCAGCCCAACCGGAATGCAATCGAAGGGATTTGCTCTTGGAGAATTTGGTGTGAATTTCAGTAAATATAAATTATCTTTATTTTGGGGTGAAATAACAGAAAAGTTCCAAAATCTAGCATCCCACACTTGCACCCACGCATGCACACACACACACCCATACACACACACACTAACACACACACAAACACACACACACACACACACAAACACACAAACACATGCACATATATAGATAGATAAATAGATAGATAGACAGGCAAACACACACACGCACACACATATATATATATATATATCCCGCTAAAATAAGATATATAAAATCTGTTATATATATATCCCGCTAAAATAATACGTATATATATATATATATATATATATATATATATATATATATATTGTGTAAATTATACATTAAAAATACGGCTTAATTTACAATATTTTGACATATTTTAAGTGTCAACTTAGTTTTATAGCTAAATCTTGCATTATCGGGATTTGTTTTGTTTATATTTTTACTGTTTTGTATATTTTTGCATTATTTGTAAAGTTTTTTAGCATGCGATCGCTACAAAAAAATGTAAGGTATTAGACGTCGTTCTGGTAACGCTGCGGCTATAAAACAGTTGCTGGGGTTTTCTTAACGATTTTTTCAATGCAAATGTTAAAGAAGTGCTTCAAGGTTTCTATCTAAATTTCTAAGACGAGCCACTCACATTATTCAATGATTCTTTCGGATGGTATCATTATATTTGTTATTTTTATTATGTAATTCTCAATATTTAATATCTGAATTTCTAACACAATAACGTGTTATAATTTAATGATTCATTTAGACGAATGTCATCTCTACTGTTTGTCTATAACATTTTAATTGATGTACTCTTCGGTCTTATATTTCTGTATGGAATTACAAAACGTTTTATTGGTAGTAATTAAGGATCGCTTTGAATAAGATTACCATTGTTTTTGTTTTAATCCCAACATTAGATTTTTTTCTTTTCAATGTTCCTTTAGTACCTATTTCTTACATATTGTTTATGTATTCAAACGAGAAATACCTTATTTACATTCATTCATTTTCCTTATTGAATTATACTATTTCTATGCTAAGCCAACGTTCTCACACAGACTACTCAAAGAGTGACCAAATAACTCCATTAAATGAGTTTAACTCAGCAGCAGCAAAGTGTCCTGACGGATACTTGTAGACCATGTATTAATAATCATTGACTGTTATTATACTCTATACATGTGTGTGTGTGTGTGCATGAAAGACTCCCTCTTTTACATGTTTTACCACTGAATCGGCGTGATTAGCAAAAAAATCTTATTTTGTTGATAACACCTGTTCAATGGTGAAACACTTCACTAAGAAAGTATTTTCAAACTGTCTTATGTAGTTACTGATCTTCTAGATTTCCACCCAACTTTAGTTGCATACACAGATGACGGCTATCAACTCGTTAAACGAGTATGACCATGGCGGACAAGATTGATCAATGTTTTTATTCTCGTAATGCCTACAATAGCACTTAAAGCCAGCAAGCAATTTGCAATGCTTGTTGTTTTGTACAGGGATTAGCTTGTTTTGTAAAGTCTGTTCAGCTTGCTCATGTGTTTTCCTGTGACGGTTGAGACCAAAGCGGTTTCTGCAGGTTTTTTAAAATTAAGTTATTATTTACACTATTTACATGCGAAATATTGTCCTCATCTTTGATTTTTGTTACCACGTTTCGACTGTAGTTTTCTTCAGCCTCCATCAGGTGTATATCAATCTGGCTAACCTATAGGGAACTCTGAAATGAACACTTACGGGGGTAGAATGTTCTCGTTCCACTGCCCACGTTTAGGATGTCCCATTTAGTTCTATTTTTTTTTTTTTTTTTTTAGTACTACTTAGTTATTACTCTTTTCCCACTGAGTCCAAGTACATACTGCACGGTCCAGGGATTGAACTCACAATTATTATATCACCAAATTCACGAACCAACGCTTTAACCCACTAGGATATTATCTGGTAGCCTAGTGGATTAAATCATCGGTTGGTGAATTTGGTGCCCAACTCAAAGATTTGTACAGGTCTATTAACATAACAATATCGTTCATAGTTACTATAAAAGATTTGTACCATAGAGCAACATTTTCCTTAATTTCTAAGCAATTATATTTTTTAATCATTTCACCTCGAGTAAGGGTATAAAGCCGCTGGAACGCGAGGTTTTACCGAGAGTGAAAGAATGTGAAAAAAACATTATTAACGAGAGAGGACAGTAAAAGAACAGGATTTTAAGATTACATTTAAATTTTTGAAGTTCGTAGTTGACAGGAAAGCGGGAAACTAGAAGAGAATTCCAACAAACGAGAAGTGCGAGAGAATAAACTGCTATCATAGAACTTATGATTACATCAAGCTATTTCAGCTGTAAAATGATGAAACCTAGTGTTACGCATAAATTCGTAAAGTCAATGTACTAAAAAGTTCATTAGAACAATTACAATGAAATTATTTATAGAAAAGGCACATAGAAGCTAGGTTACAGAGGCGGGAAAGTATCTGAAGTTGAGGTGGCAAGTCAGGACAAAAAAGCATTGCAGATTCTTCTTTGAATTTTCTCAAGAATCTCTGGAGATATAACAGAAGCACGAGACCATATGTGTCAGTAATATTCAATACATGGATGAAAGGTAGACTTATAAGTGTTTAAAGTAGATTCTTGCAAGAAAAATTGTCCAAAACGACACAGTTAACCAAATTTTCTAGCAGAAGACCTAGTAATTGATTTCATATAATCTTTCTATTTCATGTCAATGGAAAACTTTAGCCTACGAAGGCGAAAAGAGTCACTCTACTGGAGGTTAGCTTTAGCTATACTGGTAGGACACTAAAAAGGTTCTCCAATACGATTAAAAGACTGCAGTTTCGTTTTGAAAAAAGTAACGAATTACTTCTTACTCCCAATCAGGAAAACCTTTATTGAAAATAAGGAACAAGGACATAGCCCTGGGGGAGACCTGCATTAATCTAAACAGATCTAGAAGACAACTTTCCTTTGACGATTTAATAAGAAAGATTAAATCAAATCAAATATTTGTCAAGAAATAACGAAACGCTTCGTGAAAAGCAACATGCAAAACACTATCAAACACCGTCGAGATATCTAAAGTAACAGCCCGAGCTTCACCATTCTTATCTAAAGTTTGAAAGACTTTCAGTAATAATTGTCAGTATATCAGCAGTTGACCTAGACAAGAGAAAGTAATATTGTTTGTCTAACAGAAGACACTACTAGCCGAAATTCTTAATCAATTCGGTAATTAGAGCATATAGGACTTTTTCAAAAAGTGGTAGAAATGGGTTGATAATTCGAAGTATCAGAAAGTTCAACAGAGTTCTTAAAAACAAATGAAGTTTTACAACAAGCTTGAAAGCCAGAAGACATTATAGATGAAACTATGGACGGAGATACCACTTAGTAGTTTATATATATATATATATACACGTCGTTCGCAGACAGTAATGTTTCGCAGTTCCTCAGTGCGACTAGACAGTCGAATGCCTCAAGCCTGGATCGAAACCCAACCGATTTGGTGTTAGTCAGAGTTTCTACCAATGATCTATCGTCACTCGACGAATGAGTCAGCCAAATCTAGCCAAATCTAGTGTTTACAAACGTAAACAGACGCGAAGCAACAATACTGCTCCATTCATTCATTGAAGAACTTCGCACTTACGCAGGTGGAAGCTGTTTTTAGAATTTGCTTGTCATTCAGCATTGCTCACTTAACAGGTTTTCACAGTTTTTGAATACATTTGCATGAAAGATACATGTAAAAAAGAGCTTTATTTGAAAAAATATTGGCATAAATAATCTTAAGACTCTTCTTGACGCATCTACTAAACGAACCTATCATTATCATCGATGACTATTTCAATACAAGGTCTGAAACGTTGACATTTTTTAGTATTATGGGACAGCTGATTGACTTCTCTCTCGACTTACTTCATATACGTTATAGTCCATTGGATTATGTCTGGAGAATTAAGAGGTTTTATATTTGGGTTAACATAAGTGTGGAGATTGTAACATCCATTCTTAAGTTGTTTTAGTCTTATGAGACGGCATAACGTCTTGTTGGTAGGTGTACGATCTACCTTAGCTTACGATCTCTATCTAAGGCTTCTCTTCAACATCTCCGTATAGTCAGCAGGATTGACCTTTAAGCTCCGGAGAATTAAGTTAGGAGGCATGATATTTCCCTCATTGCTTACGACTCCCAGAACCATTACAGTTGCCGGAAACGTATGTGCTTGACAGTTGGAACATCCTTAGGTTGTCTGAATAACTGTCATTCATTCGATTAAACTTTTGCTCCTCTTCAAAGTTTTCTCAACAGAGAAAAATCTACAGAGTATTCCAGGATCTTACTGCTTCAACTTTCTTAGCAAGCCTTTTGCGCAGATCCGACGTTTATCTTTTGTCTTTGCGCACATTAATTGACCTCTCCTCATTACATATGACTTGTATGGAATTTTTTCATGCATAGTTCTCGGGATATAGTGCTATAAAACTTGTGTTCTTTAGCAATAGCGTTAATTGATATTACATTTTGGCACCTTTCCTACAAATTGGTACTAGTGATATTATGACCTTTATCAGATGATTTTCATTTGTCTACTACTGAAGAAACTCCGTCGTCAGTTTCCACATCTTCGGAAATTTGACAACAAATGACCGTTTAATTTTCAGTAAGCGAGCGATCTCTAAATCATATGCTATGCATTTATGTCAACGATTACAGCATGTCTTTTCATTTGCTGAGTTAACTTGATGTTTGTCATCATTTATCTGAAAAGAAATGATAATCAAAACAAGTTATTAAAAGGCGTGTACGTCTATTTATCCACTAATTATGCTCTCGGTATTCAGATATAGCTACAAAGACTCACATATGCAAACCCCGATGAGTCAGTTTTACGGTCAATGAATTCATAAATATATACGTGTACGTGTCTCTCCTTACATTACTTGCATGCATATGCCGGGAAAATAGGGAAATTCGCTGAAAAATCTAAAACAGAATATAAAGCACGTAGACTGGGGGATAGAAACATAAACATAGATAGATAGATAGATAGATAGATAGATAGATAGATAGATAGATAGATAGATAGATAGATACGAACAGAATAGAATAGATAGATAGATAGATAGATAGATAGATAGATAGATAGATAGATAGATAGATAGATAGATAGATACGAACAGAATAGAATAGAATAGATAGATAGATAGATAGATAGATACGAACAGAATAGAATAGAATAGATAGATAGATAGATAGATAGATAGATAGATAGATAGATAGATAGATACGAACAGAATAGAATAGAATAGAATAGATAGATAGATAGATAGATAGATAGATAGATAGATACGAACAGAATAGAATAGAATAGAATAGATAGATAGATAGATAGATAGATAGATAGATAGATAGATAGATAGATAGATACGAACAGAATAGAATAGAATAGAATAGATAGATAGATAGATAGATACGAACAGAATAGAATAGAATAGAATAGAATAGATAGATAGATAGATAGATAGATACGAACAGAATAGAATAGAATAGATAGATAGATAGATAGATACGAACAGAATAGAATAGAATAGAATAGAATAGATAGATAGATAGATAGATAGATAGATAGATAGATAGATAGATAGATAGATACGAACAGAATAGAATAGAATAGATAGATAGATAGATAGATAGATAGATAGATAGATAGATAGATGTTATGTATATGTATAAGTCATTATATGAAGAGACGATGCCTTGGATGTAGAGGCGGTTAATTCTAAAATGTTTATTAAAATTTTGCCGCAAAGAAACTCCGTCACTTAACAAATAAAACTTGTTTCAACTCAGCAACTAATTGGGGCAGTTCTCTTTTATATACAAATGCAATAAAATTGGAGAATGTATAAAACTCTGTTTTATGTCGGGTAATACAGAATAACTTGACAGAATTTCTATAATCATCATTAACCACGAAACGCCACTCCCCATAGGATCACGTGTGAATATCACGTGCTAAGCAGTTCGATTCCACAGGCTACATTTTCTATCACTTTCCACCCGACAACCCGGCTTAGATTAATCTACAAACTGATTGATCCTGCAGGCAAGGTACGCATGTGCCATTCATATGTTCGACCCAGAGTTCTGAGCCAAATGAATCTTGACCTCTCAGAAGGTAAAATAGAATCGTTCAGGAAAGCCAAAAATTGGATACGCCTCGTTACTCACTTTGCTTGATGTTATCTATGTGGATGGTAGCAGTGATGGTGAACTTATTGGTAGGATGTTAATAATATTGGTGCGTGTAGAAGTATAAATTGGTACGTGATATTAATGCAAAGGTTACTAACTAGTAGGACTCGAAAATCTTTCCAGTTGCATCTTTGCAATTTGGAATTGCGAAGCAACTGACAGATTTATGTTTGACGAAATAAAAAAAGAAATATTGAGATTTGCACTATTCAATAGCTGCATAAATATTTCGATGTTTATTGGCTTGGGACAAAGGTTTGTGGCGTTTTTAAATAAATTTCAAAGACAATGTTCAGATATTTTAACAGATTTATTTAACCACATATGTGAAATTTTGTTCCACTGCTTTTAACCATTTTTAGACAACTCCCTAATTACTTGCTCCGAGAAAGCAGCGGTTTCTGAGTGATCAACTTTTCCAAGTAGTTTTCATGGACTTCCAGGAAATTAAATTTTTACTGTTAAAAAAATTTTGGAGGGATCAAAATAAGTGGGTTTTGTTTAATTGTTTCCTTTTGAACAGTTTATCAACATAATTTGCTAAAAATTGAAAGGACAGGAAATTGTGAATAGACATGCTCGCCCACACCCAGAAAGGGGCACAGTACATAGAAGATCGAGCTTGTGTAAATGGTTGACAGAACAGGGATTAGGAAAGATAGCAAAAGATAAACATTACTAAGAGCTACAAAGGACGGGAAATTGTGGAGAGCCATGATCATCCATGCCCTAAAGGAACACGGTATATAAAAGAAGAAGAATGGGATTGTGGAAATGGTTGACAGAACGGGAATTAGGAAAAATATCAAAAAGACAAACATTACTAAGAGCTACAAAGAACAGGAAATTGTGGAGAGCCATAATAATCCATGCCCTGAAGTGACACAGCACATAAAAGAAGAAGAATGTGTAAATGGTTGATAGAATAGGGATTAGGAAAGATAGCAAAAACACAAACATTACTAAGAGTTACAAAGAATAGGAAATTGTGGAGAGCCATGATCATCCATGCCTTAAAGGGACACAGCACATAAAAGAAGAAGAAGAAGGTGTAAATGGTTGACAGAACAGGGATTAAGAAAGATAACAAAAAGGTAAACGTTACTAAGAGCTACAAAGAACAGGAAATTGTGGAGAGCCATGATCATCCATGCCCTGAAGGGACACAGCACATAAAAGAAGAAGAATGTGTAAGTGACAGGTAGAATAGGGATTAGGAAAGATAGCAAATCACAAACATTACTAAGAGCTACAAAGAATAGGAAATTGTGGAGAGCCATGATCATCCATGCCCTGAAGGGACACAGCACGTAAAAGAAGAATGTGTAAATGGTTGATAGAATAGGGATTAGGAAAGATAGCAAATCACAAACATTACTAAGAGCTAAAAAGAACAGGAAATTGTGGAGAGCCATGATCATCCATGCCTTAAAGGGACACAGCACATAAAAGAAGAAGAAGAAGGTGTAAATGGTTGACAGAACAGGGATTAAGAAAGATAACAAAAAGGTAAACATTACTAAGAGCTACAAAGAACAGGAAATTGTGGAGAGCCATGATCATCCATGACTTGAAGGGACACAGCACATAAAAGAAGAAGAATGTGTAAATGGTTGATAGAATAGGGATTAGGCAAGATAGCAAAAAGAGAAACATTACTAAGAGCTACAAAGAACAGTAAATTTGTAGAAAACTATGATTGCCCACATCCTGAAAGGACAGATTGATTGATTCGTTTTCAACCATATAGGGGTTATTTAAATTCGGAAAATATTTTTAGATTGTATTCTTTGAAATAATAATGGTCTACGGATAAAAGTCTTACTTACTAGTCTTAATTAACCCATAACTCTAGAAGAAGAGATGGACTTATATTGTCCCAAGGGTATTTGCGCGTAAGTGAATACAATGAACCCAACGGGAATTGGAACTCGACTAACATTTCCAAGCTATTATGCCTTACACTATCCGCACATACAAGCTTACATCACCTGGTATTCCAGTCAATTACCCATCTAGGTAATGATCAGGCTCGATGTTGCTTAACATCAGTGATCGTACGAGAACCATTTATTCACCGTGATGTGGCCCTAAACTGAAATAAGTGGTAATCCGAAAATAAAACGTCAGTTGAGTACAGAGAAAATAGAAGGATATCCCATTCAAAGTTTATCAATTTCTGCTGGGTCTGCAAAGAGACGTGAGGTTTGATAGTGCCTCACAGAATACAACACACTACCAACTGACTAATTCATTTTTCATAGCTTGCAATCGTTGTTTTTAAAACATGAGTTTTTCGTTGAGTTTCAGCTAAGAACACAGATGGCAAGGCAGTCGAATTAATTTTTTCATGACGATTCGAAGTGTTTTCAGATGCATTATAGCGTTCTTATAAAATATGTGGAGTATCCCTACGACGCCCCGTGTCATGTGACCTGGATTTTTTAAAATCTACAAGCTAAATCACACAAGCAAGGCAGTAAAGCCACTAAGACACACAGGGGTGTGGAAAAAACAGAGCAAGAACAAAAAATAAGAGTAATCAGGTGAACAGTAAATAGCGATTAACATTGCATTTAAGTTTTTGAAGATAAAAGTTGGCTGGGAAACATGGAGCTGGGAGAGAGTTCCACAAGCAAGAAGTGCCAGAAAAAAACTGTTAGCATAGTGTACTTTCGCTTACATCTAACCAAATGAACTGTAAATTGGTGAGAACTACGTCACCAGTTTAGTACTGCGCTTAAATTCATAAAGTCTAGGTACCATGGTGGAAAGTTACCTTGAAGGTACTTATAGAAAAAGCTCAGGGTGGCAACCTTATGGCGGTAGGAAAGTGGCTGAAGTCGAGACGCCAGATCAGAATCAATAATATTGTTGATTCTTATTTGGTCTAACAGGAGAACTATTGACTTCATCTTTGTGCTGTCAGCAGACGCATCGTGGTGGTATTTCATTCTAATCTGGGACTGATCTTTTTAAGCACGTATTAGATAGATTTTTTAAAATTCAAAGAAAGATGGCGATGTAATGTAAAAAGTTTTAGGCGTGTGTTTATAGTTGGTAATAATGTTATTAATCTTTCAAATTATTTTCTCTTCAAAAAATGATGTTCTTTTTTAATTAGGTTGGCAATTAGTGAAATCAAAGTTATGTCTAACATCGCTTCTATGCAGTACGAGAGAGATCGTTTGTCTAAACGCAAATGTCTCTTGTGTTCGTAAATGCGGGTTTTTAAATAACATGATCTCTCCTCCACATAAACATTTTTTCATTATAAACATTTATTAGATAAATCCCGGCATTCGAATTGATGTTACGTACATTTTTCTTCCTCATTATATATCCTATTGTCATGGGGGTGGTGGTAACTATCCTAGTATTGGAGATGACTAATTTGTTTTCGAGTTTAGAAGAAAGAGTGTTGGAGGGTAGGATTATGAATTTTTGTTAGAAGTTTTATTAATGTTGTATAGATTTTCTACTAGACATGCACACATGCACAATTACGAATACACATTAACCATGCGATGCTCGCATAGACATACAAGAATCTTTACAAACTTACATAAATATAGAATTATTCATGGTTTTAATGCACGTGGTACGTGACTGACTAATTATAATTGAAAATATTAGGTTGGTGCAAAAATAATGTCGTTTTCTCACATAGTAATAATATATGTGAGAAAACGACATTATTTTTGCACCAACCTAATACAAGTGTTTTCTTTCTTTTTTACGTGTTAGATTGATATACGCTTCCTATTTGTTTATCTTATCACATATATATATATATATATATATATATATATATATATTAGATATTAGATATTTCACTCCAAGAAAAACGATAAACCCACTAATATGTAAGTGATTACGGAGAGTGAAAGTGATTGAGATAAAACATTATTAAGGTGCGAGAACAATAATAGCTCAGTGTTGAGGAAGACAGAAGAATGCGATTTGATAATTGCATTTAAACTTTTGAACATCAAACTTGGCCTGAAAGCAAGAAACCAGAAAGGAGTTCCACAGGGGAAAAGTGCCAGAGAAGAATTTGTTAGCATAAAAATTATGTGTACATCTAGCAATTTCAATACTAGTTGACTACCTACTACTGCGCTTAAATTCGTAAATTCGAGATACCAAAGAGGTAAACTCATCATGACAATTACCCTGAAAATATTTATAGGAAATGCACAGAGAATCTAGGCGGTTGGAAAGTAATTGAAGCCGACAAGGCAGATCAGGCCAGATAACATTACAGATTCTTTTTTGGATTTTGTTAAGAATCTCTAGATACATATCAGAAGACACCAAACCAGATATGGCAGCAATATTCAATATATGGTCGAATAGTGTAAGATAAATAATGGTGAGAAAGAAATTTGTAGAACCAGCTTTCCTTGCAGCAGACATAGCAGCTGATTCAATATACTCGTTAAACTTCATGCCAGTGGAAAAGGTCAGCATCAGTCATGCTGATAGAGATTAAAAACGATTTAATGGGCGTACTTTCGTTCTGAAGGGGCCTTAAAATTCCTACCCCAGTTAAAAAGTGAGACAAAGTTTATGTACAATTCTTTTTATGCTATATCCTTTCAGGATGTAGGTGATCATGGCTCTCCACCTCCTTCTATCCCTTACAGTTCTCAACAAGTTCTTTCTCTCTGCTTCCTCTCCCTCTCACCAGACCACGGTCTGTCATCCACTTGCTTAATCCCGCCAGGTATGTCCCGAGTTGTTTTCTCTCTTTCCCACTCTTCGACCCGTGAGTATTAGATTCTCCAAGCCTCATTATGTGTCCCAGAAACTTCAGCTGCCTCTTCTTGATTTTAAGTATAAGCCTCCTACTTGTTTGCAATCTCTCATCGTTGCTCACATGCTCGGTCCATATCATTAGCATCCATAAATCGTCCAACATTCGCTGCCGTAAAGAAGGACAGATGTCACGTAACAGTACAATATTCTTTTCTTTGTTACCAAAGAAATCCTCCTGTCTCACAATACACTGCCCAACATTTGGAGTCCGTCTTTGGCCATCTCACTACGTCTATGGATCTCAGTGTCGCACTTAGCATCCTCTGTCAAAACAATTCCCAGATATTGCGCCTGCTTGAGTCTAGTGTTCCTGACCTACAAACCGCATTTCGGGCTCATCCTCTTACCGATGACCATACATTCCGTCTTCTTATAGTTTATGCTTAGTCCCTACTTCTCACTCTCCGTCGCTATCTTCTGTAGGAGATTTTGTAGTTTCATTTCCTTGTCAGCTATTAGTACTGTGTCATCTGCGTATCTTATGTTGTTAAGATTATGTCTCTAAGACGAAAATGTTTAGGGAGTGCCATGATCACTAGATCATCCAAAGTAAGTTTGTGCCCAGGATCTTACAGCATTTCACCTGGCAGATCCCCTATTATTACAGTGTGGGATATCTAATACCAAAAGTGATGGGAACAAAATGAAAAAGAAAATAATCTAAATGAAATCGGCTAGATGACATACCCATAAAAAAGAATGAAAAATAATTTAAAATTTAGAATTCCCTGTGTCTCAAGTTCTTGCGCACGTGCAGTCGCACTAACGTAAATAAATTCAGTTCGATGATATCTTAAAGGACGAAACGCGTCACACAAAAACTTTTTCATACGTCTTTCCCCCAAAATTGTTCTTGATATATAAATATGTATATATCGCTAACCCATATATATATATATATATATATATATATATATATATATATAAATGTGTGTGTGTGTATGTGTATGTGTGTGTATGAGTGAGTGTGTTTCTAAAGTGCCCAAGGTGTACACATGAACATCAACAGATACAAATAAACATTCTTAATATACTGTTATTTAAGCTAGTACACAGTTTTATGTCAGTTTCGGTATTAGGTTGGTGCAAAAATAATGTCGGTTTTTGACGTTAAAAAATACGTCAAAAACCGACATTATTTTTGCACCAACCTAAGTTTCCACGTCGGATGGCCGCTCCATAAGCGCAGGTGATTTATTTTCCCACAGTAATGAAGTGTTAGAGAGGGGTCAAAGGCAATATAGAAAATTGTTAAAATTTTCGTATATTTTATTTTTCTTGTTTTCCTTCAATTCTTAGTGAGATCCAGGTTTTCCGTTAACTTTTACCGTGATTCCGTTTTCACATTTATATTTACTATGATCTGGCTTTTCGTAAAATATTTACCGCAATCCTACGTCGTCTATAACTTATACTTTCATCATACTTTACCTATTATATTTTATCACTATCTTACAATCCATATTTATATTTATCGTCTTCCCAATTCCCTTTTTTATATTTGCCGGGATTCCAATACACCTTTCATATTTACCATAATCCCACTTTCATTTTCATATTTACCGTAATCACACTCCTCTTTTTATATTTACCGTGGTCCCACTTCACATTTTATATTAACAGGGATACCACTTTGCCTTTTATATTTTATCATTACTTACGGATTACTGAATTCTGATTTCAACAAATATTTTGCTATAAAATATAAAATTTTGTGTTCAGAAATGCCGTTGTTTTAAATAGTATAGTTACATTTTTTCAAAGTCCACGTGGATAATTAATGGATATTAATATGTACTTACTAGCCAGACACGTGGAAATTTCATGAGGGCTAATAAATCAGATGATCTCATGCGTTTGATTTTTTTTTTTTTTTTTTCATTATCTGTATCTTCTTATTCTCTTCCTCATATCTAGTGATTGTTGCCTGCCTAGGTTTATTTTAATATTTCCTCCAAACACGGATTAGCTTTGCTTGTGAATAAAGGTGCATAAATATTTCTACTTCATTCTGGTCTATATATTAGGTTGGTGCAAAAATAATGTCGTTTTCTCACATGTGAGAAAACGACATTATTTTTGCACCAACCTAATATTTCCTTCCCTGTTTCTATCTCTCTATCTGTCTCTCTATCTATCTGTTTCTCTCTCTCTCTCCCTCTCTCTCTCTCTCTCTCTCTCTCTCTCTATCTATCTATCTATCTACCGACATCGATAGATAGATAGATAGATAGATAGATAGATAGATAGATAGATAGATAGATAGATAGATAAGTCGGTAGGTAGGTAGGTAGTGAATCATATTTCATTGGACTGGGTATATGTTAGGAAAAGTCAAATACCATCCAAATACATAAACTCTAAAAAATACTTTGGTGCAATACTAATGTACCTTTTTTTCCCTTTTAAATTTTTCAAAATAATTTTCCACTTCTTCATCATTTATTATTTCTTGACTCTTAAATACATTTGTTTGGCACGGTTTTGTCTGCTTAGCACACTTAGTTTTCACCGCGACACAATTTGTACGAGACCGTGCTGAAGTTTTCCAATATCTGATTAAACGACTAGACATAACATTTTCTTTTTGGAATATTTTGTTGTTTGAACAAAGGTATTTCCATGACGCCCTTGTAATGAGTTTTAATAAAGTCAGTAATTACGGTTATTAATGGCCAACTCAGAGGGAAAACTGCAAAAATTCTAGTGAACGTAACCAATGAAAACGAGAAAAAAGGGCTAACTATTAATTATAAGACAGAATGCATAGTTATTATCAAGATGCAGGGTAGAAAATATGAGACGTAAAAATCAAACAAGTACAGAAGAAATCTGAAACGATCTGGGAAAAGTTTTAAAAGACAATGGAAAATGCGACAGGGAAATTCAAAGGTGCATCAAAATAGAGAAAGTAAAGTATTAAGGGAAAGGAAAATTTCGTTAAAAATAAAGAAAAGAATGTTGAACTGCGACGTTATATTATTCCTTCTGTATGGCTATTAATGCCTGACAATGTGCCACAGAAGTAGAAGAGACTTGAGGCAATAACGATATGACTCTACGTAAGGATGCTGAGAATAGCATGAACATAACATGTGGGAAACAAGGAAGATCAGAAGAAAATCGGAACTCGGAAGGCACTCATATGTAAAATCAAAAAGTTTCTGAAAAACATAAAGAACAGCTTGGAAAAAATAATATTCACAGGACGTATTATTGGAAAGCAGAATAGGGGTAAACAGTAAGCAACGTACCGTGTGAGTTTGCGCGAATAAATAACAGAGAAAAGTCAATGAAAGGAGATACCTTAAACCTAATAAAAAGACAAGTAGTTATGGAGGAATATGATGACTTCAATGACCGGAAAAATGAGGTATATCTTTATTATTATTATTATTATTATTATTATTATTATTATTATTATTTCCTTTGATTTCTGTTGTATACACATTTCCTTCCGGGTCACAACCAGAGACCTAAGGTCAGAAATGGCTTAGTGACATTTTCCATTGATCAGTTTCGTAAACACTCACACACAGAGTTTTACATAGACAAAGCTCTTCGTAATGTGTGAGTTGTACTTGTGAGTAAAATATTTTGTATTTCATTAAGGCATGGGCTAACAGAAACCCCTTCTTTTTCCAATCAAATCCCATGGCTCAAATTACAACTGAAATTATTGATGTCTTCATGCGCCACATTTTTGAGATTTCCATTTCAAGGTCCTTGTATTTTGATAGTTTTTTTAATGTCTTCAAAGATATATTACAATCTGCACAGACTGCTATGTCAATAAGAAATCTGTTTTTGTCATCTTTGATCACGATGTATGGGTGATTAGTTTTCATTATTCTGTCTGTGTGTATTGTAAGTCCTATGAAATTATTATTATTGTAGTAGTAGTAGTAGTAGTAGTAGTAGTAGTAGTAGTAGTAGTATCGTGAGAAAACAGCTCGCTAACAAAGTAAAGTTGGGGTGCAATTATTATGAAGCTTAAGATACGGAAAAAGGTCTACCAGACACATGAATCACGGATAAATATGTGCGATACACTGACAGATTTTCATTAAAAATTGCGCATAACCTTCCAGTAAGAAATACTTTTCTTTCTGGTCACCCAGTCTGCTCAGGTGGTCTCTGATTTAAGATGTTGCCAAGTAACCTTAGCTTCCTTATCTTTCAACACTTTGACACCTGGCCATGTTACTCTCCCACTACTCGCGACCATGACCAGAGATACACAGTGTCTCAGCTCCTAAGGTACATGACCATCTGTTTATGGTCAGGCAAATGACAGACAAATCTGAGGTTGTCACCGTGATATTTAATGTAAACCATCTTCATTCCTCAACATCTGTATATAATAACACTTACTATCAATAAAGATCAGAAGCCACACGAAGCATACCTTGTGTGACATTCAAACATTATTATTATTATTATTATTATTATTATTATTATTATTATAAAAATAAGAAGTGTATTAGTAATAACAGTAAGACAGATAATGATAATAAAGTATTATTGATTATAATGACGAACATTTTAGAGCCATTATGCTGACGCAACTGCTAGCATATATAATAATTATTACTGCCGTTTCAGTAAACACATATAAACCAAAAATAGATTCAACCGAATTATGTATGTATGACAATATAACTAAAGATGTAACGCATTTGTGGTAACCATAGAATTTGGACAAGATTTAATATTATTTATTTTCATTCGGTCGAGTTAGCTCGGACAATAATAAGTCTATCCCGCCAACCATCACTGTCCTACATCAAGGTCGGAAGGTCATTAGGGAGGCATTCTCTGTCATAACATAGCTGGTCAATATAGGTGATTGCTGGGCGACCAATTCGTCTTGGTCCATGGATAGGTGTCCAGTACAGTAGATCATTTCGAACTTCTTGCTTTGCTCACCAACAGTGTCTTGCAACTTTGCAAGATTTAATACTGGTCACGTAATTATAGTTGAACTACATTAACAAATAAAAATAAATTAGGGTTTTTTTCAAATAGTTTAATTTCCCCTGTTTTATGGCTTTGTAAATAAAACGTATACTTATGTCAATGATGATGATATCAATGTGGATATGATGATAATATTGATGTTCATAATATTGTTAATAATCGTATGATGATGATTGATTGTCTACAATTGAATGTACATCAGCTGTTTTATCATTTTGTTGGTACCGGTAGTAAGGTGCCAGAACATTTTGGTAGCGTTTAGAGAGGTTGCTCGCGTTAAAAATTACGTAATATCGGGGTATTTGTACTATGGGCATGTGTCCCTGCAACCATGAGGCCACATTATGCTTTTGTCTTATCTATCTTCAGGGCTGTTTGTTTTGCCATAGACGATGGACAGCGATAATCATTTTGGCCTTTTCCTACTTAAAAATTAAAATAATCTTCTCATGAGTTTCAATTAAAAGAAATATGACTAAATCATTTTAAAAAAATTACCTATCTACTTTCTTTCTTTCCCCATAATTCACAGTATTCGGACGAATTCCTGTAATGTAGAATCTTTTTCTCTTGAAACGTGTGAAACTGATTTAAACACTTCTGTTTTAATCTATGAATTCTCTGTTCCAGGCTATCTTCCTCTTTGTCTCAAAGATTCTAAGTTATATATGTATTAGGTTGGTGCAAAAATAATGTCGTTTTCTCACATGTGTTACTATGTGAGAAAACGATATTATTTTTGCACCAACCTAATATATGCATAGCCTTGTTGTTTACATCCGGGAAAATCTCCCATTGGAAAGGGAATTGTCTCTTGAGTCCACGGATGATTCTTTCGTGTGCTTTCAACTTTCTATATTGTACTCTATTATTTAACTCTTTTTCCTTTATCTCCACATTCTTCTCAGGTCTGTAACATATTACACAAAATATTTGGCAGAACTGAAATCTCTATCTATCTATTTATCTATCTATCTCTTACATATCTGCGAAAATCTTTGCGATTGATGATTTAAATGCTTATCATGTCACGTGGCTTATGTTTGTTGTGTAATGGATATCGGCTCGAATGAGAACTCGGATAGCCGAGTTCGAATCCCAGTCGAGTTTGTTACATTCACTTACACACAAATACCCTTGAGAAAGGTATGAATCCGTCTCTTCTCCCCCACCTATGTGTTGAATAGTATGACAAATTGGATTCTTTAGATTTGGTTAGCAGCCAGTCTACTGCAGAAATAAATAGCAACCTACTACTGGAAAAAAATCTTCTGACTTGTTAGTCATGTATCGAAAGGTACAAGATCGCCCAAGCGTGTATCACGCGTGGCACTTAACTGACTGTCTGGCTTAAGCATTTAAATGTTACCGACTTTCAATTTTTCTGTTGCTCAGTCTCTCGGTCAAATATCAGATTTTACTACACATTTCTCTAATAATGTTGATCAACATCCTTTTTTATTTGTAGAGCATCGCAACCCTGTCCTATTGGTAATTCGGAACACGCTGTAATGTCTGTTGATATTTCTTTTGATTCGTCTATTAGACATCAACCTCCTATTCACAAGATTTCTTTCTGTTACCAGCTTACCGACTGGGATTAATTCCGTGATTTTCTTAGCAACGTCCCTTGGAATTAAATTTTCAACTTGGTAAAAGCAGACATTGATGTTTCTGTGCCATCTCGGAAATAACATGTGCAACCACAATTAACTCATTGGTTCACACCTGCCTGTTTAGACGCTGTAGCTCCCAGGAATCAATTTTTTCAGGCTGTACCAGCGTGATAGTTCTGATCACAATAGACGCCTCTGCGCGTAATAATTGTAAACGTATCCTTAAAGAGGCTAATTATTTGTTCGCTGACAGAATGAGGTAACGTTTAACAAGTTGGATTCCCGTGATTACTGGTGTAAGTCAGTCTTCTATTCCTCTTCTCTTCACTCAATTTGAAGTGTTATTATCTTCTGTTGATAAAACAGAATATTTGTAAATTACCTTCAAAATTTACTTCTAATTCTTCTGGGGTATCTTTGTCTGGCTTTCCACTTAAAACTGAATTTCTACTGTGTGATAGCTCGTTCCATGGTTTCTGCTATAAAGTTCTAAACTAAATCCCCAAAAATCACATGGACTTAATGGTAACCCTGCAATAGTCCTAAAGAAATGTGCTCCAGCAATGATTTGTTCTCTCTAACCTCTACAATGAATTTCTTACTTCTTCTGTCTTTTCAGCTTGTTGGTTACCATCTTCTATATTTTCTGCTTTTAATAAATTCGGTGAACAGTCTAATCCTTCGAATAATCGACTTATTTCTCTTTTGGGAAGTATTCTACAGGCTATGATGTAGTCTTTTGTCAGATAAACAAGAAGGTTTTCGCTTTTTTAGGTCAAATGTTGATGCGTTCATGGTTATAACCGAAAGAGTCTGCCAAGCTTTAGATAAGAATGGCGAAGCTCGGGTTGTTGCTTTAGATATCTCAAAAGTTTTTGACAGTGTTTGGCATGCTGGAATTCACAAATTGAAGTGTTATGGTATTTCTGGACCAATATTTGATTCAACCTATCTTATCAAATCGCGAAATTAAATGCAGGTGTTCCCCAGGGCTCTATCCTTGGACCTACATTGATCTTAATTTTCATAAACGACCTTCCCGATATCATCAGTTCTCGACTCGGCATCTATACTGATGACACCACTATTTACTCCTATCTTAACGGTTAATCTGATGGGTTTTATAAGGTCAAATTAGTTGCTGACCTAAACAATGACCTTCAATCTGTTATTAACAGGAACAAGATATGATTTCTTTATTTCACCACCTCAAAAACTAAACTGCTCCCTTTTAATCGTCTTAGAGAAAAATTTTACAGATCCATCAGCATGGCTGATGCTAACGTCCAACAAAGCTTTGAGAGCTAACATTTTCTACTAGCTTGAATTATAACGATTCCTGTCAAAATTCAAAGAAGGGTCTGCAATGTTACTGGTCCTGACCTGTCAACTCAGCTTCATTCACTTTCCCACCACCGTAACGTAACTTCCTATAAATATTTTCATGTTAATTGTTCTGAGGAGATTTCCTCTTTGGTACGTAGACTTTACGAATTTAGGCGCATTACTAGATTGGTAGCTAGGTCTCATCATTTTACAGTTTAAATTACTATATGTAACCATAAGTTCTATGCTTAAAGTTTTTTCCTTCATAATTTCCATTGTGAAACTCTCTTCTGGCATCTTGTTTCCCAGTCAACTTTGATCTTCAAAATTTAAATGCAATGTCAATCGTTATCTTCTGTATTCTTACCTTTTAATATCCTCTTTCTGCAATATTTTTTACCTATATTCTCTCACACTCAGTAATCCCTTGGGACTCAATAGCTCTATTGCCTTGCTTGTGATAAAATGATTGAAACACATATTATTAACCTACTAATAATTTGTATCATATATCACCATAGTAATATTTTTTTTATATTTTATCACCCTCGTAATATTTGATACCGTGTATTGCTATAGTAATGTTTTTGTTTTATCAGACTAATAACATTTTTAACGTGCATATACATATTTACATGTTTTTATCTTTGCCACCACATCTAAATAAATCAAGTTTTATTTTTATAATTTTTGGTGAGTTATTCTATAGGTTGGGTCTTTTTCTCTTCTGTTAAATTATAAAAGTGTATTGATTTTTACTTCTTTTTAATTATTGAGTAAATCACAAATAAAAGGTTGTTTATTCAAAGCTGATCACACAAAATCGGCTTAAATTATCGAACAGCAATCGTGGCTTTACTTCTTGAACGTCACGTATGTAACTTCAGTGACCGTTTAAATACAGAAAAAAGACTACACGACATTTCCTTTGAGCGAACCTCGGTGATGAATGCCTGTGCTAAAGACATATGCCAGAACTTGATGGATGTTAAAATTTCTTCTTGTTTCTCCCCTTCTATTAATCTGTCACATACACGCATTTATGCACATAGATGCAAAAATACACAGAGATGCGCACACATGAACACACACACAACACATACATATATATATATATATATATATATATATATATATATATATATATATATACATGCATACATACATATATATACACATACACACACGCACATACATATATATATATATATATATATATATATATATATATATATATATATATATATGCTATAAAAGAAGTATATTAATAAAATATATTTATGTAAGGAAAAATAAAATCTGTACATATACGTATATTCGACAGACAAATAAATCTGGACGTAAAACTTTTGAATTTTGATGCTGCAAACACAAACGAATTCATTTTTTATGAGAATTCCCCATACATCTCATACATACATAGGCGCGCGTGCGCACACACACACACACACACACATATATATATATATATATATATATATATATATATATATATATATACCATGGTTTTATTTCCGAATCAACCACATATATATATATATATATATATATATATATATATATATATATATATATATATATATATATATATATACTATATACTATATATACAATATACCATGGTTTTATTTCCGAATCAACCACGGCATACATGACTAAATTCACTTTGTTACCAGCAAATTACTTGTTACCAGCAAATTACTTGTTACCAGCTGGACTATATTAAGCGGTTAAAAATTTGAACAGAAGCATTACAACATTGTGACTGGTAATCAACTAAGTTTGGTGGTGTCGAAACCTGACTTAGTGGTAATGATGTTTAATCTGGAAATACTGTCTGACGCTAATGTCTGGCACCACTGCTACAGATTTACACTAGTAATTTTTGGAATTACTTTATTATTACTGTTATTAGTGATTTCTTATTAATCTGATAAAGATATTAAAGACTGTTAAATTTTCAAGTACTGAAAATAACTACATAATTATCAACATCGTCAATGACTTTTTAGTTTATTTCATTGCTTAATTTATTTTCTTAAAAGTAATTTGTGTTTGTTTATTAATAACAATTTTAAAAAGCAATAATAGTTTAATCAGTAATTCTGTTTTAACTTTAACATTACCTTTGTTATATGTGATAATTTCCGAAAAATAACGTACATCATATATAAATTTTACTGTTCGCTTTTGCTCGAATACCATTAGGAAAAGTTTGATTCCACCTTTTCTCTTCACCCATCAAGTGGGTAATATCTGGACAGATCTGTTTCTTTAGTTTTGTTTGGCAACCAATTTAGGAGAAGGACAGCTCTTATTCCAAAACCGAATGGACATGGGGTTAGTAAATCTACCAATTAGAAATCCAAATTACTAGGAAAACCACAGGAGTAAAACATGGTATAGCATATAAGAATATATTTGCGTAGCTTTCACGAAGAAATGAATTGATATGGTGGGACTGTAGCACAGTATTCCATTGAAGGTTTAGTGGGATAACATACAAAAAGATATATACGTAGTTATTCGCGAGGAAATGAACTGATATGGGAGGAAGGACTGTATCCCAGTACCCTTGGATTTTTTATGGGATAACATACAAGAATATATTTACGTAGCTTTTACGAGGAAATGTATTGATATGGTTGGACTGTAACTCAGAACTCCACTGAAGATTTAATGGGTTAACATACAACAACATATTTACGTAGCTTTCGTGAGGAACTGAATGTATATAATAAGGCTTTTTTGTGTATTCCCAAGAATTCCAAATCAAAATCCAGAGCTACTCCTTAGAGCAATCCCTTTCCGATTGACCATATTTTCATTGATGTATTAGGTTGGTGCAAAAATAATGCCCTAGTAATGTCGTTTTTTTACGTATTTTTAACGTCAAAAAACGACATTATTACGTCATTATTTTTGCATCAACCTAATAGCTGTATCTACCACTCTTGGCCAATTGCGGATTGGTGAGGTTATTTAACCCATAGTTAGAGTAGATGGTTTGGAATTCAGTGTAGTCTTTCTCCTAGACCGGTTGCCACCCAACGCTATAGAATCCAATCTACCCTGCTATTTAACCCATAGCTGGAGGGAGAAGAGATGCATTCATACATTTCTCAAAGGTATTTGCACGTAAGTGAATATAATGAACTCAACTGGAATTCCTCAATGCAGTTAATTTCTCAGTTCGAAATAATATTTGTTTTATACTTAAAAGTATTCACAACATATTTCTATAAATAAATTTTACTGTGGCATAAAATACTCTACCAGTTTACTCTCTGTTTAATCGACAATTATCGAATACTTATCGAATAATTCTAGTTACAGATTTCTGATATAAAAAAAAACTATATAATCATTTCTTATATCCATGAAGTATATATGTTCAGGAAAACCATGAAAATATGATATCTCTTGTTGGCGTTCACCCAGTAATTACTAGTTTCCTTTATTTACCGTGCAAGATTTTTCCCTAATAATTAATACATTGTTTGTTAATAACAGTTAAATGCTTTATTGATTTATAACATTATTCCATCTTTTTTAATATCAGGCCGTTATACTTTTCTACTTTACATCAGAGTGCAGTATCTGTTCGTGACTCGGCTCTTGTGAGTTGCAATCAGTTACATTTTTAGCTGAGAGAGCTATGGAATAATATTAAAATAGAAAAGTTGAAGTAAAAATCAAAACGTAGAATGAAAGAAAGCTAGATAAAAATAAAAATAAAAATAGATAGAATGAGAAATAGAAATATACGTGTATAACAATAAGAAAGATTGTATTTCGTCTAAGAAAGTGTCGATCATGGCATTTTTTAAAGATAATATATTTGGAAAAGCAATCTTTGTAATTAGAGTGCTTGATAAAGATAAAGCCTTGAGAGTAAGAAATACAATCACTTAGCATGTTTCCACTCTAAGTTTCGCGGAAATTGTATTCACTCTACGGGAGAGATTATTCTAAAATTTTACAATTTGCAATCATGTCTCCTAATTCAAATTAAAAAATTGTAAAAATTTAACACATTTTCAGGCTGGCAGAAATTTAAATGTTGCTACGTTTTTACCGAAACTCTAACGTGGCAAGAATTTCAAATTTGAAAATTCTGATTATCGTTTGTTTTTAGGAGTATAAGTATGAACCCTATAATTTAAAATGATTTATAGAACATCTGCCCCTTTTTGGGAGCTTATCGACCGCGTTTTGACACGTTTTGACGCGTAATTTCCATTGGATTTTTCTATATAATATTTGTATATAACTCTCTCTCTCTCTTTCTCTTTCTCTCTCTATAACTATATATATATGTGTGTGTGTGTACGTGTGTGTATGCGTGTGTGTGTGTGTGTGTGTATCCAAAAGAAACATTAGTGAGTGAGACAAGCTTGTTGGCTGCAAATCAAGAGACAATGCTCAAAATACTGAAAAGCAGAGAGCGATGAAAGGCATCAGACCTGCATTATACTAGAATTATTTCTGGAAAGACAGAAAAAATGAAATATAAAAGAGAAGAGGCGAGAGGAAATATTTGTATATTCCTTATTTATTTCTTGTATGTGGAATAGTATTTACATATAAACATGAACTTGTAACAACGATTGGAATGGATAAGGTATGGTATGAGATTATGCAAACAAAAGTTGGAAGAACAGAAACCTCAGAGAAGCTTAGTTTTTAACACCCATAGAATTTAAACGGATCTTTCTCGTATAGAATAAACTTTGCAATAGAGATTTTATTTAAAAATATGCATAGTGTTTAATGTGTTTAAAATACCGTTTTTCAACTGTAAATCATTGTTTTCATCATCGAAAGGTTGAGTTGAAAATATAAACCTGTTATAAGTGGAAGACTATACTTTTATTGCAGTTCATAATTTCACAAGTGGCATAATCTGATAGTATTTCCACGAGAAGGAAGCAAATAGTATCAAAACTGATGAATATGATAACTATTATGCATCTATTTATTCAAAAGTGTCTCTTCGCCCACTCATTCTGTCTGGAAATATATTATTAAGATAAAACCTAATATCATAATGAAAATCGGAAATTTGCTAAAAATAAAATCCCTGTAAATTCTCAGAGAATCTTTAATGCACTGAAATGTATATCACGTGCGTATACACTTTTGGAAACGTCCTATATAATCGCCGAATATTTATAATATAAAAGTTGGACTGATTAATTTTAGAACTCTTTGGATTAATTAGAGCTGAAAATCGTCTGGCTGGGTCGAGTAATTAGAATAGCTCAAAATCGTATCCATGTTTTGCAGAAATGAAGTATTTCAAGTAGATTCTTAATCAGATCATCCAAATGCAATATTCAACACAAATGATTTTAACGCTGAATTTTCAAAATTCACCATTATAACTTTTTCTTTACTCTAAGACGGTGTCTTCAAACCAATGATTTATTAAAAACAGAAAGCAAATTTAGAAATTTACTTTGAAGACAGAAAATTACTGTCGGACACTTCTTTCTCTCTCTCTCTCTCTCTCTCTCTGTCTCTGTCTCTGTCTCTCTCTGTCTCTCTCTCTCTCTCTCTTTCGCACACAATCAATCTCATTCATTTGCTGTCTATATTTTACTCTCCTATTTCTTGTATATTCTCCCTCTCTCTCATTCACTCTCTTCTTTCAATCACCTTTTTCCATTTTCATTATCTCTCTCTTTCTTTATCTCTCTCTCTCTCTCTCTATATATATATATATATATATATATATATATATATATATATATATATATATATAAAGAAAGAACAGTAAGATATATAATCCGGTGTTCTTATAGATATTTTTATTTTTACAAAATAGTGCTCAATGTAAATTTACAGAGCATTAATAAGACACCTACAGTAAAATGAAATTATGATGAAAAGCTAAAAGATGTAGGCCATTGAATGACCCATGTCCTTTGTACACACATGAGAAACTATATATTACTAAGTTTATAAAAAATAAAATTTACTAAATCAGAGAAATGAAATACCTATTTTTGCCGTAATTGTCATAAATTTTACTTAAATAATATTTAAATATAAAATTTTTAAATATTGTGACCTGGTAATATACATACTTATATTTGATATGGAAAAATAATTTTACAATTCTAATTCTAATATATTTACTTCTTTTAAAAATAAATATAGTCTATTAAAATTAACAGTGAAAATATTTTAAAGTTGTATTTAAAATTGTAGTTAAATAAAACGAATTCTAACCTAAACATCTTTTAAAATTGTAGTTAAATAACACGTATTCTAACCTAAACACCTCTCTCAAAGTACTACAAGCACTTAAAAGAATCCAATAAAACACCTACAGTAAAATGAAATTAATATGAAAAGCTAGAAGATGTAAGCCATTGAATGACCCATGTCCTTTGTACTTACATGAGAAACTATATATTACTGGATTTATATAAAATATATAAAAATAAAAGTTTACTAAATCAGAGAAATTAATTAGCTATTTTTGCCGTCATTGTCAAAAATTTTACTTAAATAATATTTAAATATAAATTTTTAAAAAATTGTGACCTAGTAATATACATACTTATACTTGATGTGAAAATAATTTTACATACTGTAAGTGATTTTAATACATTTACTTGTTTTAAAAAGAAATATAGTATGTTAAAAATTAAAAGTGAAATTTTTTTATAAATCATAGTTAAATAAAACGTATTCTAACCTAAACACCCGCAAAAAATCTTTAAGTATACAAATAGAAAAAAAATGCCGTAAGAATTTTTGCCGTTAACAATAATTTTTTTTTTTTAATCCAGACGACATGCATTTAACGGATGTCAGAATTCGTTGAAAAATACATCCCTACCCCTACTAAAACGTAACTAATAACTGATACAACAAAATACAGACATAATGAACACGCAAACAAACCCTTGTCTAGGTGAATGGGTTTCTCTGTATCCTTGGAAACGTGAATTAAGATTTTTGATGTTCTTTTAATACCCAGTAATAAATTACTCTAAAATTCGCATGAGGATGAAATGGAATTAATGTCTTTAATTTAATTACAAAATTAAATTCGAACTTTTAGCTTCCATTTTTGAAACATGGTTAGAACTGTGTAGCGAAAAAACATATTTTAAATCAATTAATTTATAATATTAATGCTCATATATATATATCATATATATTGATAGGGGCGTAATGCAAGGCGGGAAGCCACTAGGATGCAGGAGGTTGAAGATTTGGAGCGAGAGCAGATAGGAGTGATAGAAGAAAGGATGAGGAGAAGGATAGTGAATAGATCAAGGTGACTGGAGATGTCGATTGACATTACATTTGAATTGTTGGAGATTATAGCTCTCAGGGAAACAGTAATAGGGAAGGGTGTTCCACAGGCGAGAGGTGCAAGATATGAGGCTATTGGAGTAAAAGAGGCGGCTACATTTAACAGTTTCAACAGTGAAAGGGTTAGAGCGGGATGCCAGCCTCGTAGGGCGCTTGAATTCATGGAGTCTGGGAACCAGTGAAAGCAGCCCATCGGAGCAATTAGCATGAAAGTATTTGTAAAAAAGACAGAGAGAGGCGACGGCACGTCTGTGAGAGAGCGTCTGCAGACGAGATGCCAGATCAGGGCCAATTATATTACATATCCGCCTCTGGATCTTGTCAAGAACTCCGAGGTAAACAGAAGGTGCACCAGACCATATATGGCAGCAATACTCCATGCAAGGGCGAATGGTTGACTTGTATATTTGAAGTATCGATTCCGGAGAGAAAAATTTCCTGGCGCGGCACAGAGAGCCAACTTTCCTCGCGGTGGACAAAGCAATTGACTCAATGTATTTGTTCCATCTCAGGTTAGCAGTCAACGTGAGACCGAGCAGACCCAGAGACCCAGAGAGTTGCTCTCAAGAAGTTGACTATCAGACATTCTAATTGGAGGTGCAGGGAAGGATCTCTATGGTGATTAATAGAGAGTAGTTTAGTTTTTGAGGCCAGCCAGTTGTTGACCAGCCAGTTCTTGCCCCAGTTAACAACCGATTGAAGGTATATTCCTTTATTTTCTATTTATCTCTACTTCTTTCAGTCTGTCTCTTCCTATTTTATTCTCTGTTTCTTTCAGGATCTAGCCAGTCTTTACTTTCCAGTCTCTATAGAGGGCAAAATCTTTTCCGTGTCCTTGTGGGTGACAAATTATTTTCCACCTTACAATGCTTTTACCACAGACGAAATCCTCTCACTGCTTTATAGCTACTTCCATGGAGAGTGCTCAAACGAAATACATTCCTTGCTTCTACCTGCTCTAACTTTAACAGTTAAGACCTGCCATGCTACGTACATTGTAGCGAACCACCCCCATTATGTTCGCATTAAATTGGTGAGTTGTAAGTTCAATTCGGGCAGAGGGATTTCCACGAACCACGGCTTTGAGGAAACAAGTCGAAAGAGGATGCTTTCCGATCACTACAATTTTAATCTTTTCAAGTTAACTGTTATCTTCCCAAAATATTCCCATAAGCTGTGTTACTTACTCTGTAATCCTCTACCTCGAGTGGCTCCAGGGACTTTTACGGGGGAAAGATCGCTGTAAAAAAAAATCATTGTCACTTTGGCAGCTTCCTTTTCTTTATTATGTGAACTGTTATGACTTATTGGGAAAGATGGCGCAGTTGTTTACCGTTGGCTTCTCTGCGGTAGGAATTCAGAGTAGACCTTTTTGTACACTGGCTAATACTGATGTGTCGATTAATTATATTGATCGATTTTTCCAGATTACACATAATCCCTCTCAGACAAAGTGAAAATCCTACCAGAAAAGTTAATTTCAAAAGAAATGTGGTCCAAGCTTTCGACTTTCTTATGTCATCATCAGGATAGATAGAAACAAAAAGTGAGTTCCGTAAAACTGTGTATTGTGACGTAGGCCAAGAGTGCTGTGACGTAGGCAAGGTGTGATGTGTGTGCGTTCGCGTGTGTGTTTTTTTATATACATTTCATGACGCGGGCTCTTAAATTTTAATTGTTTTTACTTATAGATGGTTGTTTTTGTTGTATGACTATTGATTGCTTTGAGGATCAGCATTCTGTTTTTACGATTTCATTTTGCTTGTATTTTGGTATTGTTTGTGAAGATTTATCTAATGCTACTATGATCCCTATGCTGCTTATTAATATGCTGTCTGATGGCACTCTGGTCAGATATGTGGCAGGTGAGTTTCCGTGAGAATGTGGTTATGGTTTATCCTGTGTAATGCGATGAACTTCGAACAATCGGTATACCCTATATAAGGAAATGAAAACACATTGATTTAGAAATGCTTGTAAAAATCAGGGCTTATTCACAAATTAATGAACTTATTTTAAATTTTTTTTTTTTTTTAATTTATTTATTTATTTATTTTTTTTTAGAAAATCTTGGTAAAAATATTTATTTTACATGTTACCCGCCACATTTAATTTTATGAAATTTCGATAAATTACGTTTTGTATTACTTAATGTTTATATTAGTTAAAAGCAGAATTCCTTAAATCATTAATTTTTTTTTCTTTTTGTAAATCAGGGACACCAGTTACTTAAAATCTGCTTTGAATTGTAAAATAAAAAAATGCAATAAAATTAAGACTTTTTTTTTAATTAGAAATGCTTTTAATTTTTTTTATATTTTTCGTTGAATACTTAATTTTTACAATTGCTTTCATTTTTTTAAATTTTAATCAAAATAATTTATAAAATTTTAAATCTTTTAAATTTCTGCATGTCTGCCTGTTAGGTGATATTGTTATTCATTAAAAACCTAGATTTACTAATGGAAACGTTTAGTACAATTCATTGAAAACCAATATTTTTAAAAGAATTTTGAATTTTTGTGTGCATAAACGTGCTGATCCTTGTAAATGCGGATGTCCATACACAACATTAACAAATAAGATCAATAATTATAGTACATTTAAAGCCAAAGTACCTAAAGTTCTATAAAACATGAGAATATTGTAAATATTTAAGATTACTGGATAGTTAAAGATTATATAAAAAGTGCTCACGTTATATTCCTTAAGTAATTTTTACATCAATTTTATATACACAGTAGAAAAAAATAGATAAATTTCCGTTTCTCTGTAAAACTGTCAATACCTAAAATAAACAGCTGCCACCGTCTTAAAAATGTATTTCTGCAATATTTTAACAAAGTTAGTAATATTTGTTCCGTATCAGAGTAAATTTAAATCAGTTAATATTTCTCAAATAAAGTTTCAGAAAAGTCTATTTTATTTTTGAAAGTTTTTTTTAATAAAGAGAATTACATTGTGATGAAAGATGTCTAAAAATGGCGCTAAAATCGGCGATGCTTAACAAAACCAAAACACCTTCCGGTCAATATAAATTAGTTTTGAAATAGAACAAAATATTTTGGTTATTGGAAATATTAAATTTAATCTATTAGGTTGCAATTAAAATTAAAATGAAAACTTCAATAAAAAAAAAAGTATCCTTTTTGCTGCGGCCTGATTCCCGCATGCCCTCTCAGTTAAATTTTCATCTTTACAAAGTATACCATGATGAAGTAAACTGAATCTTTTTGATCAAACAGAGACAATGTTAGTCTTGAAAATGACTGAGACAGTCGAAAGTACTTGAACAGCAGAAACATGAACTTCGGATAATTTATCTACAATTTCGATCCTAATATCCAAAAACTTATTCGAAACTTGGAAAAATACATTAAAACTCTGTTGTGGACACTGGCAACGGCAATTTTTTTTTGTGTGTGGGGGGCGGTCCGAGTCCTCGTCGTCAAGTTGTTGTGTTGGCGAGAGAGAATTTTTTTTCTTCTGTGTGGGTCCGAAGTCCTCGTCGCCAAGTTGTTGTGGACACTGGCAAACGGAATTTTTTTTTTCGAGAAGTGCAAATCCTCGTCGCCAAGTTGTTGTGAATTCCGGGGATGGAATCCTGCACAAATAAATAAACAACGCCAGTAATTGAAATAGAAAAATATGTGTATTAGACGTTAGAATACAAACTTGAAATGAAGGTTAGTAGTCCAGGAATGCAGGTTAGTAGAAAAGTATATGTACAAGTCTCTGTAAATAAAGCCGTAATTATCTCTTTTTCTGGACTCTCATATAACTGAGTGAACACCCTATCTCGACGTTTTTTGTCACGCTATCTCTCCGTAGTATTAGTATACTTTGGACGAGTCCATCTTATGTACGAGGGGCGAGCCCCACAGCCTCTAAACAGACTGACCTTTTGTCGCTTCTTCTTTATCAAATGAATAATTGCTGACTAAATATACACTATACATATATATCTGTGTGTGTTTTTATGTTTTTATGTGTGCGCGAGCGTGTGTGTGTACGTGCACGCGCGTGTGAAAAGACAATGGATAAGAGCAAATCGTCTCTGTCTCTCTTTTTATCTTTATTACTCTCTCTTTATCTTTATTACTCTCTCTTTTGTTTGTTTGTTTTTTTAAGACATAGTATCATTTAAATTCACGGCCGCATTTGATAATATACAATCATAGTACAAAAATGCATCCCAAGATTTGATCAAACGCACACTTTGATTTACAAACGAGTTTAAGTGTCTGTTTCCAACGTTTTCCACTGAAAATAGTAACCGGATCTGATTTCTTTATATACACCCCAGTCCTGCTTCACAAAACCTCCCTAGAGCGCGGTTGCTATTTACAAAAGGCTTAGCATTCCACCACACCAAAGACCGTTTACTATTTAAGGAAAGGCAAGTATTTTAATTCATGTTTCGATATGCCTGGCCATATATTATAGCCGTAATGCACATTCTATTGCCAGTACGATTAGCCAAGTTGGCCTTGGGCATAAAAGGCCATCGATGTGTTGTAATATTGTGGCAGGTTGAGAGAAGGAGCTGAAAGTTAGGGATTTGAAAGTGGGTGGTGACTTGATTATGCTGTCAGGAACTACTGAGGTCGATACATGCCTCTGAAAGCATTAGGTTTGTAGTCATGAAAGAGGAAAAAAGGTGACGAAGATCTGCCCTCAGCACAATCTGGTTTGTGGTTAATAATGAAAACGTCTTCAGATGTACAGTGAAGCGACTGGCGTTTTAACACTGGATTGCGCGTGTGCAGTGGTAGTATTGAACGGAGACAGAGACGCCGAAGTGTGTATTTTATTGTTACAATTATGATTTTCCTGGTTGATGTTCTTGTGATTTACGACATAAGAGTAGGGAAGCTGTCAGACATTTATTACGGTTATTAATATGGCGAATATTGCACTAGCAAATATTTGTTCAGCGCCTGACTACTAATATAAATCTGGTCTGTGCTTCATGCTTTGTGAAAATCTCGGATCTTGAAAATTTATTACAATTTGAAGTATAATTCATTCATTTATTTCATTTCGCATTTGAATCCACATTTTAACCCTTGAATCACGTATATATATATATATATATATATATATATATATATATATATATATGTGTGTGTGTGTGTGTGTGTGTGTGTGTGTGTGTGTGTGTGTGTGTGTGTGTGTGTGTGTGTGTGTGTAAATAAAAAGAAAGAACAGTAAGATATATAATCCGGTGTTCTTATAGATATTTTTATTTTTACTAAATAGTGCTCAATGTAAATTTACAGAGCATTAATATTATAAATTAATTGATTTAAAATATGTTTTTTTCGCTACACAGTTCTAACCATGTTTCAAAAATGGAAGCTGAAAGCTCCGAATTTAATTTTGTAATTAAATTAAATTAAAGATATTAATTCCATTTCATACTCAAGCGAATTTTTAGATATATATGTATATATATATATATATATATATATATATATATATATGTATATATATATGAATGTGTGTGTGTGCACGCTTGCACGTGTGTGTGTATGTGCGCGTATATATATATGTGTGTGTGTGTGTGTGTGTGTGTGTGCATGCATATTGATTGTTATTTTTTTATTATTTATTTGTCAATTCAACACAAGCAAGGTGATAATATCGCTAACACGCATTCACTTTCACAGGGAGTGAAAGAGAATGAAAACCTTTATAAGGAACAGTAAACCCAGTCCTAAGCAGGAAATAAGGGATATACTACTGCATCTGTTCAAAAAGCCGGGGAGGTTATAAACCAGACGGTATCTACTCCTACTGAGGAAAAATAAATAGTGAATAAAATTTCAACGTTTATACAAAGACGTTAGAAGTATAGAGTTGAAGTAGAATTTAGAAAGAATCGAAAGCCCAATCCTAAATAGAAAACAATATATAAACCTCTACTCATGTTCAAAAGACTGGGGAGGAGTCTGAACCGGACGATAGGCGAATTTATAAAAGAAAAGACAAAAGGAAAAATTTCTATACCAACGCCTTTCCTTCTTTGGAGATTTTGTTTCGTAATTTGTATTTATATGCAGAAGTTACGTGGAGGAAAATTTAAAATTGCAGAACGCTCTAAAATATTCTTAAAGTTTGCTGTTTAAGGAAAGGTAAACTATGGAAGACGCTAGGGGATGTAATTTAATGCCTTATAAAAGAAAATGAATAAATGTTGTTGAATATTTGTTCTTTTAATTGTAATTATTATTTATTTCTATGTATTTTATTTTGTTTAATTTATATGTATTAACTTATTTTAAATATTTAAATGTCTTGAGTTAATCATTTTCTTTTACTTTTTTATTTTTATGGTCAAGTATGTTGGTTTGAGGAAAGAGCATTTCTTTTACGAAAGGTGGTATTTTTTAAATTCCAGTTCGTAAATTAACATTTTGACAATAATCGAGAATTAAACTTTCATGAAATTTTCGTTTCTTTTAATAATTACAGAATTTATTAGCATATTTATGAACATAAAAATGATCTCATATATAACAATTTATTCAGAATTAATTTCAATGACAACTTCGATTTCAAAAATGTATGAAACTACTTATGTCTTTACAATGATGTTTTGTGCGTGTGTGTCTACATTTCGGATAAGAATGTCACGATTTCAACTGATTTGAAAATTTGAGCACAATCAATTGTGAATTTCTGAAGTTACAAAGTCATAAGTGGATAATTTAAAAATAAAAGCTTCAAATTAAGCAAGGTCCATTATAGATATGTTTAAGACAGAGAGAATTTAGTGAGAATTTCTGGTAAGTCTTACTGACATAATGAGTTCCTGATTGCAATAAGTAATTATATAAGAAGATATATTGATTCGACTAAGAGTCAATAACAAACATGCTACCAAGATGATTTTTCACAATTATGTCTGGCCGATTTACTCGGATTTCCCTATCAGTCTGAACGCTGAAAATACACAGGATAGTAACCTCTTCATTCTTAGAAAGTTCCCACTTAATCTCTGCGAGGGAGGTTGAATGTGCCACATATTGACCAGTGCATGTTTTGATGGCGTTGCAAGTACTCAGTCGACCACATTAAAATATGCACTCAACTATTACCGGAAGTCCTCCAAATACGCCGTAACATGGACTGTTGTTAAGTTTCAGGGGATTGCCTTGATAGCCCTTTGAAGTCATCATTTTATGGTTTGAGATCACATCCTGCAATAAGCTGATGAGTAAAATTTTGATCTACATCAGGATCGTTAGCTCTGATAGTGTATTTACCGTGAAAAAATTTTCCTTCCATTTCGCCCTAGAGTTTTTAAGGCCGTTTTGTTTTTTTTATTGTTTTTTTTGTTTTTTTTTGTTTTGTTTTTTTGTTGTTTTTTTTGGGGGGGGGCATTTTTTTTATTTCTTTTGTTTTTCCGTCAAGTACACATTTTTCAGGTTGTCTTTCACAACCAGTTTTACATGCAGTCATTTGTTTGCTGCTATTACCCATTACCCAAGCAAAATACCCATTGTTGCAGTTTTCAATGATAATTGCAGCTGGATTATTGGTAAGTGTCTATTTTTTAGTGGCGCATGTGATGTATTGTGAGAAGCTTCCATATCCTGGCATGAACTATTTTTTATCTCATAGATGATCCAGTTAATAATATTGAAGCTGTATGTGATTACACCCATGGCTAATAAGTTTATGGTTTTAAAATTATTTCTGGCATTCACCTCTATTTTCAGAATTGCCTTTACTCTGCAATAACATGCCCGTCATATTTTTTCTCTCTTTAATCAGTGTCTAATTCTCTCTGCTTCTAGATCACCTTAGGTATTTATAACTTCCTCGCATTCTAATACTTTCATTTTAGTATCTTTATCAGGGAGAAATTTTGTGTGCTTAATAGTTTTCATTTGTCAAGCGTAAATTTCATTTTGATGTCCTCATTAAGTTGTTACATAGTTTGAAAAATCATTTACAGTTAATTATCTTTTTTTGCAAAAAGTTTCAGGTCGTTCATATAAAGAAGACTATTCACAAATTTTTCATACACTGTATATGCACAGTTTGTTTCATTCAGGGTTTTGCTTAGGGAAATCAATACCAAGCAAAACAACAGAGAAGAGTCTCCTTGAAAGATTCAATATTTGATATTAACATCTCCAGAATTTATAGCTGTTCTGTCCGTAGTCCGAATTAATGTTTTCCACAGCTTCATATGATTTGAGAAATGTTTGACTATTAGTGACACTTTAAATGTCTCCAAGCATTCCCCCTATCTACCTACGAGGAAGGCTGTCAAAACCCTGTTCGTAATATATCCAGGCTATTAACAGGTTTATTATGACAATCATCAAGAATAACTTTGTTAATTAGGAGTTGATCCTTGAATCCATATGGAACCTGTTTACAAGGTTTTTGTTCGTCAGGGAAAATGTCGCTAGTAATGAGGAAAGCATATATGTGTTCAGTTCGGACAGAAGTCAGAATTTTGTACATCGCCATGATAGGCTACAGGCCTGTATTTATTCAGATTTTAGTCTCATCATCTTAGGATGGAAAAATGTGATACCATTTATCATCTACTCTGGTATCATTTTCAGTTCTTTTATAATTAAGTTGTAAAAGAATGTTAGGTTTCTGTGCGAATTTTTGAATGCATTAAGCCAAAAGTTGGGAATATTATCTTATCCTTGTGATTTCCATTCACTGGATTTTTCAATGTCTTCTTTCTCATCTTCCCGGATTTTATTCCCAAACTCAAGTATTTTTTTATGCTGTAGGAGCTTCTTCAACCATAATTGTGTTCTTTCCATTTTCTCTGTAGAAATTCTTTGGGCTATTTTTGAACATGCAATTATCTTTGAAAATTCTGGATCGCTTTTTGAAATGGCGTATATGGAGATCTTTGACCTATACTTTTTCTTTCTCAATCTTTTCAGAAATTCGGTGTTCGGAAATCATTTCTTATTTTTTCCATATCTTTCTCTTCTTAGTGTTATGTTTTGATAATTGCTGTTGTTTCTTTAGTATATCAATCTCAGATCGAAGAACGTTGATATATTTTTGTTTCTTTCTTTGTTGCCAGACTGGTTTCTTGCGAATATTTTCTATTCTTCTCTTTATCTTCATACCAGACTTTCTGAAACATACAGCAGCAGTACAGCATATAGAAACTCATTAAAGAAAGTGACGTCCAGTTCAGTTTGGGACATGATGTTCTTCTGGGCCAGATCGACTTGACCGATTATTTTGTCAGTTTATAGCTATCGGAAATGTTAGGTAGGCTGTTATGTTCCTTCATGTCAATGTTTTAGACTTTGATCCATACAGCAATTATTTATTTTAATTTTTTATTAAATCGGTATCATCCCAATCAAAGCAGTAGAGTACTAGCACGCAGGGGATGTGGAGAAATTAGAAGCAGAAACATTGGTAATTAGGAGAAAGAGAAAAAAAAATCAATCAGGAGGACAGTAAATAGAGATTGAAATCGCATTTAAATTTTTACAGATTAAAGTTGGCTAGAGATCATGGAGCCGAGAAGGAGTTCCACAAGCGAGAAGTGCGAGAAAAGAGACTGTTAGCACAGAAGTTACGGCTACATCTAGCTGATTCTTGTCGCTAGTCTAGTACTGCGCTTAAATTCAAAAAGCCTACGTACCACAGCGAAGAGTTCATCGGAACAATTACCATGAAAGTGTTTATTAAAAAAAAAAAAAAGGCACAGAGATACAACCTTGCGGCGGTGGGCTAATGACTGAAACCGAGCCACCAGATCAGGACCAATAATATTGCTGATTCTTCTTTCGATCTTATCACGGAGCTCCCGGAAAATAGCAGTGGAACCAGGTCATATATGGTAGCAATATTTTAATCATGAACGAATAGTACACTTATAGATATGCAAGACAAATTCCGGAGTTAAAATTTGTTCCCCTCGACACAGTGAATCGATTTTCTTAGCAGTTGATCTAACGATGGATTTAATGTAGTCTTTTCATCTTGTGTCAGCTGAGATCGTTAGTCCGAGAAAGCGCAACGAATCCCTTTTTATGGAGGATAGCCATGCTGATAGAAGGCAGAGTTTAGCTCTCTAAGATGATGAATGTAGTGTAGTTTAGTTTTGGAGACGGTAAAATTGACAATCTTTTGCCACAGTTAATGACGACCTTGAGGTCATTTTGTGCATCGGCTGCTATTTTGATCTTGTCTGATCAGCCTTACTATCTTGGCAGGATTAAATGGTAATGTCAGCGTAGATGCCAATTTGAGAACTGTTATCGTTAATAAAGATTAAAAAAGAGTTGGACTAAGGATGGAATCCTAGAGGACACCCATGTTAGTACGAAAAGATCTAGACGAGTGGCCATTCAGGCCAACTTTAATTTCACGATTTGAAACTAACCACTGGATCAGTTCAAAAACGTTCCCCAAGATATCGTACCTTTTCAGCTTGTAGAGAATACATGAATACTAGACCCCCTGTCAATGGCTTCTCGATATATCCAATACTGCATGCTTTAACGTTTGTATCTAGAGCATGATATACTCTTTCCGCAATTATGGTTTGTACATCAGCAGTTGATCTAGAGAAAAATCCCTGTGATGAAATATGATGAACCAATTCAGCATTGATTAGGGCCTCTAGGAGTTTCCCAAAAAGAAGGAAAAGGTTAATAGGCCGATGGTTGGGTTGGTCAGATGGTTCACCAGATTTTTTAAAAACTGGAACAGACAATGACCTCCAACAAGCAGAAATGCAGGGGTCAGCGAGGCATTTATTATACAGTTTAGAGAGAACAAGAGCTAGTTCGGGAGCACACTTTTTGATGACTATAACAGGGATACATGCTTTGTGTGGATCAAGGTTAGAGATTATAGCAGAAACCATGGAAGGGGTTATATGCATATTACCCAAAAGAATCAATTCTAAGTAGGAATTTAGTATAGGATACTCCAGAAGAGTAGAATTTGAGGAGAATTTACGGGCAAAGCATTCAGCTCTATCAGTAGAGGATAACACCTCAAATCGATTGAATATTGGGGAATAGAGACCTTGCACTTATCTATTACTCTATTACAGAGACGCTAGTCGTCACGAGAGTCAAAATGTACGCTTACATTTGTTACAAGCAGTAACAACTAGACGCTTGTTATAACGAGAGCTGTCACGCTGTTATAGCAGGAAATAGTTCCTGTGTGTTATAGCGGGCGAGCATACTGGTGTGAATCATGGATAGGATTCCGGTTTCACCTGGTAAAAGGGAAGACAGCATCCGTCCGACATTGACCCAAGAAGAAACTTCAGTGGTGCAATTTTCAATTGGGAGGTTGAAGAAGTCAGTCTAAGGGACTCACGAAGAAAATCCCTGAATGAGTCCAAATCCGCATGCTGGTACCGGAAAAAGACTTTATGAATAGGGGGTTCCTGTTTAATAGATACTTGAAAGGAGATATCAATAGCTACCAAGAGTGTAGTATTATGAACCTTGGCAATAGCGAGGAGAGATAAGAATAGATCTAGTAGAGAAGCATGTTGCTCGATTTGGTTAGGGATACGAGTAGGGAAGTTCACGATTTGAGTGAGGGACCGGACAATGGAAAAAATTAATGTCTGTATACCGGCAACGTCAGTATCTTTAGAATGTATCAACCACGTGTCGTGGTGAGCATTAAAGCCATCGAATATATTCGCAGATGGATGGAGAAAAATAACTTTTCTATACTATTGCATCTAATATGCTGCAGTCATGAAAAGAGGGATGCAATAAAGGAAAAAGAGATACCTGACAGAGTTTAGTAGCGAAAGACGGAAGCACATGAAAGAGTAGCCAGCGGCCTCGAGAGACAGTTCCTTGGCCGCCGGCGGATCATTCCGGATTTAAACACAAAGGCTATGCATGTGAATGCTGAAATCTTTTCAGTAAAGGGAAATATACCCTGTAACCAACAGTTCATTGGTAGCAATGGAAGAATTTCTGGAGACATTTCCAAGAAAAAAGATTCTACACTGCAGAAGATGGAACGAATATTGGAGAAAGAAAGATTGGTGTGGAGTGGGTGGAATTTTTTGGTTAATTGGTTTAGTTTTTGTTTTGTCATTTCCATATGATATAATTTGAAGAGAGAGAAAAAACTACTATAATTGTCACTATCTGTCTTCAATGGCAATACAAACAACCCAGTGCTTAGCTTAGAGCGGAGCATAATGTGACCTCAGGGTTGTCCACCGGAAATACACGCAGGGTCACCTACCCATATAGGCCATGGAACTACAGATACCTCGATGTTATGCGACCGTTAATTGAACCAGCCTCCTTAAGCACTGACAAAGAGTTCGGAAGCAGCAGCCAGCAAACTGCCAACCCATGACCCTCATAATAGTAAGTGACAGCTACTAGTCTGATCACCGAATAGTTAAGGCAGTTAAAACATCGTGTCCCTGGTAAGGGAAAGAAAGAGAGCCGGTAAAGCATATCCTATACAGAGAACAAGGGAAGAACCTCTACTCCCGTTCAATAGACGTGGGAGGAGTGCGAAATGGATGATAAGTGAGCCTATCTACTTCTATTAACCTGTTAAAAATTTGAGACGTCCTGGGTATGACGTTAAACTACATCCGCGTCCTGGGTATGGCGATAAACTACATCCAACAGCAAGGCCACGGATAATGTTCACGTCCTGGGTATGACGGTAAACTACATCCGCGTCCTGGGTATGACGGTAAACTACATACGCTTCCTGGGTATGATGATAAACTACATCCACGTCCTGGGTACGGCGATAAACTGCATCCAACAGCAAGGTCTCAGATAATGTTTTCAGAAAAATAATGTTGCCAGCTCTAAGTTTTTGAAACAATAATGTTGCCAGCTCTAAGTTTTTGAAACAATAATGTTGCCAGCTCTAAGTTTTTTTGTAAAAAAGTAATGTTGTCAGCTATACGTTTTTTTGTAAAAAAGTAATGTTGCCAGCTATACGTTTTTTTGTAAAAAAAAGTAATGTTGCCAGCTATACGTTTTTTTTTTGTAAAAAAGTAATGTTGCCAGCTATACGTTTTTTTGTAAAAAAGTAATGTTGCCAGCTATACGTTTTTTGTAAAAAAGTAATGTTGCCAGCTATACGTTTTTTTGTAAAAAAGTAATGTTGCCAGCTATACGTTTTTCTTTTTGAAACAAAAATGTTGCCAGCTATACGTTTTTCTTTTTGAAACAATAATGTTGCCAGGTATGCGTTTTTCTTTTTGAAACAATAATGTTGCCAGCTATACGTTTTTCTTTTTGAAACAATAATGTTGCCAGGTATGCGTTTTTCTTTTTAAAACAATAATGTTGCCAGCTATACGTTTTTCTTTTTGAAACAATAATGTTGCCAGCTATACGTTTTTCTTTTTGAAACAATAATGTTGCCAGGTATGCGTTTTTCTTTTTAAAACAATAATGTTGCCAGCTATACGTTTTTCTTTTTGAAACAATAATGTTGCCAGCTATACGTTTTTCTTTTTGAAACAATAATGTTGCCAGCTATACGTTTTTTATTCCATACAAAATAGGTATTTAAAATTCATATAAACTGGATTTGGCATTAAATAACCCACAGTGGTTGATATGCCATAAAACCCAAACAAACAAACAAATAAAAATTTGAGAAAGAATTCATATTAAGTAATGACTTCGTATAAGTTCTGATGACTACTACCAACTAAATAATGGTAAAAATTAATTTTTCATCATTGATAAGTAACAGTGGGTAAGTATATATATATATATATATATATATATATATGCATACATAACAGTGAGTAAGAATATATATGTGTGTGTATGCATACATAACAGTGGGTAAGAATATATATATATATATATATATATATATATATATATATATATATATATATATGCATACGTATACACGCGCTGAGGCAAGTATTGAGAAATATTTAGAACAATGAAGGAAGAAAAAGAAAAAAAATCCTATTCCAGTTCAGACAGATTACCAGTGGTGACATCCTCATTATTTCGTTCAGTCAGATTTTTTAACATCACTGACATCTTCGTCTATATTTGTATGGTTTCCAGGGAGTATAACTGAGTTGTTTCTGGGTGTTTGAGTAATATTTTTAGTGGAAATTTTTCTACATTAATTCGTTACAAACAGAAAAAGGTTGAACAATCAAATACAATGACGTTAATAAGATTTGATTGTTGAACTCTTTCTCTGCGTTGTTTCTCAAATTGGCATTAATCTTAATGTGATCAATGGCAATGGCCGGTTGACAATATTTTATGCGTTACGTTAACCATTTTAGCGCTGTTTATGTTTGTAACATAGCTGCCAATGTAATTACTGCGTTTAAAGTCATTAAGTACTGATACCAAAGAGAAAAACCTATCAGACCAATTCTCAAGAAAATATTTGTAGAAAAGGCAAGGTAAAGCTAATTTTACGGTGGTGGAAAATTGACTAAATCCGAGATGCCAAGTCGGGATAGATATCATTGCAGATTCTTCTTTGGATTTTGTCCATAATCTCAAGATACATAATTGAAGCACAAGACCAGATGTGCCAACAATATTCAAGGTAGGGACGAATGGAAGACTAATAAATATACATTATAGATTCATAAAAGAAAGATTGTCTAGTACGATACAATGACCCAACTCTATTAGAAGCAGACTTAGTAATTGACTCAGTGTAATTATTCCAATACATATCAAGAGGAAAACATTAGACCGATAAGGAACCTACCAGATTCACCATGGCGACAGGCGTAAATATTTATGTCATCTACATAGATACAAAGTCAAGAACTAAACACATTGGGAAGGTCAATGATAGAAATTAAGAGAAAGTCGGTTGGAAGATCCGAAAAGAATATTATAGGAGAGTGCGTTTGACACCAGAAAGCGAACAATGGGTCCAATAAAATGAAGAATATCAACACATTAGCTATACCCGTAGTAAGATACAGCTCTACATTATTAAATGGAAGTTGAATGGCATTAAAAGATTGGACGCCAAAACCAGAAAATTACTTAACCCAAATGAGGATGCACCAACCGACATCAGATGTTCATAGGCTGTACATACCGAGAGCTTTAGGAGACTGGGGTCTAATCCAACTTGAACTCTAAAACTTACAACAATCGTACTGGAAGCCTACCTCACAAAAAAACAGACCCTCTCCTACAAGTAGTAAAACACCAAAGAAGCTACACTCTTTCAAGAAACAGCTTATTATACCTGAAACCCTAGCAACAAAAACGAAGCGAATTCCATCTACACTAAACGAGTAAAACAGAAAACAAAACAACTTGGCCAAATTAAATTACAAAAAAAAACAAACTGGGATGACAAGGCGTTGCATTGCAAATACCTAAAAAGAACGAAAGAAACCAACAGAAAACATTTCAGTGGCTAAGGACAACCGTGTTGAAAGTTGAAACAGAAGGCCTAATTATTGCAGCTCAGGACCAAAAACACACAACCTATCACTGTCACATAATCTAGGATGGAACTAACCCGAAATGCAGGATCTGAGGAAATTAGGATAAAACTGTCCACCATATTATCTCAGGATGTCAGGAACTAGCAAAAAAGGAATATACCCACAGACATAATAATGTGCACTAGAAGGTATGAGAGAAGCACACAATCGAAACTACTGAGAGATAGTATGAGCACCAACCAGACACAATTACACAAAATAACGATGTAACTATCCACTGGGACATGCTAATTCAAACTGCCAGAGAAATAAAAGCCTGATATTATCATAAAAGACAAGAAATTCAGGAAGTGTATGCTTATTGACATAGCAATACAATATGAAAGAAAAGCCTCCATGAAAAGTGTCAAGAAATTGTCTAAATTCAAGTACCTGGAGATCGAATTTAGCACTGAGACTGTACCAATAGTAATCGGAACTCTGGGTCTTGTGAGAAAAGGAATAGACAATTTTACTAACAGTGTCCCAGGTAACATAAGGACCAAATGCAGGCAAGCTAAAGAAATGGTTGAACGAAAAATGTACAGAAATAGAAAGATTGAGTACCGCCAACAAAAGACACATTCACAAAGAAATAAGACAACTAACAGTACAGAAGAGATGCTCGTCAACAGGCTGCCTAAAATCAAAGGATGGAACACTCATATTAGAGAAGAAAAAAATTCCTCAACGCTGGAAGGTATACATTGGAGAACTCTTCCACTATGTAAGAGAACGATCAGCAGCAATACACAGAAATACCGACTGATCTGGAATTCTGAAAACCGAAGTAAAAGCCACACTGGCCAAATGGAACAGAAACAAGGCAGCTGGGACAGACAGAATTATAATGGAAATGCTGACAGCCTTAAATGACTTTGGCATAGACAAGATCACCGAAGAAACAAATGAAGTCTAAAACAGTAGAGATATATCGGAAGACGTCAGCAGATCTATCTTCGTAGCTATGCCTACGAAAACAGGCGCAAACGAATGCGAACTCCACCAAACAATAAGCCTAATGAGCCACGTGACAAAACTCATCATCCGTATTCTAATGAACAGAGCGTGCAGCAGAATCAGGCCAGAGATAGGACAAGAACAGTGCAGGTTCGTTAAAGACACTGGAACAAGGAACGCGATATTCATGCTCAGAATGTTATCAGAAAGAACATTACAAATGCAGAAGGACGTGTACCTGTTTCATAGACTACGCATAGGCCTTCGACAAATTACGCCACAAGGATTTGTTGGAACTGCTCAGGAACTTAGATATATTCAGGAAAGATATCAGAATAATCAAGAACCTATGCTGGCAGCAAACAGTTTTCATGCGTATAGCGAACGAGTTCAATGGATACACAAAAATAGAAAGGGGCGTAAGGATGTCTTCTCACCTGACCTGTTCAACCTATACAGTGAGGCAATTCTGAGAGAATTGGAAACTCTACCGGGATTTAGCATTGGCGGCCACAATCTTAACAACATAAGATAGGCAGATGACACAGTACTGATAGTAGACACTGAAATGAAATTACAAAATCTCCTATAGAAGGTAGCGATGGAGAGTGAGAAGAAAGGACTAAGAATAAACTACAAGAAGACGGACTGCATGGTCATCAGTAAAAGGATGAGCCCGAAATGCGATCTGAAGGTCAGGAACACTAGAATCAAGCAAACGCGGAAGTTTAAATACCTGGGAAGTGTCTTGACAGAGTACCGTAAATGCGACACTGTAGACATGTTGGGATGCCAACATTCCAAAAGCTGGGCAGAGTACTGCAAAACAGGAGGATATCTTTAGTAACAAAGAAAAGAATACTGAACTGTTACGTGACATCTGTCCTTCTTTACGGCAGCGAATGTTGGACGATTTCCTCAAAGATGAAGAAGAGACTCGATTCGACGGTGATGTGGTTCTACAGAAGGATGCTAAGGATGTCATGGACCGAGCATGTGAGCAACAATGAGATCTTAGAGAGGTTGCAAACAAGGAGGAGGCTTATATTTAATATCAGGAAGAGGCAGCTGAAGTTTCAGGGACACATAATGAGGAAGAGGGACTGGAGAATCTTATACTCACGGGTCGAATAGAGGGAGAGAGAGAGACAAGGGAAAACAACGCGTGGCATACCTAGCGGAGTTAAGCAAGTGGATGACAGAACCTGGTCTGGTGTAGGAAGCAGATGGAAGGAACTTGTTGAGAGCTGCAAGGGATAGCGGGAGGTGGAGATCCATGATCGCCTACGTCCTGAAAGGACATGACACATAAAAAAGAAAAGAAAGAAGTAACATCCCATCTACTAAGAAAAGTGCTATCAATTAAATGACAATTCTCCTATAGGGCCTAAGTACTATAGTTTGGACCCGGCTCTAAGGATACAAAGCAGGAAATATAACATGCACAAGTGATAATAATATTAATAATAAATGGATCAAACGAGAACAAGAAAGAATGAATGATAAACCTGTACAAGAATGGAAAGATACAACCAAGAATAATGTTAGGCAAGCTCTGACAATGTTCCCAAAATAAAAATACCCAGGAAATAAAAAAAGTACCTAATTTTTGGTTATATTATGTTGTCAACGAATAATACTCTTGCGCAAACTTTATCAATGCTAATAACCTTAATGAGTTCCAGAATGGATCACTAAAGATATTATATATCTCCCAACAAAATTTTGTGAAACATGATCCAAAAATTATGAGCCAATAACATGTCTGTTCACCAGATACAAATGGATTACGTATGTCCTGACAAATTCTACTTACCCTTGATTATTCTTGATGAAAATAACATTTTTCTCTGAAACAGAAGGGATGTTATTGAAGCTCATATGGCTGCAAAGTCAACTTGATAAACAAAATGATCCTGGAAAATTGCAGGGAAAAGGTAGAAATCTCAACAAAACATGAATAGATTACCACAAATCCTTTGATAGTGTGCCACACACTTGCACCCTTAAGGCTTAGTAAATTAAGGCAAAGACATAGTAAATTTCCTTAAATACAACAAGGACCTGTGGAAAACCACATTAAATCTAAATCACATCAGAGGCACTGCCCCTTCCAGCTGCGTGAATATCCGACGAGGAATCTGAAAGGAGACTCCTTGTCACCGCTTCTGTTTTGTCTGTCCTTAATCCCCTTTTCGCATGAACTAAATATTAGCTATGGATACAAGGTAAACAAGAAAGTATTTAACAATCTGCTCTACATGGATGATCTCAAACTCTTTGCCGAAGACGACAGTGAGTTTAAGGGCTTCCTCAATATTGCAAAATGTTTAAATGATGATATAGGTATGGATTTCGGATTAGATAAATGCGTAAAAGTAATATCTTCGAAAGGGAGAATTACAGAAATACGCTTAATAGATCGAGATATTGTCACAAAGATTACGGAACTCGAACAAAAAGAAGACTATATATATCTAGGAATTAGCAAAGAGATGGAATAGAGCATAACCAAATGGAGGAGAAAGTAAGAACAGAATACTGCAGGTGTGTACATCTGGTGTTAAAAACGGATCTTTTTCCTTGTAATTCAATGTTGTATTTTGTCTCTTTCGTTAATTCCTAAGTAATTGTTATGTACCATCTTGGTTTAGTTCCTTAATCTTGTTGTTGATATCAAGGTCTAAATCCGTAGTTTTCGTTAGTTTACCGCTTTTGAGGTTGTTTTTTGTTTTTTTTTTTGTTTTTTGTTTTTTTGCACATCTGTCGATTCCGAATTTCATCTTAATGTCTTCGCTGAAGGTTTTGACAATAGTGAGTAGGATTTCTGTTGGTCGTCATCCTTGGCAAACACTTTAAAATCATCAATATAGAATAGGTGATTCAGTTTGCTATTCTGCGACTTGTATTCGTAGCTGCTGTTGTTCAGTAGGCAGCTGATTGATATTAGTATTACTTTTAGTACTGGTGTTGTTGTTTATTATTATTATTATTATTTTTATTATTGCTCGCCTAGAAGCCGCCCTTCGGGGGGGGGGGACTGTATGCTAGTTCCTGCGAGGCGGGGGTTGATCCTTCGGGATTTTACCTTCAGCTTCCTGTGCATGTAAATATTATAAGAATTTAGAATTAATAAAATGATTTTATCTTTATTCGAAATCTTAATTCGGCATAATCTTTCCTCGTATACACCAAACGATCTCCGTCGTTTGTTTACATTTATTTTTCGCGCAATTTTTATTTTCTTTTAAAATCACCATTTTTTTAATGATGCCTTCATATAATGTCACTCTTAAAAACATTAAGTAATAATTCGAATACTTACCAGTACGCGTGCTAGATAAAGAAATCAAAAACATATGAACAACGTACTGTGCCCCGCTAAAGTTTTAATTACGGTTTAATATATAATATCACTTGCCATTGCGACGAAAAGCGAAATTAAAAACATTTAATAAAGAATTGTTTTTAAACGTTTCACTCTGTTCGATATTTAAATTTAACTTTAAATGAGTTATTTATTTAATTTTTAATCACGTGTAACTAAGTCGCTACTACCTGTTACTTCAGGTTGTTTATGATTCGCCGAGATTGAAAAACATACAGGCGGAAAGACACTCGTACACTGCGATTTATTATTATATAAGGAGATTAATTTGAAGAAAAATCTTTCTTGTGGACTTTAGGCCAGTAAAAAATAAAAATGGTGTAAATAATTGATGAGTATTAATACTTCTATTGTTCATGTGATTAGTGTTTGAATCAATGCGAACGAGCCGATGAGCCACAGAGCGTATTACTCATGAGCCGCTGTTCTTATTCGACGCGCATGCATAAATCCCGTGATCGAGAAACGGTCGGACGGTCGGACAGATACACGTACACTGCACTTTATTATTATAGATTGTTATTTGTTATTATAGATTGTTCTTAATATTTGAATGAATGCGAATGCGAACGGGCTAGTGAGCGAGAATGTTGCCATTTGTTGCAAAGTGTTTCCCTGAACAGTACTAATTGTTTTAATACACTTTAAGCAGAGGAACATTTTCTCCACCAGTTCATGAAGAATGTGAATTACTATCAGACGCAAAAGACAATGATTAAACATGGGGGAAACATAAAGATGAGAAACATAATATATAGAAATAACCATTTTTCGCTGATGACGGTCAGAAGACCTGAAATACGGTTAGCAAAATAAAATATATAATTTTTTTAAAAATTAAATAAATACATAAAAAATCCACATTATAAGACATTAGTGATTTCTCTTTTCACGTATATATATATATATATATATATATATATATATATATATATATATATATATATATATATTTCTGAGATGAGGTATTAATTACATTATTTACATTATTCGGACTATTGTCCTCATCTTTGTCGCCATATTTATCACAACGTTTCGGCCGTTGTACGCTCCGGACACCTTCAGGTGGATGGAATGTCGAACTGAACCCTTTATTTCGCTCACTGAGGTAAACTGTTCTAGTTCCACATGCCATGTTTGATGGATGTCAGTTATCAGTTATCTCCTATTAATTTCCCTCTGAAAGTTCTCCACTGCCTTAACCGGGTATTGAACTCACACTCTTTGGGTCTTGTAACTGTTATATATATATATATATATATATATATATATATATATATATATATATATATATATATATATATATATATATATATATATAGGACACTCTTTCTCTCTCTCTCCCTCCATCTCTCTCTCTCTCTATATATATAGAGAGAGAGTGAGTGAGAGTGAAAACGAGAGAGACACACACACATACACACACACAAGCCGAGGCAAGCATTAAGATAATTTTAAAAATTAAAACAAAGAAGGCAGGGATAAATTAATAAAACAAACGAAGGTATTGTCAGGCCTTAATATTTCATCCAAGCATGGAACGTGGAACAAAAGTATAAAAACTGCTAGTGTCCACAGAGGATAGGAAGTTTTGAAGAGCCATGATCACCCATTTTCTGAAGGAACGCGTCATTAGAAGAAGAATAAGTACGTCTAAAAAGGTAATTTTTTCATTTATGATTAGTTCATATGTAAAGTAAATTATTTTTAGAGGTTTTTCTCATACTTTTGTCGTCAACGTAATAAAGATGCTGACTGGCTGTCAAAAAAAGAAAAAAAAAAGAAAAGAAAATGAAATGAAAAAGAAAATCGTCGACAAACGTATTCTGGAGAAAATTACTTGTAAAGCAAATATACTTTGTAAGGTCTCAATAATAAAATATATATATATAAAAAGAAGCATTAATAATAGTAAAAAATAAAAGTTAAAAACATGTCTTTCCAACGTCCGGGTTCGCATATTATAAAGCGGAATACACCTGCGAATCTTGAAGTCTGGAAAATAAGTTTATATATATATATATATATATATATATATATATCTGTGTGTATGTGAAGTTTGCATACTGATGTCAACACAGAGTCGCGACAGACTGTTCCATGCTTGGATGAAATATTAAGGCCTGACAATACCTTCAACCATTAAACAGACTCTCGCAGACAATACACAAAAATGGAAGAAGATTTGAAGAGATACACTGGAACATAAAAATATAAAAATAAAGACCTCATCCCTTCCCTTTTCTATAGCAAATCCTAATCGTTTTATTAGTCCCTTAAGCAAAAGGACATTCTTCCGCCAGTCCAAGATGAGTGTGGATTACTACTACGTACAAAAGACAATGATGATTGGTTTAAATAATATGTGTAAATATGCATTCTTCGATTGATAACGGTCACAAAACCCGAAATGATAGGCTGATGATAGCAACGCAATGCGTCTTCTTGGAATCACGTTCTCAACTCACTTGAAGTGGAAAGTTTATATCGAATCAATAGCTGCATCTACTGCAATGAAATTTGGGTCACTTGGGTTCGGTGTCGTGCCACAAGATTTTTGTCCGTCTTGCACATTTACAAATCTACCATTCGTCCGTGCATTGAATATTGTTGCCATATCTGGTCAGGTGCTCTTGCTACTCATCTCGAGGTTCTTGACAACATCCAAAGAAGGATTTGCAATGTAATCAATCCTGAATTCGCATCTCGACTTCAGTCACTTTCTCACCAACGTGAGGTGGCTTCCCTCTGTCTTTTCTACAAATATTTTCATAGCTACTGCTCTGAAGAGCTTTGTTCCCTGGTACCCAGAATACATATGTTTAAGCATGCCACTAAATTGGTATCTAGGTCCCACTCTTTTATTGTTGAATTAGGTAAATGTAACCGCCACTTCTACTCCAACATTTTCTTTTCTCGCACTTTTCGCCTGTGGAACTCCCTTTCGTTTTATTGCTTTCCTGATAACTACAATCTTCAAAAATTTAAATGCAATGTCAGTCGCCATCTTCTATCTTCTTGAACCCCATTCAGCTTTTATCCTTTCCTCGGTCCCCTCTATACCCATTCCAATATCTCCTTCATTTTGTAACCCCCCCCCCTCCAACCACTGCGTACTAGTGGCATTCCAGCCTTGCTTCGAGTGAAATGGTTTTAAAAAAATCCTCAATGTGATGATTTTCTAAGCGTATACACTTGAACGGATTGATAGACACGATTGATTTTTTTTTATTTTTACTCTAAATATTATTTTTAGTGACTATACGTATTTGAGTTACTATTCCTGTTATTTCACGATTTAAGAAAAAACAGCGATAGCAAGTCAAATACGTGTACTTATAAAAAATATATATATCAAATTAATAGCGGGTAAAGAATGACGATAAAAAATATATGACGAATGTGTTTTGTTTCCAAGACCGAACTTCTTCAGACTAATAATTATATATATATATATATATATATATATATATATATATATATATATATATATATATAAAGAAAAATATACGGAAAAGCAAAACAAAAATCCTAATATGCAATTATGCTGTTTTAATGTTAATATAATGTCAACGTCGGACGTTTCGGTCTAATAGACCATCTTCAGGACATATTCATAAAACATAATTAACATTATAGATGGTCTATTTTTCTTCATACTGTCGGATCTATATCCATATATTTGCTTATATATATATATATATATATATATATATATATATATATATATATATATATATATATATATATATATATATATATATATAAACATTATAAAGGAGGAAAACATTAGAAAAAGCATAAAATATTTTACGTTGGAACATTCGAAACGAAAGACATTTTCATCCTTTAATTGTGGATATTTTAGAGGCTGAATTCTACCCAGCGGTGTTGGCTGTAGTTACACAAGCTCAAATGATAGTCACATGTATATTCAGTAAGAAAAAAAAGGAAAGCTTTTTTATTTGTTTTATCACTATTTCCTATGATCCAGTGAAACAACTATGTTCATTATTTGAAAGATGCTTGCCCTTCTGTATAAGTTAATTCTGACCTTCCCACTGGAATATTGCATTTACACCAATGCCTCTGCGTTCACTTTTGCACAAATATCCTTGGTAAAGTTTTGACTATATCTATCCTCAAACACTGCCAAATAGTTAATTAGTAGTTTAAACTAGATGACAACCAGCTTAAAAGAAAGAAAATTCTGATTTTACAACCAATTTGGTGTAGGGATAGTAACTCCACCCGTAAAACCTACTTGCAACTGAAACTACAGGCCTTGTACTCCTCAGTGAGATTCAACAGACCGACTTATTGAAAGAGTTACTACAGAATTATGTAGTGGATTTCACTGGATATAATTACTCCTGCACACATTTAAATACTCCAGCTTTTATTACTCTTATATACACAATGAGTTTTAAAATCAGTAGTAACTGATCATTTACCATGAAGGTTATGATTCTGCTTCTTCTTCTTCTTCTTCTTCTTCTTTAAAGTCATCATCTATGTGCCACCGTCTAGGACGTGGGCAATCATGGCTCTCCACAATTTCCTGTCCTCTGTAGCTCTATAATAATATTTGTCTTTTTGCTATACATCTTAAACCCTGTTCTGACATCCATTTCACAGGCTCGTTAGGTAGTTTATGCATTGGTTTCCTCTGTCCTCCTTCACTTCAGTATGTCCTGTCAGTATAAAATATTCAAAGACCTCTTTCCTCATTATGTGCCCTAGAAATTTCTACTGTCACTTTCTGGTGTTAAGTATAAGTGTCCTTCTTGTTTCCATTTTCTAGGGCCAAAATATTCTCACAATCCTTCTGTATACCATATTTCTAGTTTCTTCTTCATCTGTGAGAATATTTTCCAGCACTTCTTGATAGTTAATTTTTGTAATTGCTTGGTTTTGGTATCCCGAATTTGAAAATTCGCTTGTTGAGCTCTTTATTTTGTTAAAAACCATGAATTCTGTTTGTCAATTAATGTTTAGTCTTTTCTTCTTGCTTTCTTCAATATCTTAGAGTGAGAGCAAATCCGTAAACCAAAGCCTTCCTCATTATTATATGTTTTCAGAAATGCTGTTGCTAGATTTCCAGTTGCACCAGTCTTGTAGCGAAGCTTATTTTTAAGAGAGTCAGTCGTTATCAATGCTCTAATAACTATTGGCATAACTATCATCTCCATGTTCTATATCTTCTTTTATTATCTTGTGAGGTTCAGATACTTATCTGACTTTTCCCTTTCTTTTAATCTCATTCTATGGTCTGCTTCAGCAGTGAAATACTCTGACACTTTTTTTCTTTTTGTTCACGGTAATTAGATTTGGTCTTCTGGTCTAGATTGTATGATCTGTTTGAATCTGAAAGTCCCAGATGATTTCATCGTTTTCATTCTCTCCAACAAATTTCTGGTTTGTGTACATATCATTGATTTCTATGATGGAATCGTTGTCATTTATACTGTTCCCAGTGAGTCATTCTTTGCAGCCAGTCAAGCTATTTTTCTACTCCTTCTAAGTTTTTTTTTTTTTTTGTTGTTTTTTCATTCGTTTATTATGTGATTGATTGCTCCATCTCTATTTCAGGATAATCTATTCTCTTGTTTTCTATCTGGGCTTTTATTATTATTTAGTAGTGGTTCTCAAACAACTTGTAATTTCTGACCGTCACTGAGACAAAAATCCTCAATACACAAATGGTGTCGTCTAGATGGTCTCAATTCTATCTTGGATTTTTTTCAATTGTGATAGAAAATGATGCTTTCTAAAACATAAGCAAAGTATTAAGAATCAGCAAAATTACATCAGAACCAAAGAGTACTGAACTGTTATGTAATATCAGACCTGTATAACAGTGAATGCTGGACAGTCTCCTCACAGAGGAAGAAGATACTTGAAGCAACAAAAATGTGATTTTACAGAAGAATACTAAGTATACAATGGTCTGAATAAGTGGACAATGACAAAATTATTGAGAAAATGGAAACAAAAAGGACACTTATACATAACATCAGGTAGAGACAATTGGAATTTCTAGAGCACATAATGAGGAAAGACAGTTTTAAAAAATTGACGCCCGCAGGACACAGTGAAGGCAAAAGGGACAAAGAAAAACGGCACAAAACTTAACCTAACAAGCTTAAAACGAGAGTAAAAAGATCAAATTTTCTGAGAGCTACAAAGGACAGGAAATTGTGGAGAGCCATGATAGCCAACGTCCTAAAGGGACATGACACATAAAAGAAGAAAAAGTAGTAGATTCTAATTAATTTGATTTCTTTGTGGACCCAGTAACAGCAAGCCTCACCAAATTATATGAAGTCTCTTCAGTTTTCTTGCATTTCTTAGTAAAGCTGTTGTCTGAATGGTTCCAGTTCTTGCTGGGTTTTTTCCAGTGTTTTCAATATCTTCTTCAAAACACGTACTTTTATCTGATGGCCCTGCCATATTTAAGAGAAAACATTTTTGTTTGATTTTCTTAATCGCTATTTCTGGTCTATTAATTTTCACATAGAATGCGTAAGGTATTTGACGACACATTGAAGACCGTAAGAAAAACAACCACATCTTACGAAGAATTAAATTTATTCATGCAAAACTTGGTACACAGATGCAGTTGTGGCTAGATCACATGTTTATCCGATGTAACCGCTTTCAACTGCAATGATGGCTTCAATGCGGGACCACAATTGCTAACATGCACGCATGATATGTACTGTATTGATATTAGAAGATTAATCTCCCGTTCAACAATACCCCACATGTAATAATGAAGGGGATTTAGTTAGGTGGTTACGTGTTTGGTAAAATATGGTCGTACAGATTGGCTATTATCCAACTTGGGTCACCACAGTTTTTTCCCCTTCGCCGTGGCCAATGTATTGAACCCACAACGCTTTGGGTCAAGTCACTTTTGGATCAATCAACCAATGCTTTCATCCACTGGGCCATGTGTCAATACCTGGCCACAGCAGAGGAGAACAAAAACTTGAAGAGTTGAGGTATCAAGAGGAATTAACTGAAACCTAGATATCCAAAGGAATAGTATGTAGAATTATAACAATCTATCCCACGCGGAATAAATAAAGGGTTTAAAATTCCAAGAAATACCACCTGAAGAAGGCCGGAGCCTAAAACGGCCGAAACGTCGTGAATATGGTGTTAAAAGATGGGGACAACAATCCGAACAATGTAAGTAGTGTAAATATAGACAGACCGCGTGTCTTAGCAGCCATTTTATCAATTTAATTTCATGTTGGTTCAGTATTTTCTTTCCTTCACAGTGACGTGGAGGTCCTGTAAGAATATATTGCTTTCTTTATAAATGGAGAATTTCTTTTTACTTTTCTCATGACTATTAGCCAGTTGAAACACCCACACATATATGGTCTGTAAATAATTTTTAAAGCAATAGTTGTTATTATTTAGACAAATTCGAGTCGGATTAATCTCTTACAACTATTAATTCTAGCAATCCTAGCAATATAAAGACAATCAATGTCGGTAGGTGCACTTTATGGCAGATCATTAATTTTCTTCATTTGGAAACCATTTTCTTTGTTCCAGCTACCGTCCGCTTGATAATATTGAAGCTATAAATAACAATTGGCATTACTAGTGAATTTGTAATCATAATCCGATTATTCGTATTGAGTTCAGTGCTTAATATTGCTTTATTATTATTATTATTATTATTATTGGATTTTCATGAAATTTGTATTAATTTTCTTACATTAGCTATCAACAACCAGTAATTCCCATCAATTTATGTATTCTCGCTGTTTTAGTAATGTCGTTTGGATAGTTTCAATTCATACTGTAATGTCCATTTCTTTAAACCTTTATTTGTATAAGTTTAGAGAGATTATTATTATTATCATTATTATTATTATTATTATTATTATTATTATTATTATTATTATTATTATCATTATTATTATTATTATTATTATTATTATTATCATTATTATTATTATTATTATTATTATTATTATTATTATTATTTTTATTTTTATTCAGTATCTAACATCAGTTTGAATGCACTGGAAATCAAGTCACTGCAAATTTTATTAGTTTTTTTTTGCCGATTTTAGTAATTTAGTAATTCTGTCTTATGGATAATTTCATTTCATCCTCGTATTCGCAATTCTTCACGAATTTTTGCAATGCTTTTCGGGAGCGTTCCAGTTTTTCAGTTTTCTCCCGTTATCGAAATATATTTAGCTTTTTACATACATTTAAATTTAATCTCTCACTTTCTGGAACAGCGGTATGTATTAGGTTGGTGCAAAAATAATGTCGTTTTCTCACATATGTTACTATGTGAGAAAACGACATTACATTTCCACCAGCCTAATACTATCTGATAAATTTCCTTCTTATTTATAATTATTACTTCTCGTCTTGATTGGGTGATCCATCTAAATTCCTGAACCTAAAAGAGTAATGTATACCACATTAGTTTGAATGGACTGATCTCAGTTGCTGAAACAGTTTTCAGTTAATCATCTTCCCCACCTCGTTTTGCATATTCGCTTACTATTAGGTTGGTGCAAAAATAATGTCGTTTTCTCACATAGTAACATATGTGAGAAAACGACATTATTTTTGCACCAACCTAATATATGCTGACCTCCAGAAGAATGGCTCCTTGGAACTTCTCAGGCTAACGTTTTCCGCGGACATGAAGTGGAAAAATTATATTGGATCATTTGCTAGGTCTGCTGCTGGTTCCCTGTATCGTGATAGACAATTTCTCTCACCAGAATCTATCTTGCATATTTATAAGTCTACCATTCGACAATGATTTGAATATTGATGCCACATCTGGTCTCATGCTTTTGTTATGTGTTTAGAGATTCTTGATAAAATCCAGAGAAGAATCTGCATTGGCATTTCAGTTTCAGTCAATTTCCCACCACCTGTGCCTTTTCTATAAATTTTTCATGATAATTCTTCTGATGAGCTTTCCTCTATAGTACATAGACTTTATGCAGTTAAGCGTACTACTAGATTGGAAAAAAAGCTTGATAATATAACAGTTGAAATGGCTAGATTTAACCATATGTTTTGTTGTGGATTCCGAGATGAAGGAATGACAAACGCAATAATTAAATATAAGAAATAAAATGTATTTACACAGTCATACAAAGAGTAATACTGTTAGTAAGTCCAGGAACGTGGTTAGTAGCAAATACAGATAGATATATATAGTCTCGAAATAGGACTTCCTTAGAGTCTACGTGCTTGTAACTGCCTTCTACAAGAGGTTACCTCGTCACTATCCGACTCCCGACTACCAACTGCCGACCACCGACTGCTATACGACTAGTATTTAGTCACCCCCCCCCCACGAGGGTATCATGTGGCACAAGGCCGGTTTAACGTGGGATCTCCGAGCCCGTGGGATCTCCGAGCCCGTGGGATCTCCGAGCCCGTGGGATCTCCGAGCCCGTGGGCTCGGCCAAAAATATACCCTTTGAACCCGTATAAACGGGTTCAGGGTCGGTTTACCTCCCCGAACGAGATTCCGCCATTCGGCGTAGCCTCGTTCGGGTTCCTCCCCGCCCGGAAGCAGAGAGTTCAACCGGTCGTCCGACATCGACTGCTATACGACTAGTATTTAGTCACCCCCCCACAAGGGTATCATGTGGCACAAGGCCGGTTTAATGTGGGATCTCCGAGCCCGTGGGCTCGGCCAAAAATATGCCCTTTGAACCCGTATAAACGGGTTCAGGGTCAGGTTTACCTCCCCGAACGAGATTCCGCCCTTCGGCGTAGCCTCGTTCGGGTTCCTCCTCGCCCGGAAGCAGAGAGTTCAACCGGTCGTCCGACATCGACTGCTATACGACTACCCTCACTGACTGTAACTCTGGGTATTTAACGGCAGCAGTCCAGGTACACTTGGTAGAGTCCACTTATATGAAAAAGGGGTGGGACTCCGTAACATGTTCTATAATAACAGTTTCAACCCTTTGATCCCATCCCGATAACCAGTGAATGAAGAAAATCGTAACTCTAGAAGCTTTGACTAATGGTGATGGTGAGATTAAACAAACTACTGGTAATTATCAATATAGCTTCTGTTTATTTCTTTAAATATCCCCATCACAGTCATGCCCATGTCGTTTCATCATTAATTCCTTTTGTTTGTCTCCTCCGTGCATACAATGATACTTATTTACATTTTTTTATTTCACGTTTTGGAGTTTTCTAATTCCCTATTCGTACTTCCCTCAGTTTTATTACAACTTTTACCTTGCATAGTCTTCAAACTCATTGATGGCAGAGTCGATATACACCTTAATTCTAACTATTCATCTTCTCTCTCTCTCTCTCTCTCTCTCTCTCTCTCCCTTCAAAACTCATTGATGGTAGTGTCGATATACACCTTAATGCTAACTATTCATCTTCTCTCTTTCTCTCTCCCTCTCTCTCTCTCTTTCTTTCTTCAAACTCATTGATGGCAGAGTCGATATACACCTTAATGCTAACTATTCATCTTCTCTCTCTCTCTCTCTCTCTCTCTCTCTCTCTCTCTCTTCAAACTCATTGATGACAGAGTCGATATACACCTTAATGCTAACTATTCATCTTCTCTCTCTCTCTCTCTCTCTCTCTCTCTCTCTCTCTCTTCAAACTCATTGATGGCAGAGTCGATATACACCTTAATGCTAACTATTCTTCCTCTCTCTCTCTCTCTCTCTCTCTCTCTCTCTCTCTCTCCCTTTCTCCCTCTCTCTCATTTCAATCTATCGGCTTCATCTATTGAATGGAAGTCTGTAATGCATTGTCAGCTTACTTTCTTGTCTAAATTTCTCATTTATTTTCTTCAGTTTCTGGAAAGTTTCTGAAATATCATTTATCCATCTCAGGTATTCTTATCTAGCCTTTTCCTTTAATTTAGTTTACTTGATTAAATATGCTTCCAGTATTCCTAAATATATTTAATGTTCTTTTCTGCTCAGCGTTCTAATAGTTTTCTTGTTATGTAATTCAATTTTGTCTGTCGCATCCCGTTTTTCTTCATGCATCACAAGTATTAGACATTTCTTGAGTCCAAATTCTGTTACTTTGTCCTTGGCTAGATTTATTTTGACACGCCGGGGATATATAACTGAAGTTGTTTTATACCACCAGCACGAAATGTTGCAACTTGAATCATTTCTTTGTGTTCCGATTCTTTATTTCTTCAAATCTCTTTCGAGTTGTAACTAGTGCTAAAAGTATTATCAGTACAAACATTACCTTTGTATTCAGAAAAACTATTATGATACACAAACAATGCCTTGATTTTTTGGGGCGGGGTGAAATTCTTCTGGTTTTCAGTTTCACTTTTTGGTGAACGAGAGAGCAATACCCACTGACCTTTTCCTGCATTATTTTTACTATTATTTTCTTATTATTTTAACTAAGCCTCGATTTATTATGCATACTAGTTTTAAAATTTAAAATTATTCAAGGTATTTTTGCTATTGCTGTTCTGTTTATAGCCATTGTTAATGTTGCGTGTGTTGTTGTTATTGTTGCTGTAATTGTTGCCTTAGTTACTGTTGATGTGGTAAGTGTTACTGGAGATGTGGCTGTTGTTATTGTGGCTGTTATTGTTACTGCTGTTGATTTTTTTCTTTTTAATTTATTGCAATTCATGTCATTTTTGTTTGGTTCTTCTGTTGAAATTACCACTGCTATTCTTGCTTTAGTCATGGTTGCTGTTATTTCACATTTTAAATACGAATATTTTCATAGGAATTATGCCAATTGTAACAAAATCGTTTAATATGCAACTACATTTTTCTTCCTATTCAAAGAATATCTTTTTATAATTAGTTTATGCTGGAAATTACACAGAAATTAAAATATTTCATAAATATAAACTATATTTTATGACATGTCTACATTTTTAAAGCGTATATTTTGGAACCGTTTATATGTTTATTTCATTTTTTTCTTAATCAATTCACCCCCTAAAAGACGATAATGCCACTAAGTCGCAAGGGCTACTGGGAGGGAAGGAGAAAGACTTAGACTTTAGAAGGAACCTTAAACCCAATCCTAAACAGGAAGCAAGGGATAAACCACTACTCCTGTTGAAAAGACCGGAGACCTATAGGCAAACCTGTCTACTATTGATTATATAATTTTTTCTTATTTTATTTAAAATCTTTTGGAAACGAGTAACCTTATATATAAATATATATATATATATATATATATATATATATATATATATATATATATATATAAAGAAAGAACTGTAAAATATATAATCCCGTGTTCTTATAGATATTTTTATTTTTACAAAATAGTGCTCAATGTAAATTTACTGAGCATTAATATTATAAATTAATTGATTTAAAATATGTTTTTTTCGCTACACAGTTCTAACTATGTTTCAAAAATAGAAGCTAAAAGCTCCGAATTTAATTTTGTAATTAAATTAAAAACATTAGTTCCATTTCATCCTCAAGCGAATTTTGGAGTAACTTTAAAATTACTGGGTTTTAAAGACAGCAAAAATCATAATTTACGTTTCCAAGGATATAGAGAAATCCAATTCAACCAGACCAGAAATATAGTATATTAAAAATTAAAATTGAAAATATTTTTCAAATCGTGGTTAAATCAAACGTATTATAACCTAAACACCCTGCAAAAATCTTTAAATATACAAATAGAAAAAAATGCAGTAAGAATTTTTGCCGTTAACAATAAAAAAAATTTAAAACATCCAGACGACATGCATTTAACGGATGTCAGATTTCATTGAAAAATACATCCCTACCCCTACCAAAACGTAACTAATAACTGATACATCAAAATACAACGATAATGAACACGCAAACACCCCTTGTCTGGTTGAATTGGATTTCTCTGTATCCTTGGAAACGTGAATTATGATTTTTGCTGTATATATATATATATATATATATAGTGTGGGAGGATATACGGGAATCGATTTAGAATGCGCATTTTGTCAAAGATTAACTGAATTTTTTTATTAAGTTTTTAAATTTTTTTCGGTTCGGACCATTTTTATTGTTACCGAGCAAAGAATCGGCATACATTTATACATTTTCCATTGTCATCTGAAAACGTTCATAAACAGAAATCAAAGAATCCTCATGGATTAATAAAGATGTGTCCATAGACATACTTTTTTTTCTTTTTTTTTTTTACTTTTGAGTGGTTTTCGATTATTGTGTCTTTACGCATCAGTGCATGTCATGTTAATATCTCGTACTGATGTATCAGATCTTGTGAAATATATTTGGTATGGTTTTTCCTAAAATGAATAAAATTTTATTGATGTTATGTTGTTTTTTATAGTTAAGGCTTCTAATAATTTATTTATATACTCTATTATTTTTGTATTATCAATAATCATTTTTTTTTTGATTTGCTAGGAAGCATTTTTGTTGCGTTAGTGATATGTGATTTGGTTCTGGATAAATAGCAAGTTAACCAATGAGATAATGTAGTGTTTGTCTAACTAATGTATGTGTTCCAATTCTTATTCTCCTTCGACAGATATTCTCGAAAGTGAGCAGGCAAATTCATAGACAATACTGATCTGTTGAAGTTTTTATTGTTGGTGTGGTGGTATTAGAAGTTTTTGGTCCTGTTTTGTTTTGCTTCTGTATTAAGTAATGAGTATACATTTTATTATGATATTATTCTTTCTCAAAAGCTTATAAGTATTAGATTTCTCATAATATTTTTATTCTATTTTGTGATTATCGTGTAGTTATATTCATATATAAGCGAATTTCTTTCATTTAGATTTATAATGATTTAAATTTTGCTTCATTCTTTGATCTATTTATAACATTCTTTACAGTATCTTCGAATATCAGTTATTTATTTACTATTTTTTAAAGATATTAAAAGCGTTATAATTTGTCTGATGTCTTGATGCGAAAGGCTAATAATTCTTAAATCTTTACGAATAATAATAATTTCTGTCTATATTATTAACAAAATGAAAGCAACCAAAATAAAAAAAAGTCAAATCTATATATACTTATACGTTGACTTTTCTATAAAGCTCGTAATGAGAAAGGATATCACATATTTCTGTATATTGTGAGACCGGAAACTACCTACACAATAGACTCTTCCAGGCCTATATTAAGTAGGCGACATAGCACTCTACAGGAGAGTGATAGAGAGTCTAGTACGACTACCAGTGTTGGACACTAACTTATAGTAAGCTCTGCTTACACTATCTCTGTAACCTGTTGTTAATATATCTTTCTTACATCTAATCCGTGTTCCGTGTTTTACTTCTGTGGGCCCAACTTTGGCACCCACATCAGTGGCGACGAGGATTCTAGAAACGCACTCACGACGAAACCTAAATATCTTACCAATCCCACATCTGGGTCGACGAAGAATTCTAGAAAAGCATTCACGTCGGAAAACCGCAATACCTTGCCAGTCCCACAACAGTGGCGACAGAAAAGATTCGAGAATTTCGTTCTCACCGTATCAATAGCGACAGTACTCGAAAAATGCACAAACTCCACACGTTCCCACAGAAGTGTTGAACATGAAATTAAGCTGGTATTAATACATTAGCGATTTAAAAGCTAAACATCCAGCGTCTAAATATATTCCAATACCAAAGGCCATTGACAAACTAGCGATTCAACATCTACGGAATATTAAAGTCTGTCCAAATAACAAGAACGATTTCTACACACCCACACACACAGAAAAAAAAACAGTTGTTCGTAAAAAAAAAACTGACAACACAAGATCAAGTACTACCTTTGTACTCAAGTTTTCGGTAAAAACTATCGAAAAATTTTTTATGTAACTGAGTTGAACTCGGGCATAAAATTATTCTCCCCTTAAATTCACTAAGGTGAGTTTTCTTCTTTTTTTTTTTTTTTGTACCTTTCTAAAAAAAAAATACATAAGTGTGGTGAAAATATTGCAAAAATTACAAAAAAAGTGGGCATACTTTAACTTCGTACTGGTACGCCAACAGAACGAGAAAACCCAAAAATAAAATTAGGCAAGCTCAATCTTACAATATTGTTGATAGGAATTTAAGAAAATATGTAACTGTGGATATTTTCAATAAGTCCTTTAAATTCCAGCTTGACTCGGGTTCTGATATTTCAACCATTAACTGGCGTACTTGGCGAAAATTGAACAAGCCGACTTTATTAAAAACGGATAAAACAGCAAAATCCGTAACTGGCGAAAATATTAACATTTTAGGCGAGGTAATACTTACAGTAACACTAAATGGAGTTACCAAAAAGCTCAAAGCCTACGTATAAAAAAACTTCAGACAACTTATTTGGAACTGATTGGATAGAAAAATTCAATCTTTGAGATTGCCTAATGAGTACATTTTGTCGCAAGATACAAAGTACAACGTCCAATTTGGTAAATCTAAAAAAGGAACTCAAACAACAATTTCCCCAGGTTTTTTCTGGCGGCCTTGGGAAATGTACTAAAATGAAAGCTAAGTTCAAGGTGAAGGACGGTGCACAACCGTTATTCAAAAAGAAATGTCCCTTTCGCTGCTCTAGAGCAAATCAATAAAGAGTTAGATAGACTGGAACAAGCAGGTATTCTGTCAAAAACAGATTTCAGCGAGTGGGCAGCACCTACGGTCTACGTAAAAAAGAAGTCCAATCAAACACGGGTATGCGCAGATTTTTCCACAGGTTTAAACGATGCCTTTCAAGATCACCACTATCCTCTCCCAAGCCTTGAAGAAATTTTCAGTAAACTCAATTTTTCTAAAATCGACCACTCGGACGCATACCTTAAAATAGAGGTGGAAAAAGAAAGTTCCAAATAGCTCTGCATAAACACCCATAGAGGGTTGTACAAATACAACAGGCTGACTTTTGGAGTAAAGGTTGCGCCTGCAATTTTCCAGCAGATCATGAACGCCATGCTAGGCGATCTTGACTGCGCAACAGCCTATTTGGATGATATACTAGTTACTAGTAAAACTACGGCAGAGCACCGGAACCATATAATAAACGTATTCGAAAAGATACAAGAATACGGATTTAAGGTTAAGGAGGAAAAGTGTGACTTTTTCTTACCAGAGATTAAATACTTAGGTCACATTATAAATAAAGATGGTCGTCGACGGATCCAGAAAGAGCCAACGCGATCAGAAACATGCTGGCCCCAGATAACGTTCAAGCGTTACAAAGCTTCCTCGGCCTAGCTAACTTTTACCAAGGGTTCATTAAGAACATGCAAAATTTGAGAGGGCCTCTAAACCAACTTTTAAAAAAGGACAAACCATGGTCATGGACCCCGGATTGCCAAGACGCATTCGAGAAGATCAAGAAAACTCTTACTTCAGACCTCTCCCTCACACATTACGACCCTAGTCTCGACATCATAGTCGCAAGTGATGCAAGCTCGTACGGCATAGGCGCTTGAATATTACATAAACTGCCAGATGGTTTGCGAAAAGCTGTGGCTCACGCATCAAGATCTCTACTTCAAGCTGAGAAACAATATTCCCAAATAGAGAAAGAGGCTCTAGGGTTAATATTCGCTATGACAAAGTTTCACAGATATCTACATGGTAGACGGTTCATACTGCAGACAGATCATAAGCCTCTGATTACAATTTTGGGGTCTAAAAACGGTCTGCCAGTCTATACTGCAAATAGACTACTTCGTTGGGGAACGATTCTCTTAAACTATAATTTCAAGATAGAGTTCCTAACAACCAAAAATATTTGCCATGCAGACAGTTTATCGCGACTCATTCCAAAAAATACAGAAGTCTTTGAAGACTCCGTCATTGCTACTCTAAGGACAAATTGTGAAATCAAAAACATGATCGCGAGTACCATAAGAGAGCTCCCAGTTACTTTGGCCAACATAAAAAGAGAGTCTCGAGAGGATGAATTCATTCAATCCATAAAAAGCAAAATTCGAAACAAAGACCCCAATGTGCCTGAAGTTTTCTCCCACTGCGATGATGTCCTACTATACAATGACCACGTAGTGATTCCAAACAGCCTACAAAGAAAAATCCTCAGGGATTTTCACATGGGACATCCGGGGAAGAACCGTACGAAAAGCCTCATGCGCTGCTACGTTTATTGGCCAAACATGTACAAGGACATAGCAGACATGATAGAATCATGCAAAGGATGCGCGCTTGCAGCAAAAGCTCCAAACACGACGTGCAAACGATGGCCCAAAACAGATCATCCTTGGCAAAGAATTCATGTGGATTTTGAAAGGGCCTATGGACAACATGTACTATCTCATTGTTGTGGATAGCCACTCAAAATGGCCTGAGGTCCTACAATGTAAAAGACCAACCACAAACTGCACGATCGGATTTCTACATGATCGGATTTCTACACGAGCTCTTCGCGCATTTAGGCATCGTAGATTGTATAGTTACTGATAATGGCACTCAATTCACATCAAGTGAATTTAGAGACTTCTGGTAGTCATATCAGGTGGACCACGTTACAACGCCTCAGTACCACCCTAGGTCAAATGGCCAGGCCGAAAGTTTCGTAGACACTTTAAAAAGGGCTTTAAGAAAGGCACTAAGCACACCGACAGATAGAGCATTGCAACAATTTCTGCAGGTGTATCGGATAACCCCTAATTCGAATACGCCTATGGGAAGCTCGCCTGCAGAAACAATGTTCGCAAGAAAAATCAAGTCTGTCTTCGACAAACTTATTCCACAGCAAGCAAAGTTCAAAAAACCGTATCGCCTCATTGGAAATATTTCAATCCTGGCGATAGGGTCTTTTTCAAGGCGTACAAGAACAATATGACATTCTGGGAAGTGGGCACCATAAAGCAGAGAATTGGCGAACTGGTATATATGGTCCAAGGATCGAGAAACATTCACAAACGCCATTGGAACCAGATCAGAAAATGCCGTTTGAAGGAATCACTACAAAATACCTGTGAAGAGCCGATCGACTTAATTTTCGATCATTTCGATCTCGACATGCCTCAAGTCTCTCCTGAAGTGCGACGCTCAGGAAGGAAAAGGAAATTTTCTCAACTGCTCGACGTAAATCCCAAGAGGAAAAAGTATTAAGTTTTATTTTTTCTCTTCTTTTCAAAAAGAAAACTCTTTCGAAGTGGGGTATTGTGAGACCGGAAACTACCTACACAATAGACTCTTCCAGGCCTATATTAAGTAGGCGACATAGCACTCTACAGGAGAGTGATAGAGAGTGTTTTTGACCTTTTGTTTGAAATATTTGGAATTTTTGGACTAACGACGAAGCTTTTTTTTCTGCAAACGATTTGTTTACTTTCAGTGCTTCAAGGACTTTTTTGACGAACTTCTGAGGATTTTTCTGATAAGTTATTCTTTAAGTTTTATTTTTTTGATTTTATTCTTCTATTTCTTTTTGCTTGTTTTATTTTTGGGTCTTCGGCCCTCATAATTTTTTTTATTTTAGTCCGGTTTGACAAAGTCTTACCGGACGATTTCTTTTTTATTGTTTATTTCTTTCTAGTTGTTTCTGTAAAAAAAAAGACCAGCACAGTATTTGAAAAAAAGAAAAAGAAAACTTATTTTTTCCTTTTTATTAGCGACTTCGGTCGCATTTTCTCGTCTTTTTGGTTTTTTCTTTTGCTTTTTTATTTTCTTTAGCGGATTCGGCCGCAAACCTTTATTTTTTTTCTGTTTGTAAACCAGACTTTTTCTTTTTCTTTTTGTACATTGTCTTGAATTTTAAAAAAAGGAGTTTCTGTTTTTGATTTTTTTGTTTTCGGCTGCCTTTCGGCTCCCTTTGGGCGCCATTTAGTTTTATTTTTTCCTGTTTAATTTTTGTTTGTCTTTTTTTCCCCGTTTATTTATCTTTTAAAAAGTTTATTGTCTTTGTTTCCCTTTTTGTAATTTACTGGTACATCCAGGCTTGTTTTTTATTTGTATAATTTCTTTACCCCCCCCCCACCAAACTCCTTTTCTGGCGATAATTTTTAAAAGACCCGCAGGTGGTAGTCTCCACGTTTCTCAATATGGCCGACTGTGCCAGTCGGGCCAATATTAAAAAGGACCTTTTTGGGACGGCGGTTAAAGCTAACCCCCCTGACAATGCTGCCAAGAAGCGGGCTGATGGTAGCCCCAAATCTGACCTAGTTACTAGCTCCAAGAAAGGAGAAGCTAATGTCGAGGTGCCAAAGGAGGCACAAAGTAAGACAGCCGAGGAATTGCCCTCATGCTGGAAGTCCCCACCAAGTTGTATTCTGAACATGGCGGATTTCCTGGATAAGGCGAAAGGTTACGCCCATCTTGTAAATAAAGATGGGTTCGTCGATGTTGTCCAGGAGCTCGATGTGTTCAAAAAAAGAATAGTGACCGTTTTTGTGGTGGACAAAAAAAACAAAAAGATTTGTCGCTCCACTAAAGACACAGTGATTAAATCACTTTTGTCCCTGGGGATTAAACCTCAAAGAATAATTAAGGGTACAGGGTTCTTCATGTAGGACATTCTGCTGCCCACACCAGAAGATTGCCTGGCCATGGCAAAGAAAGAGCTTATCACTAAAGATCTAATACTAAGAACAGAGTACGAAGGCCGAAGGCGGACCAGGGTGGCCGTTTTTGAGGTTCCTCCTCAAATTTCAGGAGAGCTCTTGGCTGCATTTTTTATGCAGTACGGCCAAATTTTAGGGATTCTCTCCGACAATTTGAACGGCGTTGGACTTTTGATATCATGCTTGATCAAGAGGCCTTCAAGTCCGTCCCCAACTGTTTGGTGTTTGGTGACCGGAAAATGCCGGTCATAGTGACCGGTAGGAGACCAACTTGTTGGAGGTGTGGAGAGACTGGTCACCTTTCCTCCTCCTGCCCAGGGAAGAAGGCCCCTGGAGTTCCGGTCACAGGCGACCAAAATACCCCCTTGGCCGACAAAGTAAAATCCGCGGCGCCTGTAGTGGGCCTAGCTGCGGGGTGGACCGTTGGGGAAAATCCCTCGGTTGGGTCCAGATCCACATTACCCCCGAAACCAACGCCTGCCACAAGTGTGGTTAAGGAGAAGGATGAGGGGGAATGGCGCCTCGTGGTTAGGGGCAAGGGGAAGACCCAAACAGCGGTTCCTCAGTCCCAACATGACCCCGGGGACATTGTCACCTACAGCCCCATTCCCTCTACCAGCTCTGAGGGCGACGCCTCGGCGTCTTATGCCGATACTGCAACTGAGACCAAAAAAATGAATGAACCAAGCTGGCAGAAAATTTTGATCCTAAAAAAATTAAAAGAGAAATTGGAGGCCAAGCGGGCTAAAAATAAAAAATTGCTGGGGGCACCGGGCCCCCTATCCTCTGCCCCGTCTTCCTCTCCATCAAATTTCACAAAACCACCTTCGCCTAAATCTTTGACAAACTCTCCCATGAAATCTCTTCGTTCCTCCAAACCTTCACCCGTAAAGACACCTTTCGGCATGACACTCCCATGCAAACTCCCGCTCAGTCACCTAAAAAAGAACGTAATAGAAGCCCCGATTCTCTTCCAGTCTCTGATAAGAAAAAACAGAAAAGAAAACCACCATATCTCCCGGTGGAAGACGTCTGCCGCGTATCCCGGGAACAGGCAGAAAGGGTCTTCGGGCAAACTAAAAACCCGAGGCCCTTAAAAATCCTCTGGAATTTCCGGCACATCAAGGGTGTGGATGTGGAGGTGCCGGAAAATTTTAAGGCCCGAAATCTGCTCACCGTCGTGAGAACTGGCCCGGGTACGCGGGAGATATGGGGAATGATAGAGGAGGCTAAGGCCTCCTTGAAAGTGGTACCCCCAGCTGTAGTTCTCTTCGAAGAAAACTTAGACGAATCAAAAGAATGTAAAGGGAGGGTCCCTATTTTTGTTCACCCGTCCCTTTATAGAGCCCTTAGACTAACCTATCCTGCGGACATCGGTGATTTGTCTCAGGATGATACTCTCGATACTGAGATGATGTCAGGTTTGATGGGACAAGCTGTCGGTGTCCTCACCCCAGCCATGTTCTATCCTGAAGGACAACCCTAATCGGCTTCAGAATGGCTCTCTGGTTAGCCAGTTTAAATGTCCGGGGCCTGAGGTCCGAGTCTCGCAGGGCGAGGCTCACTCGTGACCTTCAGCGCCTCGGGGTGAATGTATGTTGTATACAAGAGACCCGGTTTTCTTCTCATGATCGTGAGGACATACTGTCTAAGGGGTTCGCCCTTTATTCAGCCTGTTTTGATGGTCGTTCGAGGGGTGTCTCTTGGCTAGTGAGAAAGTCTTTGAAGGCTGCTTGTACCCTTGTCTTCGCGGATCCGGCGGGCAGACTTTGCATGCTGGATGTTACCATAAAGGATAAGGTTCTACGTCTCATTGGGGTTTATGCGCCCAATACCCATTCCGAGCGGCCTGCTTTGTTTCGGCAGATCGCGCCGTTCTTGACGATGTCTCGTCGGGTAGTTTTAGCGGGGAATTGGAATGCTGTCCTTGACCCCGATATAGATCGTATAGGGCATAAACAAGGTACTAACAACCTGGATGTGAAACCGTTTCGGGACTTTATCGATGGGTTTGATCTTGTCGATAAGTTCCGGAATGAACACCCTCGGGAGGTAGCATGGACTTGGACAACTAGTGGCAACTCGGCTCCTGGGACGCTTGCGAGCTACCTGGACCGAGTCTTAGTTAGGAGAGTCGATGTAGGGCTCTTAGGGTGTCCAAGTTTCCATTACATAGTTTATAAGGATCATAGGCTTGTCCGGGTCCGTGTAAACTTAGATAAGCCTAAGGTTAAGTTGGCTGGTTACTGGAAATTGAACTGTTCACTTTTTGGTGATCAGGGTTTCCGGGACCAGCTGTTACTAACCATCCAAAGGGAATTGACGGGAGCGGTTGTGGGAAACGCCTGGTGGGGAAATCTAAAATCTAAAATTCGAACGTTTGCGGCCGATTTTAGTCGTTGACTCAATCTAGATAGATTAACGGCGCAAACTACTTTAGAAAATAAAGTCGATCGGGCGGTGAAATCCCGTGTTAGTGGGGACATAGCCTTAGCTAAGGCAGAGTTGTCCTCCTTGCTTATCAAGAAGGATCAAGCTCTGGTAGTTAGGGCTAGGTTAAAAAGAATGTCTTCTGAGGCAACGAATATGGCCGCTGAACTGCGTGCAGAGGAAAATCGAAACGCGTCTAGGCGACATATAGCGTGCGTCACGTTGCCGGATAAGCGGACCGTGACTACAAACGCGAGCATATGTGAGGTCTTTCGGGACTACTTTCAGGATCTTTTCACCAGGGAGCCCGGTCTGAGCTCTGCTCAGTTCGACGCCTATTTAGCTGACTTTCCCTGCCTCTCGGCAGCTGAAGCGGCTAGGTGCGAGGGTCCCATAACAGAGTCGGAGATCTGGGAAGCGCTGAAGCAGGTTGGCCTGGATAAGTCTCCGGGACTAGATGGTCTTCCCTACGAAGTTTACTTGAGGTTGTCGCCCGTTTTTGTTCCTTTGCTGGAACTGATTTACAACCACTGGATGAAGCAGGGGTCTTTACCCCAACGCTTCACCAGGGGTGTGATCAAGTTGCTGCGTAAGGACAAGAACGGTGGGGATGGGTTAGGGAACTTTCGCCCTTTAACGATGTTAAATACGGACTTAAAGATTTTGGCGAAGATCTTAGCCAACCGTTTGCAGCTTGTCCTGTCTAGACTGATTGGCTCTGAACAGACTTGTGTTGTGAAGGGTAGGACTATTCAGGATAACCTTCACATGGTACGCTTGATCTTAGAACAAGTCGACAGTGAAGCCGCGCTGATCAATTTAGATCAGTCCAAGGCCTTCGATAGGGTTGATCATCGATTTCTGGAGGCTGTCCTTTCGGCGGCCGGTTTCGGAGACGACTTTCGCTACTGGATCCGACTTTTGTATGCGACCCCCGGTGCGCTGGTGGAAGTGAATGGGGTAAGATCGAAGCCTTTCGTATTGTCTCGCTCCATTCGTCAAGGTTGTCCGCTCTCGCCTCTGCTTTACGTTCTTGCGTTGGAACCTTTCCTTCGCAAGTTAAAGGCGAATCCGGTCCTGCGCGGAATTTCCCTGCCTGGGGCTTCCACCTCAGCCAGGTATTCTGCCTATGCTGACGACGTTTCGGTTCTTGAGTCGAGCAGAGCCGAGATTGATGTAGTCAGCAAAGAGATCAGTGGGTATGAGATGGTGACAGGGGCCAAGATCAACCGCGATAAGTCTGTGGGCTTGCGGTTGGGTGCGTGGACGGGAGTTTCTCTTCCCGGACCTTTCCTCTGGACGGATGGGCCGATCAAGATACTCGGCGTCTGGTTCGGTCCTGATCTCCAGTTGGAAATGAATTGGTCGGAGGTGCAAGGGAAGGCCGAGATCGCGGTTAATCTGTGGTCTCGGAGGAGACTTTCCCTGAAGGGAAGGGCGGAGGTATGTGTTTCACACATATATCCGATCCTCCTTTACCGACTCTCTGTGCTTCCACTCCCGTATGCCAAACTAATGTCATTAGTCCGGACCTTGTTCTCTTTCTTGTGGAGAGACAAGGCCCCTATGGTATGTCGCGAGATCTGTTGCCTTCATCCCTCTGAGGGCGGTCTGGGTATGCCTAGCATTGAGATTCGTCAATATATGCTTCTCATTACCTTTCTAGAACGATTGTGTCGCGGATTGGATGAGGTGGGCACCTTTTGGAATGAAGATGTCCGAAAACATTTCCCATCCCTGAGAAGTGTGCACTCGTGCGAGGAGGAGGCCGGCCGTAGACCTTGTGCCGAGTGCTCCTTCTACCGCGAATGTCGTAGTGCTTTGAAGCTCCTCTTACGGACGACGGATGGCCTCTCCGACGCCCAGGCGTTGTCTCGTAAATCATTGTATCAATTGTTAGTTAGGGGTCCGTTCAAGATGATCTGATCGACAAGCTCGGTCTTACGAAGCAGAAAGCTCGCTCTATATGGCCTTGGGCGCATGGGTTGAAATGTCTCAATAATGATGTGGCATCACTCACCTGGCTGATGATTCGTGGGGCCCTCTGGGTCGGCAAGAGACTTTGTTCAGCAGGCTTGGAGAAATATCCAAACTGTCGTCGCTCTACTGGGGAAGTCTATCGGCGGGTTTGATCTTGTCGATAAGTTCCGGAATGAGCACCCTCAGGTGATAGCGTGGACTTGGACAAATAGTGGCAACTTGGCTCCTGGGACGCTTGCGAGCTACCTGGACCGAGTCTTAGTTAAGAAAGTCGATGTAGGGCTCTTAGGGTGTCCAAGTTTCCACTATATAGTTTATACGGATCATAGGCTTGTCCGAGTGTGTGTAAACTTAGATAAGCCTAAGGTTAGAATGGCTGCTTACTGGAAATTTAACTGTTCATTATTTGGTGAGCAGGATTTCCGGGACCAGCTGCTACTAATGATTCAGAGGGAATTGACGGGGGCGGTTGTGGGAAACGCCTGGTGGGACAAATTAAAATCCAAAATTAGAACGTTTGCTGCCGATTTTAGTCGTCGACTCAATCTAGATAGATTAGCGGCGCAAACGGCTTTAGAAGAAAATGTTAATCGGGCCGTGAAATCCCGTGTTAGTGGGGATATAGCCTTAGCTAAGGCAGAGTTGTCCTCCTTGTTTATCAAGAAGGATCAAGCTCTGGTAGTTAGGGCTAGGCTAAAAAGATTGTCTTCTGAGGCGACGAACATGGCCGCTGAACTGTGTGCAGAGAACGCGTCCAGGCGACATATAGCGTGCGTCACGTTGCCGGATAAGCGGACCGTGACTACAAACGCGGGCATATGCGAGGCCTTACGGGATTACTTTCATGATCTTTTCACCAGGGAGCCCGGTCTGAGCTCTGCTCAGTTCGATGCTTATTTGGCTGACTTTCCCTGCCTTGAGGCAGCTGAAGCGACTAGGTGCGAGGGTCCCATTACAGAGTCGGAAATCTGGGAAGCGCTGAAGCAGGATAAATCTCCGGGACTAGATGGTCTTCCCTACGAAGTTTACTTGAGGTTGTCGCCCGTTTTTGTTCCTTTGCTGGGACTGATTTTCAACCACTGGATGAAGCAGGGGTCTTTACCTCAACGCTTTACCGGGGGTGTGATCAAGTTGCTGCGTAAGGACAAGAACGGTGGGGATGGGTTAGGGAACTTTCGCCCTTTAACGATGTTAAATACTGACTTAAAGATTTGGGAGAAGATCTTAGCCAACCGTTGTCCTGTCTCGTCTGATTGGCCCCGAACAGGATAACCTTCATATGGTACGCTTGATCTTAGAACAAGTCGACAGTGAAACCGCGCTGATTAATTTAGATCAGTCCAAGGCCTTCGATAGGGTTGACCATCGTTTTCTGGAAGCTGTCCTTTCGGCGGCCGATTTCGGAGCCGACTTTCGCTCCTGGATGCGACTTTTGTATGCGACCCCCGGTGCGCTGGTGGAAGTGAATGGGGTAAGATCGAAGCCTTTCGTATTGTCTCGCTCCATTCGTCAAGGTTGTCCGCTCTCGCCCTTACTTTACGTTCTTACGTTGGAACCATTCCTTCGCAAGTTAAAGGCGAATCCGGTCCTGCGCGGAATTACACTGCCTGGGGCTACCACCTCAGCCAGGTATTCTGCCTATGCTGACGACGTTTCGGTTCTTGTGTCGAGCAGAGCCGAGATTGACGAAGTCAGCAAAGAGATCAGTGGTTATGAGATGGTGACAGGGGCCAAGATCAACTGCGATAAGTCTGTGGGCTTGCGGTTGGGTGCGTGGACGGGAGTTTCTATTCCCAGACCTTTCCTCTGGACGGATGGGCCGATCAAGATACTCGGCGTCTGGTTCGGTCCTGATCTCCAGTTGGAAATGAATTGGTCGGAGGTGCAAGGGAAGGCCGAGATCGCGGTTAATCTATGGTCTCGGAGGGGACTTTCCCTGAAGGGAAGGGCAGAAGTATGTGTTTCACACATATACCCGATTCTCCTTTACCGACTCTCTGTACTTCCACTCCCGTATGCCAGACTAATTTTATTAGTAAGGACCTTGTTCTCTTTCTTGTGGAGAGACAAGGCCCATATGGTATCTCGCGAGATCTGTTGCCTTCATCTCTCTGAGGGCGGTCTGGGTATGCCTAGCATTGAGATTCGTCAACATATGCTTCGCATTACCTTTCTAGACCGAATGTGTCGCGTTTTGGATGAGGTGGGCACTTTCTGGAAAGAAGACGTCCGAAAACATTTCCCATCCCTGAGAAGTGTGCACTTGTGTGAGGAGGAGTGCTCCTTCTACCGCGAATGTCGTCGTGCTTTGAAACTCCTCTTACGGACGTCGGATAGCCTCTCCGACGTCCAGGCGTTGTCTCGCAAGGCATTGTATCAAGTGTTAGCGGGGCTGTACAAGATGATCTAATTGGCGAGCTTGGTCTTACGAAGCAGGAGGCTCGATCGATATGTCCTTGGGCGCCTGGGTTGAAATGTCTCAATAACGATGAGGCATCACTCACCTGACTGGTGATTCGTGAAGCCCTCTGGGTTGGTAAGAGACTTTGTTCAGCAGACTTGGAGAAATATCCAAACTGTCGTCGCTGTACGGGGGAAGTCGAGACCATTGGTCACGCCTTCTTTCAGTGCAAGGCGGTAGTGCCGTTGTGCAGGTTTTGTTGAAGGCTTCATGGTTCGCATGCTGCAGGGAAAGTTTTTTGTCCTTGAAGCCAGTTCTGTTTGTAGCAATGTGGTGTCGCAGATGACGAAGGCAGAACACTATGTGTTCTGTTGCTTGCTAGGGGTTATGAGAGTCATGATTTGGACGACGCGTCAGAAGGGATTCTTTGAGGGCGAGAAGTTCACTTCTTCCCAACTGATCTTGTTCTTTAAGCATCAGCTTAAAGTCAAGATTAGGACGGAAAGGCGGCGGCTCACCTCATCAGAATTTTGCAAAAGGTGGGTGAATCTTGCGCGTATGTGCCGAGTAAAAGGGGCTGACCTTGAGTGGCATTTGGATGCCGGTTAGGCATTAGAATATTGTTTTCCTCGGTTCAATATAGGCAACCCATCCCGAAATTAGGTTAGTGTAGGTCTTGGTTTTTGATTTTTAGATTTTTTTCCTCTTTTCAGTAAACTTAGCTAGGGTGTGTTTGCTCATTGGTCCCTTTTATTTCTTTCCCCATTTTTTCCTTTAGTTTAACTCCCCATCACCTCCCTCGTTTAGGTGGTCAGTGATGTCAATTCTCTGGTGGATGCGGGGCGCCTTTCGTTTTCACGTGTGTATTTTTCGTATTTGTTGTTGTGTATGAATGAGTGTGTGCCTGTGTGAATGCTTGGGAGGAATGAATGGGTCCTTTATTTTTATATTCCCGCATCGATTTCGTCCGGTTAACTGATATTTCTGCCACATTTAAAGTTTGTGGGGGGGGTTTAGTACTAACTCTGGTTTTGTTTAGTTTCTTGTAATTATATTTGTCATATTGTATATACTCATTGGGGATCTTTTAAAAATTGTTGTTTTTATGCCCCCCCCCAGACAATATTTGTAAATAAGGGGAGTATTTAGGATTTTCATTAAGTCAAAGAGGCATTTTGGTGAATGTAGTCAGAAAGGTATGGATAAATGTGTTGTTTTGGTGAAAGGAATATTGTTTTGTATGATAGGGTCAGTGGTTGTGGCTAGCTAAGTTTTATACTAAGACAAGTGATGACCGTCCTCTACCCCAACCCCCTTTTTGGCCTTGTGCCACATTTATTGTATTACAATAATAAATATAGAGTGATAGAGATTGATAGAGAGACTAGTACGACTACCAGTGTTGGACACTAACTTATAGTAAGCTCTGCTTACACTATCTCTGTAACCTGTTGTTAATATATCTTTCTTACATCTAATCCGTGTTCCGTGTTTTACTTCTGTGGGCCCAACTTTGGCACCCACATTACTGTACTAAATTAATTTTAAAGGCAAATTTCAGCTAAACCTTTAAGATGCGATTTAGCAATGCTTCACGTATTTCCAAACTTTAATGAAATTTTACTCTTTTCGAAATAACTGCTTCATTTCTCAACTATAGTTCACTTTTTTAGTATTGCAAATGCAAATTAAATTTTTAGGCTAGTTTTATTATTATTTTATTTCCTTTGGCTTCATTTCTTTCAGGGTCCCGACTAGAGACCTAGGGTCAAAAATGATATCATGGCATTTTTCATTGAGCAGTTTTGTAAAAGAAAATCGCACATAATTTACATAGATAAAGTCTTTCGTAAGGTGTGGGCTGTACTTATGAGTAAAATTATTTTTATTTCTTTAAGCATGGGCTACCAGGGATTCCTCCAATAAGTCTATTGGAATCCTTTCCACTCAATCCAAGGGCCCCAACTACAACTGGAATTGTTAATGTCCTCATAAGCCCCTTTTTTGAGATTTCGATTTCAAGATCCTTGTATTTTGATAGTTTTTTGAAGATCTTCAAAGATACATTGCAATAAGGAGGTACATTTTATCTTTGCGGTGTCATTTTATCACGATCTCAGTACGATTAGCTTTGATTTTTCTGTCTATATGTATTGTAAAGTCCCATAAAATTGTTATATGTCCTATCTCCGTAACCGGGTCTGGGAGATGTTCATACCAATTTCTTGCAGTTTCCTTTCTGTAAGTGTTGCAGATTTTTCGGTGCTGATATTAGTCCACTTTGTCGTGCTGTGTTTTATATTCAGTGGGTGTCAATACCGCGCTACCTGATACAAAATGGTCAATTGTTTCTGGGTATTTATCACAGAATCTGCATTTTGGACGAACACAATTTTTCAGAATGTGTGCTTTGTAATTTCTGCTTAAGCATTGGTCCTGTGCAGCAAGAATTAAACCTTCAGTTTCAACTTTTAACTCTACACTAGATAGCCACTAATGGGTACGGAGTTTGTCTACATTAGCTTGTGTTCCTTTACTAAATTTATACTCCATACTTTGAACTTGCTGGCTTCCTGAATAAAGTCGCTTATTACTTTCATGTTCTTTGACACAGATCATCATCCAGTCTTCTGCAGTTTCTATGCATCTTTGAAGGCCAATTGTTGTAGTTTTGTAAGACCGTTCTAGTTGAACTAATCCTCTGCCTCCTTCAGATCTGGACAAATACAGACGATCAACATCAGCTTTGGGATGATGCATGCGGGGTCAGCTTAGTATTCAGTACCAGACGCACCTGCCTGTAGTGTTCCTTTCTTATCCCCTACTTCATTTCGATGAGCTAGGGTTAGGGTTAGGGTTAGGGTCTCCTTCGCTAATCTCTATATCTATAGACTTCTCCTTGTTCCACTTACCTAATTTTTGTGCTAAAATCTAAATCCATATCTATGTCGTCATTGAAATATTTTATAGTATTTAAGATACCCTTCAACTTATTCTCGTCTTTGGCAAAGTATTTGAGATCATCCATGTAGAGTAGGTGATTGAATACTTTCTTATTTAGTTTGTAACCATAACTATTATTTTTTAGTTCATGCGTAAGGGGCATCAAGGACACACGAAACAGAAGGAGTGACAGGGAGACTCCTTGAAAGTTTCCTCGTCGGATATTCAGTCGGTTGGAGATGGCAGTGGCGTGATTTAGGTAAAATGTGGTTCTCTACATTCCAATGCTGTTTAAAGAAATTTACTATCACGAGGGAGACTTTGTAAATTTACAAAGTCTTAAGTTTCCAAGAGTTTGGCTCACTATCAAAGGTTTTACGGTAATTTATCCATGTTGTGCTAATATTTCTACATCGTCTCCTGCAGGATCATTTTGTTTATCAATAGTTGATCTTTGCAACTATATGAGCCTTATCTGCATCCATTCTGCTCCAGTGGAAGAATGTTGTCTACTTCGAAAAAGGATTAATTAAGGTCCATCAGCACAGACGTGATCATTTTGTATGTGGTGGACAGACATATTATTGGCCTATAATATTCGGGTCGTCTGTTTCACTTCTTTTTAGTATGAGATATGTAATACCTTCAGTGATCTATTCCCGGATTTCATTGGGATTATTATTAAGCATTGATAGAGTTTGTTTTATGGATTAGTGAGAGATGATAGAACCAGAAATTGGACACCTTGTCATTTACTGGGAATTTTAATTTTTGGGATTTCGTTAGAGCTTGTCTAACCTTAGTCATGGTTATATATGATATTGTTAACTTCTTTCATGTTTCCCAGTAGTTTATGCGTTAACATTTTTTCCAGTGTAGCATTGTATATTTGCATATTGTGCTGATTGGAATTTTTGGAAGCTAGTCTCTTTCTGATATTTGTGTGAGAGTCACTCTGATGAGTACTTGTATGACGTGGTTTTTCGCTCCAATGGTTTCACCTCTGTGGTTTTCAAGGTATTCTACGCTAATGTAGTTGGACTCATCTTCAGTAACATCGTCTAGGTAATTGCAGGTTATGTCACAGGTAGATTCTTCGGTTTTACTTCCTGGGGGATTATTTCGTATCTCATTTATTTTAGTTTTTAACTCATCCTCTCTCACATTATTTATTTTTTTCTACTCTCATCCGCTTATTGTTTCAGTGATGGGTTATTATATTCTGTCTTATATCTATTCTTATCTTATTTCTGCATTTGAGAGTCTTTTGTTTCGCACGATGTTCCTGCGGACATTGACAGGAATGTTTAAGTTGAGATGGGGTCTTATTTCAATTCCTACCATAGTTGTCCATATTTGGTATGTCTGATTCGTGGTGTTCTTTTGTGGATTTTCGAGTGCGATGAAAAAGGATGTCATGACTTGATACTTTTCGCGTGACCATTTCCTTCGCTTTCTTTTTATTAGTTGATTTGGCATTAAGGCACTTGGTCCAAGTTTGGAAATAGTCCGGGTTTGGTAACTAAGTGCCACTTCGTTGCTGGAAGAGTTTGTTCCAGTGCCAGATTTTTCGGCCCCAGATTCCTATCTGAGATACGTGGCCCTTGTTGACTCGGGTGTCGGCTGATCAGGTATGAAGATTTGTTTGTAATCATTGAGATTCGCAATATTTTGCGTTTTATCCTTGACCGACAAGGAGTAATTTTGTTCAAGTTACCAGCTCTAGGATGACTGTCGACCAAGACTAAAGAGCTCGCCCTACCCATGAGATAGGGGTGGGAATTGTATTCAGATTATAGGGGATGATTAATGGGGAAGAATTATTATTTTTATTTATCTATTTACTTTATTTTTATTATTTTTTTATTTTTTTACTATTTCTATAAATAACAACAGCGGTAAAATTTTCATTTACAAGCGTTTAGATCCCATGCAGATACGACGTGCTTCACCAGACTCCGACATAACTTCAATTTTCAATGGAATTTTCTTTGATTTTTTTCTCTCTTACGTTTAATAATATGAAATTCAATTCTCCCTAATATTCAATTCTCCCTAATCTTGTTAGTACACGAATATGTTTTACGACCCATAAATACGATTAATATATAGTTACTAATAATATTTAAAGAAAAGTTTATTATAAGTGTTTGTATTGTATGGCTTATCAAATAAAAATTGTATGTAAATTACTAATAAATAAATAATAAATGAACATTCAGAAATAAGATACAAATCACCACAATCACCACCACCACCATCACCACCACCACCATCATCACCACCACCATCATCATCATCATCATCATCATCATCATCACTATTACCACAACTACTGCATTCTTTTTTGTTTCTCTTTCTTTGAATCGTGCGTATGTCAGGCGCATGATTTAAGTTTCTTTTCATCTCTCTTTCTACTTCTCCCTCTTTCCACTTCTCTCTTTCCATCTCTCAGTGATTGCGTTTGTGCTTTCAGAAATGTGTCTTTCTTTAAATAAACAATATTTTAAATATTAAAAAAATGATATGCATATATATTTTGCCATATTTTTTTTTTGCAAAAAAATATTTTCAAGTGAATATGATTTTAAAAAATTTAAAAAAAACATTGTAAGCGAATAAGATTTAAAAATACTAGTTTTTTATATAGTAAATATTCTTACATGAACTGTTTTCAAACAAACTTCTTTCTTTATCTTGAAATCAGCTTCAATATTTTATAACTTGAACCGTCAATGATCCAATGGCTCACGAGTAGTCTAGTCAGTAATAAGAGTCTTTAAACTGTCCAATGTTCTGCCAGAATCATATAAAAAAATAAAATTAGTGTCAAAAATTAATAAAACTAATAGGTGCCGATTACATATTAGGTATACCAACAAAAAATATAACTTAGTTTAGTAACATCTCTCTAAAATTAAAAATAGTATTAATCTAAAATTTAATTTGTAGCTTTAATCATCAACGTATATATACAATTATATACAAATACATATACATATATACAAATATAATATTATTATCATCATTACGATTACTACAATTATTATTATTATTATTATTATTATTATTATTATTATCATCATC
>OZ010616.1:32174836-32192336 GCA_963932145.1 Acanthosepion lycidas
AGTGATATCAGAATTTTTTGAGAATATATTCTTGGCCGGGTTAAGAACATTTCGGTGCCACCTCGTAAAGTCTTTCAAAGAATATAAAAAGTAACAACATTTAATGTTGTTACTTTTTATATTCTTTGAAAGTATTTATACCTTCTTTATACCAATCTGTCGTTTTCTTTAGCTCTTTACTAACATTAATTAACTGAATGACAAAATTACATTTTCGCCCCAACAAAGACCAACTGATCAGCGAAAGGACGAGATTCTGAACTCCCTTTTACTGCCTAGAGCTTCAATGCTCTGCACGTCACAACGGCCCATGGGAACGTCTTTCCTTGAATTTATCACCATTCTTGACAGGTGCCATATTAATTTTGCACTCTGCGGCTGTTGTACTCGGTGAACCATATATGCATTTAGTGTTAACATGCACTTTATGAACCTATTACCAAATTTTGGTACAATTGCAAGTTCAAGGTGAATCCAGAAAAGGAAGGATATACTCCACAAAAAATCCGGAACTACTATATATGCTAGCAATTTTAATCAGATTATGCGTTTCGAAATCTGTTACAAATAATACATATCGTCAATCTTATATGCGTAAGACATTCTGAAATCTATGTCAACGGCATAATTTTTTTGCACCAATGTTGATATACGTCAACCACTTTCATGAATGCAAACAATAATTTATAATCATTATTATAATATAGACAAAACATTGGATCATAAATTTTGGTCTACTTCAGCCACTTTCATGAATGCAAACAATAATTTAAAATCATTATTATAATATAGACAAATCTTCTTATCTTATTATTTGGATGTACATTATTGTAGCAATTTTTCTTTTTTTAACAAATCATATAAACGTTTTCAAGGTTTCGCGAGATTTCTATTAAACTAAGACAAGAATTTAAAAAATTATATGTATAAGAATATAGTAATACGTTTTTTTTTTACTTATCACTTTACCCTATATTTTTAATGCCATGTATATTCAGATCATGACTCTCTACAGATTCTTTTTATCATCAGTGTATTTAATGGTTTCCGTTGCCTTCTGGTTTTGAATACAGAGTTTTCCTTCTTTGAGGCTAGTCGCAATCTAAACCATTCTGTTATTTAAAACATAGCTTGGTGGTGGTGGAGGAATACAGACTCATTACTAACTTAAGGATATTTGTGCGAAAGTGAACGCAACAGACAAGGCCAGAACCTATTCCACTTTCCGCGCCGATATCTATTATTCTACCCAAACTTCATTAATTTCATTTTGTTACAAGTATTTTTTTAATCATTTCACCCCAAACAATGTGATAATGCCACTAAAACAAAAAGGGTTACTGAGAGAGAAAGAGAATGAGAAGAGTTTAGTGAGGAGAAACGATAATAAAAGAACAAAATTCAGAAAAACAGAAGATAGTGATTGACTTTGTAGTTAAATATTTAAAGATTGTAGGTGGCAAAGAAGCAAAAACAAAAAGGTTCCACAGGTGAGAAATCAAAGAAAAAACACCTTAGAATAGAACTTATAGTTACATCTGACTATTTAACGATTAAACGATGAGACCTAATTTCCAACCTAGTAGTACTCTTACATTCATATAATCGGTGCTAGGAGGAGAAGAGGTTATCTATGCTGAGTAAAAGATAGTTAATTCGTTATTGAAGCGTTAAAATGTACAATCCATTGCTTGTCCCTGTTTAAAACTCATAATGGAATTTAAGGGAATGAATGGATACCTATGTGCAAATTACTGTGAAGTAGTTGTTTGCAAATTAATTATGCTTGTCTGTTGTTACTGAAATGAGTTCAGTACTCATTTGGTGGATGTGCAGGTGGCATAATGGATGGCGTCTAGGCGTGAGAGCCGAGATCGAAATCCAGTCGAATTCGTTACAAATATTTTTGGGAAAGTTATGAATCCATCTATTCTCCGCCTCACCCGAAAGTTATGGATAAATAGCAGAATAGACTACGCTCTATAGCCTTGGTTAGCAGCCATCCAAGGAGAATGAAAACTCTTAATTTAAACCAACCTGAATTTCGTTCAACATATACCACTGCTGCTACTGCTGGAGTACATGTGGTGTCCCTAATATCCTCAGGGGTTACGGGACTCGGGATCGTAACTCCTTTGGTGACCCATACGTATAATTTAGTACCATTTCACTGGATGTCTAACATTGGTAAATGTAAAGTTTAGTAGTTTAAACTATCTAAAGAAGGATTCCAAAAGTTAAGCAAGATACCGATAAATCGATAAACTTAGTGCTGGATTGCTAAAGGCTATCCCTCCTTTTATGTGGCAGTTAATGTTGGACAATCTCCTCACGGATGAGGAGAAAACTGGAAGCAGCAGAAATGTGGTTCTACAGAAGGATACTGAAAATTCCATGGACAAAGCGAGTAAGCAACAAGGAAATCTTAAACAAAATGATGGTAAAAATAACATCTACTCAAAATCAGGAAGACATAGCTGAAATTACTTGGACGAGTAATGAGAAAAGAAGGTTTGCAAAACTTAACCCTCACGGGACATACTGAGCCACTTACCTGACAAGCTTGTGTAAATGAATAATGTAGCCTTAGCAAAAAAAAGAAAAACTGCTAATGGCCACAAGGTATTAGAAGTTGTGGAGTGCCCTGATCGCCTCTCCTGAAGGGACGCAACTAACAGAAGAAATAGATATTTGTTCTGTTTGGTAAATTAAATAGTCATTTCCATTAATTTCTTGAAAGCTTTTCTCTCTATGCAAGAAAATATTTGCAACTTAGAAATCTGGTGAGACACGATCTTCCTAATTTAATTTGGCACTGAATACTTATTAAATATTTATTGGTAAATATTAAATTATCATTTTGATAAAGATATAATAAAAATTGTGTTAAATATCAAAAGGAAAAAGCTTCTTATAAAATTTAGAGAAAGAAATGTTCGTATATTATTGCAAATTTCTTATTTGCATTTGAACAGAGTGGAAGCCTAGAGACATATGATTTCCTACAAAACAGGAACAGAGACACTGGAAGTTGTCTGAATGAACTCGTTAATATATCTATTTTACGATGACTTTCAGATTTGGGAAACATTGACTGGTTCGCCGTTGATAATCCCAAAGGGATAGGACTAATGAGATCTAACCTGGGCAGTTGCTGCTGCTGTTGTTTTTGGTACTGCTGCAGCCGTTAGGAATAGAGGTCTTGATGATGATGATGATGATAAAGGGATGATGAAAGGGATGATTTGAGGCGATGATGAGTCATATTTTGTTTGTATATATCGAGAAAGAAAGAAAGAAAGAAAGAAAGAAAGAAAAACAAAAGAAAGGTAAAATACCAAGGAACAGATAAAGAAAATAGAATATATTAAAATGAGTAAAATTATTGATATAAATATATAGAGATAGATACAAACAGAATATGATAGATAGATAGATAGATAGATAGATAGATAGATAAAAGGTAAATGAAGTCAAAATAGAAAAAGAGAAACGGCACGAAACACAAAGAATGAAAGAAAGAAAGAAAGAAAGAAAGAAAGAAAGAAAGAAAGAAAGAAAGAAAGAAAGAAAGGTAAAATAGGAAGAAACAGATAAAGAAAACAGGATATATTAAAATGGGTAAAATTATTGATATAAATATATTGAGATAGATAGATAGATAGATAGATAGATAGATAGATACGAACAGAATATGATAGATAGATAGATAGATAGATAGATAGATACGAACAGAATATGATAGATAGATAGATAGATAGATAGATAGATAGATAGATAGATAGATAGATAGATAGATAGATAGATAAAAGGTAAAATGAAGTCAAAAGTAGAAAAAAAAGAAACGGCACGAAACACATGTGAACGTGTACAAGAATAGCCACAACATAATAAAACCTCTTCTCGTCCATGCTTGTCTCCACCTTAGGTAAAACGATAACATAGAAAGATCTACACACCGACAAGCAACCCGAACGAAAGATTTCGGCACAATTAGATTCGTTACTTTCAGTGTAAACATAATGAACTCTGCCAGACACATGTGAATGTAGGCACCCAGCAATTCGACATTTCTTTACCTCTTACCCTACCTTCTTGTCATTTCACGGTCTTTGGCTATATATAATACACAGTGCTGGGGAAAGGTCTAGGTTTCGGTCGCGGGGAGTGTTTGTCTGAGAACCTATGTGTAGTTTAGCCAGTGGTGTGAACCCACTACCATGTAGTTGGTGTTTATTTAATTAACAGATGGCGCCAAGTTTTGGCGCGAAACGAAAATGAAGAAGAAGATATGTTTAATGACAGACAAAGAAGGAGAAATGAGGGAGTTACTGATTAGAGCAACAGATAATTTCTAGAGTGAGTGTGATATAAGAGTTTGAAAAGAAGTTGATGAACTTGTATAAAAGGAAAGGATCAGTAGTATGTTAAGAAATTGATAAAAAGAAAGAGGAAAACGTTAAGAATTTTTATGGGATTGGTTTTGAAAAGACATGAATTAGAAGAAAGAGCACCAAACACAAAAGAAAAAAAGAAAGAAAGGTTTTGATTATTGAAGAGTAAATTTATCAGGAATAAGCGGAAATAAAGAATAAATGAAAAAAGCTGGGCACAGTATGAAGCAGAAAGTAAATCAGAGAGAGTCAGATAGAGAAATGAATAAAAATAAAAGAAGAAGAAATTGTTAAAGTGAAAAAAGGAAAACGGAAAGAAAACGACCGAAGCAAATAGTAAAGGAATATAAGAAGAAATAGAATAAGAATTTGAAAAAGTATAAAAAGAAAGAAAAAGAGTGACAAAAGAAAAGTAGAAAATGAAAAAATAAGCAGAGAAGAAGAAGAAGAAGAAGAATTACAGTTACGCCATATACTGAAAAATGAACACCATGCCGAATCAATCATAGAAAGCCATGAGGTCACTATTCTTTGGGACTCCACTATTCAGACTATCAGACATATAAAAAATAATAAAACAGAAAAAACTACTTCTCACTGTTATCGTATGAGAATATATCAGTTACAAATATGATTAAATAAATATAAAAGATATGGAACTTGAAATTGGAAAAATGTGGTACATTAAAACTACTGTTACACCTATAATACCTGGAGTCCTGGCTACAATAAAAATGTACAGGCAAGAACATTAACAAGATCCTTGGTGGAACTTGTTTATAAGAAATTCAGAAAACTGCACTTTGGGGAATTGATCATCTATTCAAGCTAGTATTACCAATATATATATATATATATATATATATATATATATATATATATATATATATATATATATATATACATTACATGTTTAGTAGTGTGGTATTTAAACCCAGCTACTTCTCCGACAGATGAAAAAAATGATACATACATAATAATGCACACATTAAAAAAACACTTCCCTATCTCAAATACTAAAGACTGTGTTAACGAGAACCGCTGACATACTCAAATAAAAAATGTTTAATTCAATACGCTCAGATAAAATATTGCATCACACAGTAAATCAAGGAAACTGTTAATAATAATAATAATAATAATAATAATAACAATAATAATAATAACGTTTTTCAACTAATGCCTACAAGTCTAAAATCAACAAAGATGGTTCAAATCCTGCCATGCCATAAATTAGATGAAACAGTTGACCACGTTGTATCAGGGTTCCCAGTCTAATACATTAATATTACAGGCACGGCTGTTCAAACTCTGATATTGAAGTCCCGGATGCAGATAGCAAAACTGATGCAAGTAGAGCAGACAAAGATTTCGGAAAACGAACTTGTCCACATAACTGATATGACTTGTCCACAGGATTCAAATGTTTCTAAAAACCAATTTCAAAAATTCAAATTATATCAAGTTAAAACCACAATTATCCTTGTTGTGATAAGGGTAATGGGTATGATAAAGAAGTTTACCGAAAATCATCTCAATAATATTCCTAGACACATCAGCATCTCAAATCTACAAAAGATTACATTTAACAATACTGCATATATCATCCGCAAAACTCTCTCCATCTACAAAAAATGTCCCAAATGTGAATAGATAACACTCCTACAGTGCCCTTTTATTCACTGTATGTGTGTGTGTGTGTCCGTGCATACGATCATGTATGTTTGTGTCTACAGAATTTCATGTATAAATATACGCATGTATATATTTGTGTGTAACTTTATATATAAACTAGCCGAATTACCCGCGCCTTGCTGCGCGTCACACATTTAATAATTACTCTATAATCTGTGCCGACGTGACCTCAATCTTCTGGCTTTCTCCTTCGATATTTTGGATAGGAGTCATTCCATTGTTCAAATTTAAATTTAATTTAACTCAAATGCGAAAAAAAAACAGTGAGAGTTGTACCCCGAGGACTCCCTTTGATCAAAATAAAATATACTTATCCAAGTACTCTACGAGCCATTCCCTTGTTAAAATTTAAATTTAATTCATATCAAAGGGAGAAAAATTTTCAGTGGGGGATTTGTGGCCCCACCCAACCTCACCCCGGGAACACTCTATGATCAAAATGAAATGTAATTCTCCAAGTGTCCCGAGTAATGTAGTTTCAGAATATATATATTTATGGGGGTCTATCTCCAAAACACTAGTAGTTCGACAACAAACAGACTCACAGAGGTTACAACTTTATATATAGAGAGAGATATACACATACATATATATGTGTGTTGTGCGCGTGCGTATGTGTGAGTGTACAAAAGTCCCTGTATAAATATATACACGTATATAATTTATATCTTTGTGTGTGTGTGTGTGTGTGTGTGTGTGTAAATTTATATATAAATATGCACATACATACAGAAACATATACATAGGAGATTTTACTCAAATGTATTATGTATTATAGTTTTAACTATTAGCTTAGTATGGTACAAGTCCACAAATATGAACACCCTGAGAATTGAATTCATTACTCTCTCTGTCTGTCTGTCTCTCTCTCTCTCTCTCTCTCTCTCTCTATATATATATATATATATATATATATATATATATATATATATATATATATTGATGCATGTTTCATTAAATAATATAAAGTTTTGTCTATTTGTTTTAAGTTCCTTTCATATTGTCTGATAAGCTTAATAATATTATCATTGAAAGACGAAATTAAATCACCATATTGATACATGTTTAAATCCAATCTAAGATTTCGGCTTACATAAGCCATTATCAAAGATGACAATTACATTTCAATATATCAAACAATACACAGACGAAACAATAATGTGTTTTTGTTGCATGAACAATTTCAAAGCAACGACAAACTCGTGTATGCAAGACGCGGAAGCGAAAAAGGCGTCGCAGCTCGTGACGTCACACATGACGCTATTTAGTAACTTCACCACCCAGTCACATGTGGCACAATGCCGGATTTAAAGTGGGGTTCCCGAATCCGGAGGCTCGGCCAAAAAACCCCCGTAGACCCCGCATAAACGGGATCGGGTCTGTCTACCTCCCCGGGTGAAACTCTGCCCTTCGGCATAGCCTCGTCCGGGTTCCTCTCTTCCCGAAGGCATAGAGTTCGTCTAGCGCAGTTCGGAGAGTGAAAACGAGAAGTATTAAGTATGGGAAGCCGTTGGTATAAACCAATGGCTTCTGTTATCAATTATAGGCATTTAAGAATATTTGTGGAAATTTCGTTGTTTATTTTGTTCAGGTTAGCTTTCGACTGTTTTATGTAAATAGCTTCAAGAATTTTTAGTTTTTGTTTATTGTTTTCATGTTTAAGTATAGTTGTGTTTTCAATAAGGATTTTCCGAAATTGTGTACGCGACCAGAATACTAGAATATCTACCATAAAAATCGCAACTAAAGAGAAATATAACTAGCAGGTAAATACTGAAATTATATATAAAAATTGCCGAAAATATATATATGCAAAATTACCGAACTATCAAACGATAATTTCCGTGAAACAAGTAATCTTTTTTCATGTTTTTTTTTTATTTTTATAGCTGGAAAACATCTTATTTTCAAGGAAACCTTAGAACTAATGGCCAACAATTCAATAAAAGGCCTTCATTAATTTATACGTATCATCAACTTTTGCAAATAAAACAATAGGAAGGTGAATCTGTTAACAAATTAAGCAGCAACTTTTTTATTTATGGTGATTTAAAATTATAACCACGTTTATGTTTTCACTGGAGTTCAAAGAAATAATTTTATTTGACGCAGTTGTATATTTAGTGAGCTTAAACATTTAGACAATGAATATCAATGAAAATAATATAACAGAAGTATCTTCAATACTTGATACCACCTCCAATAACAATCAGGATAACGTGTTTCAATAGCATTTCAATGAAGTATTTAACTGACATTTGATCAGTCTATGCTTTCATTGAAGAATCATGTTGCACTATTAACTTTCGTCTCCATCCGAAAAAATCGAAATGAAAATAACACTTGGTAATAAAGTTACGTTTGCAATACTTGAAATGATAAGTGTGAGTTCTAAACTTGTTAATATAAAGCAGAGCGACGTTAATATCTTTGTATAAAAACATATTACCATACTTTAATAATTGATAATGTCGTTTTACAACTGTAAAAAGAAATTAATTTCTAAATTCATGGAAATCTGTCTCTTATATACTGTAGCCGCCCGCCCCCAACGGATACCGAACGGATACCGAACGGATACCTAAAAACACTAATAGCACCTAAACTTATATAGACACATACATACATGCACACACACACACACACACACATATATGTGTGTGTGTGTGTATGTATATATGCGTGTGTGTGTGTGTGTTACTTTTCCCATACATTCATAGATGTTAGAAAATTTAATTTATGTATAAAAAACGATGAGATAATAATAATGACTAATATAGTTTAATAAAAGTTATATGATGGCTAGTAGATTTGTTCTTGTAGATGTGAACAGATTTAGCAAATGATTTACTTTTGTTTCTTTATTAAGTTAAGAACTTTCACTTTTTCATTTTACAGTTTCTTTAAATTACCGTCATGGCTATTCTTGCGCATGGAGACCATAATTAAGCAAAACTTATGAAGAATTTATTGTTGACCGTGAGTAATCGCAACTGTGGATAAGAGGTGACCATTGAACAATGAATATTGAACTTTTGACAATATTTTGAATAGAAGTAGGTAGGTTCGCCAATGTTCCGGTTCACACTCTTCCCCAGCCTTTTGAACAGGAGTAGAGGTTTATCCCTTGTTTACAGTTTAAGATTGGGTTTCTGGTTCCTTGTAATAATTCAGTTTCGCTTCCAGTGGATCCGTGCATCTTAGTGGCATTATCGCCTTGCTTGGGGTGAATTAACTAAAAAACGATGTGTCAAAAGGATGGTTATTCCCTTCAAGCGGCTATTACTGTGTTAACTTTTCTCTCCCTCGGTAATGTTTATTGTTTTAAAAAGTAATGTTTAGAATTTTTTAAATATGAAGGTGGATTTATACATCTTCTTCATTTGTGAGAATTGATAACAATAGTTCATTGATATCGTTATAGAATTATGAATTTAAAAAGTTGCTTACGTAGTTATTTATAAAATGTTAAATAAATAAATATTGCATTTTAATTGGTTTACATATTTTGATAATTTCATATTTTTTATAAATTTTGGAAAAAAAAAAGATTTTTTTTCAAATTTATTTATTTACAAAATAGTAAATAATAAAACTTTATAAAAGGTAAATAAAATATCGTATTTTACTTGGTTCACATATTTTTTATAAACTTGTAAATAAATATTGTCGAGGGAGTGAAACCTTTTCTTGCATTAAAAGTGGTATCAACTTCGATGTGGTGTAATGGTTAGCAAGCTTGTCTCGCTTGATCAATTACGCCTAAGTAGTGAGTTTGGTACTCACTGGGTGTTCCATATTTTCGGCATTGTACTATATCTAAGCTACGCTTCGTAAATCGCTATGCCTTAAAAGGAACTTATACGTGATCTAATGTTAACAAGTTTGTCTCGTTAGGTTCATTAATACTGAGTGGATTCGATCTTCATTTACTAAGCTACGTTTACTAAATCAATATAGCTTCAATATACAAAAATCTCTTAAATATTTATTAGAAGCTTATTTTCTTTACAATGTCGTCGCCTCTCTCTGTCTTTTTTTTACAAATACCTTCATGGTAATTGCTCCGATGAGCTGCTTTCGCTAATTCCCAGACTTCGTGAATTCAAGCGTCCTACGAGACTGGCATCCCGCTCTCACCCTTTCACTGTTCAAACTGTTAAATGTAGCCGCCTCTTCTACTCCAATAGCTTCATATCTCGCACCTCTCGCCTGTGGAACTTCCTTCCCTATTCCTGTTTCCCTGATAGCTATAATCAACTATTCAAATGTAATGTCAATCGACATCTCCAGTTGCCTTGATCTATCCACTATGCTTCTTCTTATCCTTTCCTCTATCATTACTATCTGCTCTCGCTCCAAGTCCTTGGAAGCCACTTCCATGCTAGTGGCTTCCTGCCTTGCTAGGGGTGAAATGCTTAAAAAAATGTTTATCACATCTGAATATACTTATAGCCTTTGAAATTCTGGATATACAAGTTTCTTTGAATGCATTGAAACAGTCACAATTCTGCTAAAGGCAATAAAAAATATTTCAGTTAACATGAACAATCCTGCTTTCATAAACAATATTAAAAATAAACTATGTAACATTTTTTTAATCGGTATCACCCCATGCAAGGTAGTAAAGTCACTAAGACACAAGGGGTTACAGGGTGTGCAATAATTAGAAACAGAAACATTAATATTGAGCGAGAAGAGGAAAGAGTAATCAGGAGAACAGGAGATAGCGATTGACATTGCATTCAAATTTTTGCAGATCAAAGTTGACAGGAAATCATGAAGTCGGAAATGAGTTCCACGAGAAGTGCGAGAAAAGAAACTGTTAGCATAGAATTTATGGTTACATCTAGCCAACTCAACTGTAAATTGATGCTATCTCGACGTCAGTCTAGTACTGCGCTTAAATTCAAAAAGTCTAGTTACCATAGCGAAGAGTAAATCCGAACAATTACCATGAAAGTACTTATAGAAAAGACACAGAGAGGCAATCTTACGTCAGTGAGAAAGTAACTGAAGCCGATCCGCGAGAACAGGATCAATAATATTGCTGATTCTTCTTTGGATTCTATCAAGGAGTTCAAGGCAAATAGCAGGGACACCGGGCTATATGTAGCAGCAATATTGGATGCATAGACGATGGTAGACTTATATATGTTTAAGAGAGATTCTGAAGGGGAAAATTGTCTTTCACGACACTGAACTAACTTTCTTAGCAAGCTGACCTAACAACGGGCTCAATATAGTTTTTTCACTTGATGTCAACTGAGAACGTTATCCGACAAGGCGCTACGTGTTACTTTCTTGGCGGTTAGCATCAGCCATCCTGATGGAAGGCAGAGTGATACCCCTCAGATTATTAAAGGAGAGAAGTTTAGCTTTGGAGACGTTAAAAGCCACCTTTCGTCCCAATTAACGACGGACTTTGTGCCGTTTGAGATATCGGCTGCTGTTTTGACCTTATCAGACTGATCAACCTTACTATCGAGACAAGAGTAAATGAATAACATTATAATTTATGAACTCACTCAAAATACAATTTGAATGAAAATTTGACCAAATTTGAGAATGGTACCAAAAATCTTAGAATGCAGTTCAAAAAGGAAAGGTGTCAACTGGCACTAAAAGAGATCTGTTTTTAAGACAATGAAAATGATACGCTTTGATCAAATCCTACAGAAATATACGAAGCATTAATGAACTCAAATCAGTTTAAATCCTTTCACAATGCTTTCGCCTTTTACGCAAAATTGCTCGCATATTGCATCATCTATTAACAAAGTGTAATATCTACAAGGATATACTTATCGTAAAGTTAACAACTATTTCAAAACAAAAGTCATACTAAAAAATAGCATCAATCATTTTGCATAAAAATTTATTCTCATGTTACGTCATTAGGTAGCAATCTGTCGCAGAATGAATTGTAACTCAAAAGCATTTTATGAATATAAATAAAATCAAATCACTGAATATATTTTCATTAGGAAGTTCTATTAACTTGAAAAAAAATAGGAGCATTCCTCGGTGCCGAAACTCGAAGAGAGGAGAGAAAATATGATTCTGAAAGAAACAGTATTACCAAATTTACAAGTATTCAGTTCCGCCTTGAGAATATTGACAGAGATTATATTTCTTAACATAAGCCATTTTCATCTGTCTTTTTCCGATAAAAAATAACAGGCAATTACTCTTTCAACTATTACTAACATGACACTACAATCCTCTGTGATGTGATTATAAGTGGAAAATCGAGTCCCTTTAAGGAGTAAATAAATAGATCTGGTAGTATCGTTTTCAATTTACTACACTTCGTTAATTTTGGACACAAGGCCATAAGTATGGAGCATCAGGTGTGAATTGAACTCACTATTAATGGTCAACTCGACCTGCTTCGCTAAGCATCCATTACTCCACCCCACCCGACGGTGTGACAATCTAGTCATGACGATACTAGGCGAACATAACAATGAAAAATGTGAATTATATATCAACTTCCGCCTAAGAGTGTTTTCCAAGCAAACATTTGAGACATAACCGCGGCTTTAGCGGCGGTAGAGAAAAATGGCGTATCGCCCAGCCACCGGTTGAACACTGGTAGAGAAAAACGGCGTAATGCCCAGGCACCAGTTGAACAGTGATAGAGAAAAATGACTTAATACCCAGTTACCGGTTTGACAGTGGGAGAGAAAAATGACTTAATGCCCAGCTACCGATTGAACAGTGGTAAAGGCAAATGATCTAATGCCCAGCCACCGGTTGAACACTGGTAGAGAAAAATGGCGTAATGCTCAGCCAACGATTGAACAGTGGTAGAGAAAAATGGCGTAATGCCCAGCCACCGGTTGAACAGTGGCAGAGAAAAATGACTTAATACCCAGCTACCGGTTTAAGAGTGGTAGAGAAAAATGACATAATGCCCAGCTACCGGTTGAACAGTGGTAAAAACAAAGGACCTAATGCCCACCCGCCGGTTCAACAATGGTATAGAAAAATGGTGTAATGCCAAGCCAACGGTTGAACAGTGGTAGAGAAAACTGACTTAATGCCCAACCACCGGTTGAACAGCGGTAGAGTAAAATGGCATAATGCCCAGCCACCGGTTGAACAGTGGTATAGAAAAATGACAATGCCCAGCCACTGTTTGAACAGTGGTAGAGACAAGTGGCATAATGCCCAACCACCAGTTGAACAGTGGAAGAGAAAAATGGCGTAATGCCCAGTCACCAGTTAAACAGTGGTAGGCAAAAATCACTTAATGCCCAGCCACCGGTTGAACAGTGGTAGAGGAAAATGGTGCAATGCCCAACCACCGGTTGAACAGTGGTAGAGAAAAATGACAATGCCCAGCTACAGGTTGCACAGTGGTAGAGAAAAAAGACTTAAGGCCCAGCTACCGGTTGAATAGTTTAAAAAAAAAAGATCTAATGCCCAGCCGCCGGTTGAACAGTGGTAGAGAAAAATGGTGTAATGCCCAGCCACCGGTTGAACAGTGGTAGAGAAAAATGATCAATGCCCAGCTACCGGTTGAACAGTTGTAGAGAAAAATGGTGTAATACCCAGTCACCGGTTGAAGAGTGATAGAGGAAAATGACTTAATAGCCAACTACCGGTTGAACCGAGGTAGAGAAAAATGGCATATTGCCCAGCAACCGGTTCAAAGGTGGTAGAGAAAAATGGCATAATTCCCAGCCACCGGTTGAACAGTGGTAGGCAAAAATGACGTAATGCCCAGCCATCGGTTGAACAGTTGCAGAGAAAACTGACTTAATGGCCAGCCACAAGTCAAACATTGGTTGAGCAAAATGACAATGCCCAGCCACCGGTCGAACAGTGGTAGAGAAAAATGACAATGACCAGCCTCCGGTTTAACAGTTGTAGAGAAAATGACTTAATGCCCAGGCACCAGTTGAACAGTGGTAGAGAAAAATGACAATGACCAACTTCCGGTTGAACAGTTGTAGAGAAAAATGACTTAATACCCAGCTACCAGGTGAACAGTGTTAGAGAAAAATGGCGTAATGTCCAGCCACCGGTTGAACAGTGGTAGAGAAAAATGACTTAATGCCCAGCTACCGGTTGAACACTGGTAGAGAAAAATGACAATGCCCAGCCACTGGTAAAACAGTGGTAGAGACAAGTGGCGTAATGACCAGCCACCAGTTAAACAGTGGTAGGCAAAAATGACGTAATGCTCAGCCACTGGTTGAAGAGTGGTTGAGAAAAATGGCATAATTCCCAGCCACCAGTTGAACAGTGGTAGAGAAAAATTACTTAATCCCCAGCCACCGGCTGAACAGTGGTAGCGAAAAATGGAGTAATGCCCAGCCACTAGTTAAACAGCGGTAGGCAAAAATGACGTAATGCCCAGCCACCGGTTGAACAGTGGTAGAGAAAAATGATGTAATGCCCAGCCATCGGTTGAACAGTTGTAGATAAAAATGATAATGCCTAGCCACTGGTTCAACGGTAGGTAAACACTTGTAACTATTTTTATATCTACCGTGAAACATTGCATACCAATTATTTGCGAATTTTGACTCTGGAGCTCAGGGAGAAGTGTTAAAATTTTTCAGAAACGTACAGCTCAAAGAGTTAATATAATTTTTAATTGGCAAAATGAACAATTGCTTTCGCCTCTTTAAGAATACAGACAAAAATATTTCTATTTTCATTCTCATATCTTCGTAAATTTTGATTTAATTACAACACTATTGATTATTATTATTATTATTATTATTATTATTATTATTTCATTTGGGTTATGTTGTATATTCATTTAGTTCAGGGTCTCAGTAATGTCTTCATAAACATTTTTGTAAAAACTAAAAAGGAAGCAACTTAAAATTATAGTCTATCGAAACCATTTCCTATTAAAACCATATCCACAATCACAAGTGGTATTATTCTTTTCTTCATATGCCAGACTTTTTATATTTCCATTTCAAGATTCTTGTATTTGATAGTTTTTTTAAGATCTTCTAAGATACATTACAGCATGCAGGACCTGCCAAGTCAATAAGAAATACATTTTGTTTTTGTGGCTTTTGATTACAATGTCTGGGTGATTTTCTTTGCTTTGTCTATGTGCATTGTAAATTCCCACTTATTACATAAAATTTATTATTATTTTATTATTATTATTATTATTATTTATATGTTATGGTTTAATTAATATTATTTTACTTGTATATATATATGTGTGTATGTATGTGTGCGTAAGTCGTATGCGTAAAATTAAAAAAAAAAACAGGCCACAACAGTGTGTATATATATATATATATATATATATATATATATATATATATGTGTGTGTATATATAGAGAGAGACAGACAGATAGAAAGAAATCAACTGAGATAGATAGATAGATAGATAGATATATAGATAGATAGATAGATAGATAGATAGATAGATAGATAGATAGATAGATAGACTAATTTTTTATTAGAATGCGAAATGTTTATATGTTCCGCCGATCAAACAGCGACATCAGAAAAAGGTTTGATGGAGAAACATCAACAATTTTTTTTTAAATTGACGTATAATTATTAAGTAAAGTATATTTGACTTGATAAGATATACGTATATTTGAATTTAAAGTGCAGCATTCCACAACTGCCAGCATGTAGCCAACAAATTCCGTCAATCATACCGAAATTATATACATTGGTTTTTCAAGATATTTGGTACAGGAATACTCATGAATATTCATCAGGTTAGCGGAAAAGTCAGACAAATTCATGGACGTCAGGTGGTACGGTTCAATGTCTAATAAACTAATGTGTATCAGAGATTTATGTTATATATATATATATATATATATATATATATTAGGTTGGTGGAAAAATAATTACGTAATAATGTCGTTTTTTGACGTTAAAAAATAGGTCAAAAACGACATTATTACGTCATTATTTTTGCACCAACCTAATATATATATATATATATATATGTGTGTGTGTGTGTGTGTGTGTGTGTGTGTGTGTGTGTGTATGGATGTATGTATGTATGTGTGTAATTAATATTTAAATTATTTTGGATTGGTATTTATTTATGTGTTATATGTTTTGAATAATCTGAGGTTATGGATTCAACGGTTTTCTTTTAATATTTTGTATTTTTATTGTCATGTATCTTAGCTTGGGAGAGCAGTAATTTAGTAAACCCAAGGTGCATATTTATATTTTGAAAACATTCGGTAGCGGCACTTTCGGGAATATTCTTTCAAATAACAATAAAATTTTTGGTCCTGTATATAAATCCTTGGCAGAAAATAAAATTCTCACATTTGCATTAATAAAGTCCCTTAGAAGACGAAGCCCGTCAGCTAAAATATGTTTTCTTTCTGTTTTTATTCATATATATATATATATATATATATATATATATATATATATATATATATATATATATATATATATATATAATACATATATATAAATATATATATATATATATATATATATATATATATATATATATTGCGTATACTTTGGTAGCATGTTTTCATTGAAACATGTTTCTTTGAAAAATTTAGACAAGTTTTGTCTACTTATTTTCAGTTGAATACTTTCATACTCACTGACAAGCTTTTCGATGTCATTATTAAAGGAAGGAAGAATATTACCTTGTTGATCCATGTTATTTTTCCCAGTACTTTCGACATAAGCACAATGTCATCATCAGGATGTTGTTGTTTTTTGTTTTGTTTTTTTCAAGACAAATATAGTAATGTTCGCCATTTTTAAAGAGAAAATTTCTGTGTTCATCTGAAAATTAAAACTTTTACTAGCGAAGTGAAGAACGATGAGTTCAGTACAATTAGATAAGGAACGCTTCAAGGGGGAGGTAACTATGTTATGAGTTGTCGAGAGTTCTCTTTTTTTTTAATCAGTATTAAGAACTATTGGGACTAACCTCGATATTTTAAAATATCTACTGTACATATTTTAAAACATTTGTGCAGTATTAATTTTATTAAGGTTTGCTTTTAGGTTTTTAATGAAGATTTCTTCAAGAAATTTTCAGAGAAAAATGAACTGAAAGACCAAAATTACATTAAAGCAACTGACAAATCCTGGAATGATCATTTTTACGGATAAGAATATATTCAACGGTGGTGAATATATATTTTTCGAATGTTAAATTTCGAAATGTGTTACTACAGGTGGACGTCTAACACAAAAGAAGTGAACTTTTCCACTTCTCACTAATAAAAAAAAGAAACTGAATTCTTTTTAATATTAATGAATGAGTTGAGCCATTTGCAAAGATACGCAAAAAATATTGCTTTTATATGGAAGAATCTATCAAATCTTGCATTTAATAATTTTGAAAAGTGTCCCTTTTGAAATTCCTGTTTTGAAGATTTTCGATACAAAGAAAAATACTATTTTCAAAGAATATGTC
>OZ010616.1:32197336-32262336 GCA_963932145.1 Acanthosepion lycidas
CATTCGATAAGCTTACTAAAGAAAAACTATTCTCCGGAGAGCAGGCTGGTTGACTTGCACTGTTTAAAAAACAGGGCGTCTACTTCAACATGTGTATCCACTAAAACTAACGTTTAGAGTAATAATTCATCAATATGTATATGTATACTACCATTCACTGTTTTTATAAACGAGCTAGATAGATATGACAGTTTTATATACACACAGATAATTACTAAGCTTATTTTCCTCTTTCATATAGCTATATTAATGGGGAACCCATTGGTAATCACACTCATTGAAATAGTGAATCGGTTTGTGAATTGAACTAGCTGAAAAATGCGCACGTACACACACATACACACACACACAATGTATGCATTATATTTTTTAATAAAATAATTAGTCTTAAACAACACATGACCACCATAAAAAGACAGTCTTCTTTCCAAAATCTCAAATATATAATACAAGACGTAGGCGATCATGGCTTTCCACAGGTTTTTCTATTATTTGCGAAGTGAAATTCGTTTTTGGGAAGTTAGCAGAGTGGTTTCCCGTTGCCTTCACAATGGTTTTGAATTTACAGTTTTCCTTGTGATAGACAATACTGCGAAACACAGTGTCCATTTTGCTTAACCTATATTTTGAGATGGGAGTAGATGAATTTATGGTTTTGTAAGAGTATTTGTGCAAAAAAGAGAGCATTGGTCTTGACTGGAATTTGAACTCGACACACCGTACTATCTTCCGAGACAATAACTGCTATGCTACATGCACAACTTCTTTAAATTATAGTTGATAGCCTTTTTTAAAAAAAAAAAAAAAAAAAAAAAACTGCCTAAGGCCATGTCCAAACTGACTTCAATTCTCCTGTATGTTTATTGTTGTTCACTTTTTTACTGACCACATCTAACTTCTTTGAAACATTTTTGTCTTTGAAACAGTTTTGTCTCTAACAAATGCCACAAAATGACCATTTCTCCAATCAAGCCCAATGACTACGTTGGCTTAGTTCCCATACAATATGCGTGAGTAGAGTTCGTGCTTGTCAAGATGTTAGGATAAAAATAGAAAAAAAACTTAAGTTTTCTAAATAAATCAAGCATGAAGTCAATTACTGCTGATCGAATTTTGCATTAGCTGTGTATCATTATCATTGATCTTAAACTTTATCCAATTATTTCTATTGGAAAAATTAACGGAATATGGGAAAATATATGTGGCCTCTCCGAAATTTGATATTTGTCGGGATTATTTTGGAAATTTGAAAACTAATCGCCTCAAGGAGGCCAGACTTTAGGATTCCAGTTCTGAATAAAAGTTGTCTATATTTGCAAGATCAATTCCACATTTCATGCTCGAAATATATTCGTTTTCTATAAAGAAAAGAAAATATCTCAACCTGCCGCAGTTATAGATATGCTACGTTTGTCAAAGATCGATCTTCGAGATCATTATTTCGAATGCTGATTTTTATGGACAGTCAGGCTCTACATCTTTCCTGTGCTGAGCCAATTTAATCTGAGGAAATATGAAGGCCTGCTTAGTACGGAGGGTAAATAGTGATTTATTATTACTAGAATCAAGTGATCAATATTCACGATCAGATAAAAACCAGCATTATCTCCCCTGTTGGAAGATTTACACATTACAATGTTAATACACCCATTTCTTTATGCTGAAATAAACTGCACTTAATAACTAACTTAAAGGATACAATACAGCTAAAATATATTAGGCTCAAAATTGATTAGATGTTTTAATTCGTGTAAGGATCGTGATTCTGAGTTTGTACCTTTTTATCATATTAAATTTAGTATCTAATTCTATTTAGCGTTGTGAAACAATTAGTAAGCTTACTATACTAATGAGTTTTCTAACAAGGCGAGTTCGTTCTTTTCTGGGTGGGCCAGTATTGGTCTAGTACTAAACTTAAATTAAAGACAGCCCGACATATATCTTGGGAATATCAAATTCTCTAGGACTTCGTTTTCTTACCATTTTCCAGAAATTTCGGGTCTCTCTCTCTGTTTCTACATAAAACTTGATAATATTCCGAATGTGTTCCTGTCTCTTAGTATTTGCTTGTAGTAAAATTTCGAAATCTGCTCTTTCTTTTTTAATAGTACTGTACACACATATATACATATGTGTGTGTATATATATATATATATATATATATATATATGCGTGTATATATATATATATGTGTGTGTGTGTCTATGAGTCTGTGTATATATATACATACATATATATGTGTATGTGTGTGTGTCTGTGAGTGTATATATATATATATATATATATATATATATATATATATATATATATATATATATATATATATATAAATTCGCTTGAGGATGAAATGGAACTATTGTCTTTAATTTAATTACAAAATTAAATTCGAAGCTTTTACCTTCCATTTTTGAAACATGGTTAGAACTGTGTAGGAAAAAAACATATTTTAAATCAGTTAATTTATCATATATATATATATATATATATATATATATATATATATATATATATATGCGCGTGTATGTGCACAAGTATAGAAATTATTCTAGATTTCAATAGTTATTTACTCGTCAACTTATTTACTGATATATTATTCTTTAATTTTTACATATCTTCATGATGATCAAACAATTAATTGTATATTTGGTTATTCGAAAAACGCAAACAATATGCCGCTAAATATTTTAACCTGTGATTACTGTTTAACTTTTTCTCGCTTTCTCCTATCTATCTATATATATATATATATATATATATATATATATATATATACTGTGATTACTGTTTAACTTTTTCTCGCCTTCTCCTATCTATCTATCTAGCTAGCTAGCTAGCTAGCTATCTATCTATCTATCTATCTATCTATCTATATATATATATATATATATATATATATATATATATATATATATATATTTATATATGCCAACAAGAGTGCGTGGTCTACCAAGTCAAAATACATAGAAATAAATTGAATAATAGTGATAAGAACCCTAAAGTTTACAGAGGATCCACCAAGAGTATTAGGTTGGAGCAAAAATAATGACGTAATAATGCCGTTTTTGACGTTAAGAAATACGTCAAAAAACGACATTATTGTCATTATTTTTGCACCAACCATCTCAGTAATTTCAATCGCGAAACTTATAAAAATAGTACTACTCTGTATACATATATATATATATATATATATATATATATATATATATATATATATATATATATATATATATATATATGGAAGATCAAACAAGAAGATAACAATAATCCCGTTTTGAAATTGGAAATATTTTTTAAAAAATGTTATAAATATAAGGCATGTGATAAGCTTTGTTCTCTATGTATGGGGGGAAAAACTAGCTATTGCTACCCATAAGGAACCTAAAAATTTATTAAACCGAAAATCGGAAATTCTTAGGAGGTGTAGGCATAGAAAAGGTTGGTTATTATAATAGTTTTTTTTTTTTTTTCATTTTCATACCCCTTGTTGTTTGTCTTATTTATTTAGTTAGTTTTTGTTGTTTTTTTGGTTTTTGTCACGTGGTTATGGTTATTTTGTTTTTATCAATAAATACAGTTCCGTAATTTTCCTCCCTAGTCGGCTTTACCCTGAAGATCCTTTTAGATGAAGCCTAGGTAGGTTTGCCTGACTCGTTAGCATTACTTTAGGTTATCTCTCTACTTAGTGCCTGTGATATCATTAATTCAACAATAATCTTGCTCGGAAAGTTTCAATCTTTTCTTGCTGAGAAGAAAATGCTTTCAATCCCATCTTTATCGTTCAGCAATCCCATTAAATTGGGGGTGGTAAGAAGGTATTTTATATGGGACACAGCCAGTCTTCCTTACCAACGAGCATAGACTTTCGTGACAGAAGTCGAGAGCATTATCAGTTACTATTGTTTTTGGTACTCCATTTCTAGCAAATATTATGCGTAATATTTGTTTTACAGTAACAGATTTTTTATCCTGAACTTAGAAAACTTCAGGTCAGGCGGAAAAAGCGTCAATCAGTAATTGACATAAACCTACCCCGTTAACTTGTACGTGATCCATATGAACTGTAGACCATGGTTCTGTTTCCTTAGGCCAAGAGTGTAACTTATTGTGGCGAAAAATCTTTATTTCGGCACATTTAAGACATTTTCGTACGTGATTCTCCATATCTCGTGTGTGTCCCGGCCACCACGTTTCCAGATTTAACCGTTTCTGTGTAGCGGTTATCACACAATACACATCACTATGTACACTTTTAATTACTTATTTTCTACATGTTTTCCCGTGGTACGACTAAATCCCCACTACAAACTGAATCATTTTCTATTGATAGTTTGTGTCTGGTTTCTATGCATGGTCTCTCTGCTTTTGAACAATTATTTCATTTATTGTTCCATATTCTAAATAAAATTCGACTTAAGACTGGATCTTGTAACGTTTCCATAACTAGTCTATTCATGAGCAACATATCCGTTTCCACCCAATGCAAAAATTCATCCTTAAGTTTTTATGTTTTTTCCGGGGGTAGGGACCCTTTTCAAATTGTAGTCGGAACAGTACGTCTGCGTGGTGGTATCTTGTTTTCCTTCGCGTATTCTATACCATCCTAGGATACCATCCTAGGATAGAATATAAATTTTAAGGGCTTATGATCGGATCTTTACAAAACTTCTTTTCCTAATAAAAATTATCTTGCTCTGGTCATACTCAATACAATCGCAAGGGCTTCCTTTTCAGTATTAAATTAATTCATTTCAGCTGGGGTCAATGTCCTGGAAAGATACACTAAAGGGTATACTTCCTGGGACAAAATTGCTGATACAAACTGGTCACTCGCATCTGTTGATAATGTAACGTCCTTTTCAGAGTCATCTCGTAACTTCTTTATTAAAATTCAAAGCATTTTATCCAAATCTTTACGTTTTCAAATTCTTTTGTTTTCAGCCATTTTGTTATGACGTTCAAACTTAGTAGCTGTTTGATATTCGGCTTACACTGACACAAAGTTGCCCGTGAGCTAGAGTTATAGATCTCTTTATGCTAATTACCCATTAGCTATATCAATACAGTAAGACATGGGAAAATATATCTTCATATTTCTATCGCATTCTGTTTGTATTTATTTATTTACTCGAGTTATTCATTTTCATGTAAACCTGTTCATATCTATTTATACATAGTATTCGTTTTATATAACAAAATCTACTTATATATAACTCTCAGATATATTATCTCTCTATCTGACTATAACTAGTTATTCATCTATATTTCTATATATTGCGATTTATTGTCGACATGATTGCCATTTTCTTGAACCAACAAGTAAAAAAATGGCAAGCTTAATTCTTATCCAACCGACCATAACTTGGTGACTTGGAATGTGTCCAGAATATCATGAATGAAACGCTCCAGCTTGTGACACGAAACAACAAAAGAGAATCTCAATCCGAATAATTTTATAAAGGCCAATAATATCACAGATCAAAGAATGGGTAATTTTAACATTCAGCATTCTAATAAGGCTTATTTTGATTTTCTAAGGATATTGTTATAATAAAATTCAGCTCTCATTTAAGAAGTTTACATAAAAAATGCTAATATTAATCTAAACTAAAAGAATGAGCTTGAAAGACACGATGACGATGTTAGACGATGTTATTTCGTATGTCAAGATTGACTACGGATGCAACAGTCTTCTGTGTGGGAAGATAAAATAGTTGTAGTAGAGCTGTTTGCACATTATATCCCTTGTACAGTTGATTTTTGGACTAATATTGTGAAATATAATGAAGCCTGGATATAAGAGACCCGAATATAAGAGAAACCCGGATATAAGAGCGATTTTCTCAGGTCCCAAATTAGAGCCATACGTACCTAAACAAAATAAACCAAACCAGGATATAAGAAAAACCCGGATATAAGAGACTTCTCCAGTCCCGACAACTCTCTTATATCCGGGTTACACTGTACAAGTAAATACATTGTTAAGACATCTGTTAACCATGATTGTAACAAAGTGATTACACTGTACTAGTGCATATAGACAAATCCGCATATTAACAAACAACAGATAGATACATATATACATACATACATATGCAGAGACTAGTATAGATAGATAGATAGATAGATAGATAGATAGATAGATAGATTGTTAAGACATCTGTTAACCATGATTGTAACAAAGTGATTACACTGTACTAGTGCATATAGACAAATCCGCATATTAACAAACAACAGATAGATAGATACATATATACATACATACATATGCAGAGACTAGTATAGATAGATAGATAGATAGATAGATAGATAGATAGATAGATAGATAGATAGATAGATACTGTCGAATGACCATCACATTATATCATTTTATGACTTTGTCCTACTATGATTTTGAGAAGTTTTTATACTCGTACTGAAAATATAACCAATGCAGCTGTCAAAAGTACATAAATATAGCAGCCATTTTCTTAACCGACGATTAAACAAGGGAATGTAAATATCCACCTCTCCTTACATCTATACAATTCCATCAATTCGAACATTATTTTCTGACGACGTCTTTTTAAATATGAAACGTTTTAAATGATTTTTTTTTCCATTTTTTTATTCTATTTCCCAATGTTCGATATATAGAAAGTCATATTTATATTATTTACATTGTTCGAACCGTTTTACTCATGTATGTTGTCATATTCACGATATTACGGCCGTTGTATGCCCTGGCTTTCTTCAGATAATTGAAATTTCGAAACAAACCGTTTATTTCGTCCACCGGGGTAGATTTTTCTACTTCCACGTGCCATGCTTCTTCCGGATATTTCGGTTTAAGTTATTCCCCTTAGTAACTCAACTCTCCAAGTTTTCTTTCACCTCTGCTGTGGCTAAGTATTGAACTCACAACTTTTTTTGAGTTAAGTCACTGGATTACTTCAACCAACGCTTTTTATTCATTGGCCGAAACGTCATGAACATAACAATAAAGACAAGGACAACAGTCCGAACCATGCATATAATGTAAATAGTTACAATACCTCATCTCAGAAATATAGACAAATATAGAAATTTATATATCATATTCTCCTGTACTGTGTTATGTAAAATGTCCAGCTTTTTATAGTTATTTTTACTTTTAATAATTAAATAAAGTAGTATTCTTAGTTACATGCGATAAAAGAGTTTATTGTACAAATAAAGATCAATCATGGCTAATATCAGAAATATATAACTAATACAAATGCAAAATTACGTAAATATCGCTGTAATTGTATAAGGGTTCGGATAAACTAATACAAATATATATATAACCAACTGTAATTTTTTTAATCATTTCATTCTATGCAAGTTAATAAAGCCACTAAGACACAAGGTGTAACTAAGTGTGGAAGAATATGAAACAGGAGACACTATTAAGGAACGAGAACAATAGTAGATAACGAGTGTTAGTGCATTTACATTTTTGAAGATCAAAGTTGGCTGGAAACATGCAGCCGTAAGAGAGTTCAACAAGCTAGAAGTGCAAGAAAAGAAACTCTGTTAGCATAGAACTTACAGTTACATCTAGCCAACTTAACTGTAAATTGATGAGACCTTACCGCCAATCTAGTACAGCCCTTAAATGCATGTAAAGTCTAGGTGCCATAAAGAACTCATCCAAACAATTACTATGAAAGTATTTATAGAAAAAGCATATGGAAACTATATTATGGGAGTAAGAAACTAACTGAAGCCGAGACACCAGGTCAGGACCAATGATATTGCTGATTCTTCTTTGGATTTTATCAAAAATCTCTAAATATTTACCAGAAGCACAGGGCTATATGTGGCAATAATATTCAAAGCATTGACGAATGGTAGACTTATAAATACGTAAGAGAGACTCAGGAGAGAAAACTTAGCTAGAACGACAGAGTGAACCAACTTTTTAAAAGCAGATGTAGCAATGCATTTAATATAAACTTTTCACTTCATGTCATCCGTGTATAGAGTAAAAAGTCACTCTCATGGGCGTTAGTGTCAGACATGCTGATGGGATGCAGATTAATAGAGAGAAATTTCATTTTGATGTCATTAAATCTAATATGCCGTTCCTTGCAACAGTTAGCAATAAACTGTAGTTCTTTTTTGGGAATTAGCTTCCAATTTGATATTATCGAACCATCAGATTTACCATTAAGACAGAAGTAAATAGTTGTTTCATCTGTATAAATACCTAGTTCAGAACTGATGTCACCAGTAAGGTCATTGATGAACATTAAGGATAACGTAGATCCAAGGATAGGGCCCTGGAGGACACACCTGCATTAAGACAAAATGATCTAGAAGAGCAGCCGTTCAAGTCAATTTTAAATTAGCAATTTGATAAAAAAGACTGAAACATTTCAAAGATTCATCCGTAATATATTACAAGTATTATTAGTAATGATTCATAAAGTATTAATTTATATTCTCTATCACAGTGTTTCTGGTGACAATGACCTACTTCTTTCTAATTATTAACCTCTAGCTAATTTTATAGTATATATTTGTAATCTTCCCTAAACATTGTATAAACAGCTTTTACGTAAAATGCACGTAAAACTTTAACGATAACATTTCTTGACGTAAAACCATTCACTTCTGTTCGTATTTATCTATGACTCAGAAACTTTAAAGATACGTGGGTCTTTACATCATGATCGTTCGCCGTTCTCCCAAATAACAATTTTATTCATCTCCAAATATCGATCAGGCTCTTTTCATTTTGGCACTACTGGGATTACATAACTCAGTTTGACCGTTTTATTGTTATAGTGTTTATCTGCATAACAAACGCCATTCATTATTACCAGCTTCTTTCTGTGACATTACATATTCCCTCGTGTATTCTGCTATCCCACAGAACTGAACTCAATCTACTGAAATAATGCTCCAGACATTGATAAAAGCTGCCAAAACAGTGCTTATGATACCAAATATAAAACACAATAGTTGTACCTAATATGATATGATTATGTATCGCCTGCAATTTCGTATATATCAGTTATTAGGGTGGTGCAAAAATAATGACGTAATAATGTCGTTTTTTGACGTTAAAAATACGTCAAAAAACGACATTATTACGTCATTGTTTTTGCACCAACCTTATATATCGTATAGTCTAGTATTTAAAACTGAATTTGGAAAGATCCGCTGATTAACTAAATGATAACAAATGCTATTGTTCAATCCGGTTTATTGATAAAAAAAAAATCGGAATCTGTCATCAGTATACAAACATATATATATATATATATATATATATATATATATATATGTGTGTGTGTGTGTGTGTGTGTGTGTGTGTGTGTATGTGTGTAGATTAGGGTTCATATATGCAAAACAGATAGATAGATAGATAGATAGATAGATAGATAGATAGATAGATAGATAGATAGATAGATAGATAGATAGATCTTCATCTTTTATGTGCTATGTACTTTCAGGACGTGTGCAATCATGATTTTCAAAAAAAAGTTTATCTTTCGTAGCTCAAAGTAATGCTCGTTTTTTTTGTTTTTTTTTTTTTACTGTACTCCCTAGTCCCTGGTTTGCAATCAATTTTCACAAACTGGTCAAGTTAATTACTGTTTCACTATGGCTTTCTTATATTCAATATCTCTTGTGAGTATTAAATTATCTAATGAGGAAAGATGGCTTGGTGAATTTGACCCTCACATGATATATTTATGGTAAGAATGTCAGTGTAAAACAATGAGTAACCTACCTTATATAAACTTATATAAACGGATGGCAAAACATGGACTAGAAAATTTTAACTCTTTCCGCTTTTAAGTATGTATCCTTTTTCTAGTTTCTTTAAAGCTCTGTAAAATCACATCTCTGTTGTCACAAGTGTTCACTTCATTTGTGAGAAAATTATCCAGCATCTATTAATATCAATTCAGAACTCTTTCTTTGTTTCTAACGAAAATTTCCTGTTTCTTAATACTTTGTTCATTTTTAGCAGACATCTTTTGAAATTTCAATACGCCTTTGAATATATGTGCCACATTTTCAATCATTTGTTAAAAGTACTTACTGGATTTTTATGGTATTTCTGCCGCATCCTATATATCTTGTTTTTCCAAAATCAAATCATTTTTATTACTCTCCCTAACTACTTGTGTTTACACTTTAGAAGCAATAAAGAAATTGACGATGACCAACGAAAAATCAGAAGCTGAGGCTAAATTAACACGTGGTCATTGGATTTTTACTCTAGAATAGTAAATGCAACATGTCTACCATGTGCAGTGGCATTCTGATACAACGGTCAAGCAATTCATAACAAAAGTTATCATAAACTGGCAATACTAAAATATAACGATTAACAACAACCAAACCAGTTTATCATTCCTCTCTTATCAAAGCAAAAATCAAATACAAAAACATGTTCACAACTACTAAAAAAAAATATAAAACTCCAGACTAATGCTGTATCTTCTTTTATGTGTCGTGTCCCTTCAGGACGATCATGGCTCTCCATTTCTTCCCGTCCCTTGTCGAGTCAATAAGTTTGGTCTTTTTTTATTTCTCCCAGGCCCTGTTCTGCCATACACTTGCTTAAGCCCTTAAATATGTCGCGCGTTACTTTCCCCTGTCCCCTTTTCCCTCTAACCGCCGTGTGAGTATCAGATTTTCCAAGCCCTCCTTTTTCATTACGTGTCCGAGAAATTTCAGCTGCCTCTTTCTGATGTTAAGTGTTTCCTCTTTGTTTGCATCTTCTCCAAAACCTCATCGTTGCTCACATGTTCTATCCATGGTATCTTTAGCATCCTTTTGTAGAACCATACCTCCGTTGCCTTGAGTCTCTTCTTCATCTTTGAGAAGACTGTCCAACATTGGCTGCCGTAAAGGAGGACAGGAAATAAAAAATATAACGTTAAAGACTAATTACCTTTCTGTGTGTCAACCTGTTTACAGAGAGAGGACTTAATGTATACTGATTCTAAAACTTTCAGGTAATAATAGGTATTAACCTTACTCAGTACTTTGAATATAGCCGGGGTATAAGACCGAGCACACTGCTGGTTTTTAAACAAATATTCAGCTACCAGTGAACTTGATACTTTAATGCACTTACGTAAATTGTCCACCTTTCCTTTGCAAATATTGACTGGTGCATTAATATATATATATATATATATATATATATATATATATATATATATATATATATATATGTGTGTGTGTGTGTGTGTGTGTGTGTGTATATTATATATATTTTTTATATATTCTTTTTTTTATAAATTGTTTCTTTTTTATAAATTGTTTCTTTTTGTTGTGAATGTCTTTTTTAATATGTCTACTTTTATTGCTCTAATATATATATGTGTGTGTGTGTGTGTAATAAGTCAGATATAAATAAAATATACTTATGGAGACAATATTCACAAAATAAAAAACAAAAGGAAACCTTTTTTATGCCAACTAGTTTTGTTGAACTTCATGAAGTGCAAGTGTGTAAATCTTTTGGTCACCTGCATTGTACACAAAAGTAACGTAAAAAATGAATATTCTCAAGTTTTCAAATTTTGAATTAATGAACTGCCTAAAATATTATAAAACTTCTACATTTGCTTTGATAAATTCCTACGTGAACGAAATACTTTGGCATAAAAGTTTTCCTCTTGTTTTCTTTTCTTTTATTTATGCGTGTGTGCAAAATTTATCTCAAAGCCTTTATATATTTCATTAAATGATTCAGTATTATGCCATCGCGTTGTAATTTCCATCTTGTTTCTAACAAAAGGGTCTGGTGAACGACGATCAAAAATAACATCTGGTCAACTAATTTATGCTTCAAGCGATTCTGAAGAACTAATAATATACGCGTAATATGTCCTATTTTTTCTTGAATTCATGGGTTTCATTTTATTTCTTACGTCTTCCTTTTTACTATTTCTCTTTTTATCCTCTCTATCTCTCTCCCTATATACACACACACACACATATATATATATATATATATATATATATATATATATATATATATATATATATATATATACGTGTGTGTTTATATGTGCTGCTATTATACTTTTTATTTTTTATTAGTGGGATGGGTTCTTTTGGGGATACCACAAAAAGTCTTGGGATAGGCAATTGACTGTATTAAGTGCATTCTTGTATATGTGAGTGATGTCTAAAAAGTTTTGTTCATATTTATGCGATTTATATGTTTGCCCAAATTAGTTAAATTTATTTAGAAAAGTTTATATTTTATCCTTCATTTTTTTTTCATATCAACTCTAAAATAGCAATAAATTCATTTCAATCTATCAGACATATACCGGACAAAACTCTATGGTAGTACCATGTTAAACTAAGATTAATGGATGCCAATATGATAATATTTTGTCTTAACTTTTAGCATACCTAGCAATGTTTAAAATTCATACCCGAAAAAAAAACTGTATGTAAAAAGAATGGGTTTTCTATTGACAGCGCTATTACTGTATATACCACCATCTCCATCGACAATGTTGATTGCTCTATTTAGAATTCTACCAACAAAAAAATGTTGCATAATATTTAGTTGTTAAATTGCTTATTTATAATATTACTTATATATTTACAAGATTACAAAATATATGAATCAACAACAATACAATATTTATCATTTACCATTTACCAGAAAGGAATATGTAAACGATTTATGTTGACATGCATCTCTGTCTCTATCTCTCTCTTTCTTTCTCACTCTCTTTGATTCTCTCTCCCTGTATATCTATCTATCTATTTCTGTCTCACTCTCTCTGGCTCTACACACGCACACTCTCTCTCACTCTCTCTCTCTCTCTCAAACACACACACGTTTACTATATATATATAGTGCACACACACACAGACATATATATATATATATATATATATATTAAAAAGCTGATACCCCCTGAAGAGTGGACAGACAGGTCCGTCTACGAAACTCTGGAGTCGGGATGAGGAAGGTAACATCAATCAGATAAGTGACATACTTTTATTCCTATTAATTATATATATATATATATATATATATATATATATATATATATATATATATATATATATATATATATATATATATATATATAAACATAGATTCACATGCTTTGACAGTGAAAAGACTTGCACGCTGTTACTGAAACAATTTTATGGGTAGTTCAAAGCTGTCGTTTTATTTGAAAGGCAATCAGAATTTTGGAGGTTTTCAAAGTTTGATTGGTATTGTACTATTTTATTGTTGACGATAATCTGCTGGCAATGAGAAGGGCGCCGTGAATTTGCATTAAATTTGTTTGTTAGGCATTTTGCTCAGAGAAAGAGCAAATAAATTTTCTCGAGAGAAATATTCCGGTATGACGATTATATGTTGTTATATATATATATATATATATATTTGGTTGGATAGATGTGAGTTTGTGACCCTAGGTTTCACGCTTTTTGTCTGACGATCGCAAAAGTGTGAAACCCAGGGTCATAAATTCACATCTATCCAACCAAATATGTTAGCTCTATCTCTGATATTGAGCGCTTTCTAATAAGTACCGCGCATATAATATATAAATAATTATATATGTATATATATATTTATTTATATTTATATACACACACTTTTCACACATACACACACAGACACACACATATATATATATATATATATATATATATATATAATGTATAGATTATTTATATTCATATTTCAAAAGTTTAGTCAGACAAATTTTATTAAATTCAGTCACAAGTTGTATCAGTTTAATATATATATATATATATATATATATATATATATATATATATATATATTCTAGAGAGAAATATTCCGGTATGATGATTATATATTGATATATATATATATGCGAAGACAAACGGAAAACTTTATTCATGTTGTTTTTTACTGATATAGTTTTAGTTATATCTGAATTTATACATAAATATATATATATATATGTATGTATATATATATGCGTGCCTTGTGTGTGTGTGTGTGTGTGTGTGTGTGTGTGTGTGTGTGTGTGTGTGTGTGTGTGTGTGTAATTTTCAAATAAGCCATTCGCTGTCATTATTGGGGACTTAATGTCATCAGTGTCCCAGAGAAAAAATTATATATATACGTGCATGTGTGTGCGCCCGCCCGTTTGAGTGTGTGTGTGTGTGTGCGTGCTTGCGTCTGTGTTTACTAAGCCAACTTAGTCAGGCACGGCGCTGATTCCCAATGAGCACTGATCAGTGATAGTTTTTACAAAATTAATTTACTAGCTACTATTGAATGTCTCTATCTATGATTTTCTTCTCTCTCTCTCTCTCTCTCTCTCTCTCTCTCTCTCTCTCTCTCTGTTCCTCTCTAAACATATATGTATATACACGTGTGTGTGTGAGTATGTTTGATTAAATCAGTTTGTTACAAAATAAAAACAGCAGCTATAATTTGTATATATAATTCTGATGTTTGTCTTTATTATATCTTGGAGTTAAATATTACTTATTGCTATCTGCTTACATTTTTTCTTCAAATTTTCCTTCTAAAGTAATAATTCAATAAAAAAAATAGTTCCTTTAAGCTTTCATGAGGCTGACATTCATTACTAATCAAAACTCATTAAAAGATACATCATTTAATTAATTAATATATTACTGCTCTCATTCATTCTTTTACAGACTAATAACAAAATATACAATTCATACTATTAGGTTGGTGCAAAAATAATGACGTAATAATGTCGTACTGATAAACCGTGATGCATTTATCACAAGAGTTTTTTTTTTTTTTTACACTACACAAAGTATTCCGTGAACTCAAATAGATTTTCTGTTACACTTTTCTTTCTTCTTAATCAAATTCAAAAAGACTAAACGTTTTAGTAACAAGACGATAAGTCGGATTCTATCTTTGGTCATTTATCTAGTGTAATTAGCTGAAGCGTACCTAATCATACCTATCGAAATACATTGAACCAATGCACCTCTAAAATATAGCACCATATACTCAGTTAAGGCACTTGTTATAGAGTTATAGCTATTCAGATTCTCATGTTAGTTTAGTGAGGTCAAGTCAGACTAAAAGTAAATTTTAAAAAATTACAATTATTATAAAGCAATATAGCCTTTAAAGCTCGCAAGTATTGTTGGTTTAATCTTTTCTTTTATCGTATTTACAGCTTTGTGTCAGACAAAACAAAGCCTAATTAAGAAATGCCACCAGAGGAATGGTTGCTTACATTTCAACAAGCTACTACAGATTATAAATACTTAAACCACAATATCAGGCGCCTTACTATTGTGGCTTAAATACTGTAAAATAATATAACATTTTGCATCTTTGGAATTCTCTTCTTGTAGAACAATCCTGCTTGATCTATACCGGACGAAGAGAAAACCATACTGAATACAATCGCCACACTGGAAATCTTCTAAAGTTTTATGCAAACAAACTAACAAATACTAAGTTCTCAAAGATATTTTATGGAATGGTATTTAAGAATTGAAATTCTCTAGCTACTAATTTTGCGTAGAAACTGAGTGATTTATTGATTACAAGGAATAAATACTTAAGACGTACCAAATCTTAAATATTAAACTACTGTATTGTTTCAATGTTTTATTTCACCCGACAAAAATCAACATTTCTGTAATTTTGCAGGATACACTTTTAATTAATTTAAAAAAAATTCCAATTATAAGTAATATTACCTCATCTTTAAGTTTGAAACATTATAACAGAATTTCGGCTTGTTTGAAAGTTATGAAGTTGTTCTAAAGAATAATTTCCAGTAAGTTTTTATACTAAAGAATAGGCAGAAAAAACGAGACTTTCTAGCAGTGTAACCCGGATATAAGAGACCCTGATATAAGAGAAACACGGATATAAGAGAAACCCGGATATAAAAGACTTCTTCTCCGGTCCCATCAACTCTCTTATATCCGGGTTACACTGTATTTAAAGAGGTCAGAGCTACAGCAAGAGAGGAACTTGTTGTTTTCGATATTATGTCAGAAGACCATCACTATAACCGCAATAGGGATGCAGGTTCAAGTTCTGCTGGAGATCACATTTTCTTTATTAAGTCTTCTGGAGTACGCAAACCGGTAGGCGAAAAATGCTTTTTAATTCAAACGCTGCGTCTACTCAAATATATATATTTATTTATTGCATATATATATGTGTGTGTGTTTGTGTGTGTGCGTGCGTGCGTGCGTCCGCGTCCGCCCGTGTGGTGTTTGGACTTAACTAAAAATAGTGTATTCATATGGTTTATCCTCTCAATAATGATATATAATCTCTTGATAAATATTTGTTTTAGTCATTCATGCATGTAAATCTCAATCAACAAAAATAGATATGAGCATAAGTATATAAAAAAGTGATATACAAGTGTACATTCACATTCACTCATGCAAAAATACATACACACACATGTATATATGAGAGTATATGTGTTTCTATACGTACGAACCAGCCAAAATAAATAATAGAATTCAACCTATATATTAGTGTGTACTAATTCTTTGTATGGTAAACGTTCAAATATTTATATGAATCAAAATCTTTGCTTTTATTCTGGGTGTGTACTGTAAATGTACGCATAGAAGTATAAATAATTTTTCTCCACTTTTGCGTTACCGCATTTGAAAACAGATGTTACATCCCAAGAATAATTATAACTTTAGAGGTCTTAATTGGAGAAAATAGCGGGTAAGATCAAAAAAGCAAGTTTTGAAAAAAAATGAAAATGTTAACTTTCCAATGTAATTTTTTTCTTCTCAAATATAGGGATATTAGATAGATAGATAGATAGATAGATAGATAGATAGATAGATAGATAGATAGATAGATTGATGCATGCATATATATATATATATATATATATATATATATATATATACATAAATACATACGTACATACATATAAATGAATAAATTTAGATAGATAGATAGATAGATAGATAGATAGATAGATAGATATGAACAAATATATTTATCCAATTATTTAGAAGCTACTATAAAATGTATCCTATAATGACTTTCTTTTTAATTATATTTTAATCTTAATTGGTGAAAAACACTTTTCGTAACAATTTTGAGAAGAGCAAAAGGAAATACATAATGAAAATAAAGTTAAAAAATGTAACGTTTTTTATATAAAATTAATAAATATAATCTTATAAACGAAACCGATATAAAAATGTCAAGTTTTCTTCTTTGCTATTTAAAGTCATTTATGTCAGCCTACTGAAGATTATCAGTGTTCTTTTGTGATATTTTTGTTTCTCGTTTATTACACTGCTTAAAGTATATTGGCCAAATATGTGTGTGTTTGTATTTGTGTATATATATATATATATGTGTGTGCGTGTTTGTGTATATATTTGCATGTGTGTTTGTATGTTTGTGCGTGCGTGCGTGCAACCGTATGCATGTACGTGAATTTTAGGCTAAGGTTCCTAATTATTCTTATAGCAAGGAGGTTTGTTTCCTAAGATTAATTTCACAAAGCCTTCAAATATATATATATATATATATATATATATATATATATATATATATATATATATATATATATATATATATATATAGCTAGCTAGCTAGCTAGATAGATAGATAGATAGATAGATAGATAGATAGATAGATAGATAGATATACTTATGCATATATATATATCTTTGTGTCTTTTGGGGGGTCTGTGTGTGTGTGTGTGTGTGTGTGTGTGTGTGTGTGTGTGTGTGTGTGTGTGTGTGTGTGTGTGTGCCGGGATCAACCTGAAAACTCGATTCATGTTCCTCGCCAGATCGAAACTTTCAGATGAATGTCATGCATGGCGTCAAACTTGTTGAGAAATATCTAAACTGTCAGTTACATACAACTGCTTCCTAAGATCAATGGTGAACAAAGGCTTTGAGCCAATGAAACCTGAGGGTCTTGCCAAAGATCATACTTCTTTGGACATTGTGGCGCGGAGCTACAGAATGACAAACAAAGAAATGTACTCAATAACAGAAACCACAGCAATTTAGGACTACCAACAGCAGCAACCCATAAAACTGGATTTGAGAAAATTATATTCTTAAATGCTGAAGGCCAGTGACTACCAAATGTTTCCATATACGAAAACACCTAATATTAACATTAATATATATATATATATATATGCAAAGAGAAATTCAAAATACTCAAAGTACTTTTAATAATAAAATACATTAAATATGATTGTACGTCTGTATACCAATGGTTGAATAAGATTGATGAAGTTTTCGTCGGTAGAAATAGGTCTATACCCCATATGAGTGAATTATTAATATTTTGGTTTACTACTACTATATACATATATATATATGTATGTGTGTGTCTGTGTCTCTGTGTGTGTGTGTGTGTGTGTGTGTGTGTGTAAGCATATATATGACTCTGTGCGTGTGTTTGTGTTTATACAGATATTCATAGATAAATACATATATATATATATATATATATATATATATATATATATGAATTGGAAAATTATAACATAAATATGATATAAAATCACTAAACAAAATAGCCATTTTCTTTCAACATCACCTGATAAAACACCAGAAGTGTTGGAACAAAACGGCTATTTTTTTAGTGATTTTATATCATACTAGCAGCATGACCCGGCGTTGCCCGTGCTTGATTCAAAAATCATACGACTCATACAGCAATCGCTATCACTTGACTTAAAATATTTTTGTTCTTCCTTGTCTTTAAAGGGGTGCCCTTTTGCCGTGCTGATGTTGCTACATGCCTTACTTCTTGCCGATCTCACACTGCGAATTTTTTCTAAGCTCTATACTAAACATTAAATCGGTTACGAAAAAAGAACTAAACAAAATGAACACAAAACGATCAGCTTTAAAAAAAGGACTCGTAACTGAAAAAACCGAATGAAAAAAGAATGTTAACAACAAATATTTTTTCACACCCAACCCAGTTCTGAGGAATCAGAATCAACGTTGAGTTTAAGCAAACCAGTGAGCCAATTGGAGTAAAGTGCCATGCAGATTTAAATTTTTCCCACTTGTGACGAATGCAGTTATCGATTTATTTTGCATGCTAGCATGCTAGTTACCATTCGTGTCAGTCAGCTGTTGGCTTTCGCGCTGGTCAATAGAATCTTCCTGCCTATTCGTGGCAGCCAGCTATTGGCTCTCACTCTGGCCAGTAGAAAATGGCCGCAAACTACATGAAAGCTGCCGTAGAAGCATGAAAAAATCGATTATTTCCACTATTGATGGGATTTGGGAAATGCAAAGTCGGTCTTGGCCTTCCCGCTACTTGGGTATATATATATATATATATATATATATATATATATATATATATATATATATATATATATATGTGTGTATGTATATAGGTTTGTGTACTTCTGCATAAATTTACTATTTATACACACAATATGCATATACACGTAAATAAGAAATTAGGCATATGTCTAAAGTGATTCATCAATGATTAGCTTATTATGTTATTTATTATTTAGTGATATATATATATATATATATATATATATATATATATATATATATATATATATATATATATATAGAGAGAGAGAGAGAGAGAGAGAGAGAGAAAGAGTGGGGTGCGTAATTTCTCGCCACTTTATATTTTTAATTTCGAGCATGCGCGTTGTTTGCTTTTGATTTTGTTGTTAACGTCAGTTGGGCACCGTCTTTAAGAAAAAGAGCACCATGTCGTCATCATTACGCCAGAAATTAGATTAACAGCATACTATACTGCTTGACATTCGTGCCAGAAGCTCTAATACAAACAAAACTTACTCAAAAATATCTTGAATTATTAAAGATAGATTTATTCGTTAAAATCGCCATTAGTTTCAATCACAGCCTCCAGACGACTTTGGAATCTCCTTCTATCGCTATAATCAAGAAAAATCAAAACGTCATATACTTGGATAGGTTTAAAATTTTATAGGCTGTCTACGAAGGAGATATGCTACAGCTGTGAAATTTTACATGCATCACTTTCAACTCCTTTTAACTGCGTTGTTTCTTTCCAGGTAAACTGAATGTACAAAGAATTTTTCAAAAGTAACGAATAAAGAATAACCTTCGTCATGTCAAGTTCATTGTGCAGAATATTGTTAATTCTTTCGCGTGATATGCTAATAGCATTATCTATTTGATAATCGCCTGTCATTCATCGCCATGTGGTGAACATGATCAAGTATTTCTTTGGTGGTGGCAGTTGCAGGACGTCCAGACATTGGGTCAACTTCGACTTTCCATTCCTTACTACATTTACACTGTTTATTAACGCTGGAGTTTCACCCGCTAACGTAACGACCATGTCAGTATGAATTTTTTGGGGGTCTGCAGGTAACACCAGGATGTCAATTTTTGTTCATTTTTAAGAGAAGCCGCTATTCGTTACTTTTGAAAAATTCTTTGAACACTCTGATATAAATTTACCTAGAAATAAATAATATAGTTATTAATAAGAAGAGTATGCATTAATGCATGCAAGATTTCACAGCTCTAGCCTCACTCCTTCATATTAGGCCCATGAACTTTTCAGCCCAACCTTGTATGTTAAAAAAGCAAACATCGAAAAGAGAGAAAAGGCTAAGAAGTGCAAAAAGGAGAAAAAAAACGACGAAAAGGATAATTAATCTCGACACCCTACACGTACGTACATCCGTGTGCATTGTCGCACATGTGTGAACACACACACACACACACAAACACACACACACATTATGAAAAAAAACTTACACCAATGGTAAGTGCATTTGAGAGAAAAAATTAAGAAATATAAGCAGTGGATTCCTCTAACAAGTCTACGAAACTCTGGAGTCGGGATGCTGAATTTAACATCAATCATCTAAATGACAAACTTTATTTATATTAATTCTCTCTCTTCCTCTCTCTCTCTCGCTCTCTCCCTCTCTCTCGCTCTCTCTCTCTCTATGTGTGTCTGACTGTCTGTCTCGCTCTCTCTCTCTCCCTCTCTCTCTCGCTCTCTCTCTCTCTCTCTCTGTGTCTGACTGTCTGTCTCGCTCTCTCTCTTTCTCTATCTCTCCCTCTCTCTCTCTGTATATATATCGCCTCTGAGTGTTGACTTCAATGTTCACTTTTATATATATAGAGAGAGAGATAGATAGATATAGATATATAGGTAGATAGATATAGATATAGATAATATAGATATATAATGAGCATAAGTGAATAATATATATAATAAACTGTACATGAAGAGGATTAATAGCTGCAAAAGCTATTAATTGTCTACAAAAGCCACAGAATGTTTCGGCCGAAATATCATGATCAAATCAATAAAGATGACGATATTAATGTGAATAATTCATGGCGCAATCACAATGCTTTGTCGCAGACATCCAGTTGTATTTCACCCTTGTTGAAATAATGGCAACTTCATTTGCGTAAAAGTGATATTTATGCGTAGTCATAAACTATTTTGCAAATTCTCCATTATCAACTGAGAAAAGATCTCTTTGCTTTTCCACTTTTAAGCGCTTAAATGTTACTATACAATATGCTAATCACTATGATTGATCACTTTGGACATATGCCTATTTTGCTATTTCTGGTATATGAAATAAATTAAGTTTTCTTAAGAAATTTTCTTTTTGTGTTTTAGTCATCTTAATAAATAAGATCATATAATTTTATCATATAAGATCATATAATTTTATCTTATAATATTATATAATTTAATAATATGGTAGGTATTGTAATAACTTCAGGAACAACGGACAGTCTATTTTTGCTATACTTATTATATTGTATCAGAATAATTATAATGACTTCAGGATCAATAGAGAGTCTCTTCAGTATGTTTTATATATTATCAGAATAATGAAAATGACTGCATGGGACAATGGAAAATGACTTTTCAAAAATTATATAATATAAAAATAATTATAATGATTTCAAAGGCACTGGACAATCTCTTTTTACAATTTTTTTAACAAAATTCACAAAATACCAGGCAAATTGTTACTGGACGAAATGTGCGATATGAATGTAAGATTGGGAAATGGGCAATGAGGACTATGAAAATATGACTGGTAAATAACTCCTGACTCTAGATTTGTAAAGGTTAATATTTTAGTGTTCTGGAAAATATTCTTGAGAAAATTTTTTCGAGGTGTAACAAACTTTCTTGCCATAAGAATATTTAGGAAATGGTGGTGATCCAACGGTGTGGATATACCAAGAAGGATCTTGGTTATAAAGGTCTGAGCTAGGAGCACTAAACTCGTTTTAACATTTGCCATGGAAGTAGCGATAGGATAGCGAAAAATTTGCAACGTTTTGTCAGTGGTAAAATAGAAAATAAGTCAAATTCACAAAACCGTATACACATTTTTGATAATATAGAATAATTATAGTGACGTAAGGAAATATTTGTAATATATTTTAATACGCGTTATACACTATAAAAATACATATAATGACTTCAGGAATAATGAAAGATTCTCTTCTTGCAATATGCGTTGAATAGTAAAAGAATAATTATAAGGACAACTTTGTTGTAATATGCGTTATATAGTAGATAATTATAATGACTTCACAAAAAGTGAAAAATCTCTTGCAGTTTGCATTGTATATTAAAAAGAAAAAGGTAAGCTGACTCTCTCTTCTCTGTCTATCAGTCTGTCTCGCTCTCTCACTCTTCTTCTGTCTCTCTCTCTCAGTCTCTCTCTCTCTCTCTCTCTCTCTCTCTCTCTCTCTCTCTCTCTCTCTCTCTATCTATCTATCTTTGTAATATGCGTTATTTAGTATAAAATAAATACAATGAACAATGAACAATCTCTTCTCGCAATATGCGTTGTATAGAATTAGTATAATTATAATGACTTTTGGTGCAATGATAATTGTAATATTAGCATTAAGTGTTTGCTTATACGGAAACTACTGACATCCATTGACCGAACAGTTAATATTACTGTTGGCCGAAATTTCTAAAATTTTTCTCTTCAAACAGATTTTTCAGATAAAATAATATTTTCAATTCTAGTAAATGTTATTGCTCTTTCTAATATCGATGGTGGTTTCCTTCCTAGCTGTTTGTTTGAAGTAGTGTGGGATATTGACAACTTGATTATATCAGCATTTCCTCCTGGAAACAACAGCTTAAGTGGATTGCGTATGTAACATATGCAATCCACTTAAGCTGTTGTTGCTGTTGAAAGTCTTCAAGTGATGCTATTTAAAAAGCTTCTTTATTTGTGAATATGTAGCGCCATTCCACGAGACCTGATGAAGTTTAGTCCTCTCTAAGATCTGCAGGACAATCTCTTTTTGCAATATACATTATCTGACAATAATTCTTTTATACGTACAAGGCTAACCAGGAAGAGTGAATATATGCACTTTGTGACTGATACAACATGGCAAAGACTATTTGATGGAGTCTTCGTTTTGCAGATTTATATATATATATATGTATGTGTGTGTACGTGCGTGTGTGTGCGTGCGTGTGTGTGCGTGCGTGTGTGTGCGCGCGAGGGTAAACGATTTTGTAAGTGTTAGACGAGCCGCCAGAGAAGGTCTTCTACACTTGTTTGAAGCAAGAGTTTAGATTCTTTCTATTGAAAACTGCAGCATTTACTTTTAGAGTTTTTTTCTTCTTTTTGAATCACTGATATCATAAAAAAAGTCTAATCGGACTTAGGTATACTGCGGTCAGAGGCAAACAAAAGAAGCGCTGTCCTTTGTTAGATCATCTCTTTGAATTAAGACTGATCCAAAATGTGCTTATCAACGAAGCCAAGAAGTCTACTCACTGCCTTTTCATTGAATACGATTGAGCGGGTTCTTTTAGTTTGTTCGTTTGTGTTTGGGTGTATTAGCAAGTGAGGGAATATGTTCGTATGTTTATGGACATAATGCATATACACATACACGCTCATTTGCATGTATACAAAAGATATACGCTCATATAGATATATGATAATGTAGGTTTAACTCTAAACGTATAATGACGTATGTGTGGAATTCTTTTACAAAAGTGAATGATTATGTGCATATATATACATATAAATAGATACATATGCATATATGCAAACATATATATATATATATATATATATATATATATATACACAAATATATATACATAAATATACATACACAAATTGTATGAACACAAACACATTTACTTCTTTATCGTAACATATGGTCTTTTGTGAGTATAAAAACAAAAAATATGAACGTATGAACGATGTAGCATTCTATATATTTATATATATATATCAAATCGTAGAATATATATATATATATATAAGCTTAATATATATAAGCTTAATATATATAAGCTTAATATAGATAGATAGATAGATAGATAGATAGATAGATAGATAAACGTGTATATTTGTGGCGATCAGGTGTATCAGGTGAAGAAGAATCATAATTATATGAATCAAAGATTTACCAATATATATATGTGTGTGTATATATATATTCATGTATATGCATGTTAACGAAAACATATAAAAAAAGCGTATACGCTCATAAAGCTACGTCTATGTACACACACACACACACACATACACACGCACACACATACACACGCACACATGCATATATATATATATATATATATATATATATATATATATATAATTATATAATTCTTAAATATATTTTTAAATGTTATACTATCGATTTTTATATGCATGCGTATAAAAAGACTTGCATATATGTATATATCTACGCACATGTTTATGGTATGTATAATGTATAATAATATATATATAATAATCATCAATATATATATATATAAATATATATATATATATATATATATATATATATTTGTGGGCGAAATAACTTTCACAGAGTGAACAGATGCTACATCGTACTTCGATATTTAATCTATCCACGTAAGTGGAACATGATAAATATTTACTTTAGCTGCAAGGTCCATGTGCATATACTTGAGAGCAAAGACAAAAATCTTTTCAAGAAATATCAGAATGTTGACAGAATACTCAGCCCTTCCCCACATATAATGCATTGTTGAGGTGCTACCTCAATATACGAATCTCACTGACCACTTATTTTTATACATCTCGCCCGAAGGCGACAACGCCAATGAGAAAGAACAAGCATTACACTCTTATCCAGCCCTGTAGGCCTGTAAACTTCGCTCCATAAGCACTGGTGTGAAGCAAAAGTTTCATCCTTGGGAGAATGCATAGATTTTCTGGTCCTAGATATAAATGTTGATCTATAAGTGAATAATAATTTATGTTAGGTACGTTGCTAGTACAAATATATTACCAGTTGAAAATCGATTTGTACTTTTGAATACTAACAATTTTACATACGCGCGCGTGCACACACGCAATAGGAATAGTCCTATGTATGCAAAATTTACTTATCTGGCCACTACTAACTGCAATGACCTTCAAAGTACTCAATTTGTGAAACTATGTACTTCATAAGACGATGGTTCGAGGCTGCAACAATTTTTGAAACTCGTTTTCCCGAATATCTTTCAGAAATGTAGTCACGTATTACTGTATTTCCGGGATGTCGATGTCTTTGGCCTTTCAGACCGTTTACAATTCTTGAAATAGTAAAATATCAATCTGATGGATAGTGGATAGCTCATTTTTATAATAAATTCCTTAGTAAACTCCTAACACATCATGCGAAATATCATTGTCATATTAGAGAATCCACTTGCCAGGCTAGAATTAGGGTCTTTTCCTCTAGGCAGAATCATGTAACTATTTACAAATAAATATTTGTATCCGTTCTTTGTTTTTTTGTTTTTTTTTTTTGTTTTTTTTGGGGGGGTTATTTTTTCCGTACATCTGGGCTACTCGGTTTAAAGTGGTGAGCGCATTCACCTGAGCTAAGACCAAAAATTGCCCGGTCCTCCCAACCAATATTCACTCTGGCGTCGATATTCCATCAACCCGCCCTCTTTGGTGTAGTGAGGAAGATTCTGCCGCAGAATTTGAATCCTCAGGATCAGGTATCTCTCATTTATTTCTTATGTTTCTGTCCAAATACAGATACTACTTGTTGATCCATTCCTAATGGCCAGGGAGAAGAGAAAAGCGTGTTTTTGACAACCCACTTCGTCATTATGTACATCTTCTTGATTTTTATGTACCACTCTAAAACACTTGATTTTTTTCATATCATGTTCTAATATGGCTAACTATCAATTTTACCAATCTTCGTACAAAACCTGATACTAATATACTGCTCCATATTCCTTTCACTCATTTTCCACCAATATAACATGAGCAAATATAACTTCCTCTACTGCTAGGCAATGAACGGTCCAAGAAAGCAGAAGTTACATGTCCGAACATGTTGAGGTACATGTTTTCATTCAGTAATTCTGGGATTTAAATTGTCACACTCCGTATATGTACGTGTGCGTAGTGGTGGGGGTAGAATGTGCCAGGCATTTGAGTCATAAATAACAGACAATACAACATAATGTGAAGGCGACATACGCCAAATTTTAATTTTTCATTTCTCCTTCAGATGTATCAAGATCATTAATATTTGTCTGACACTTAAAATGCCAATAACAGCAGCATGAAGATATCAAGCTTTTTTTTTTAAGGTGGCCTGGTGAACGCCGCACGGTAGTATCGACCGTGATGTGAACTATGTTAAAGTCTGTAATGGTCCTGTAATGTGAGTAACGTAAGTTATGCTCTGTTGGGCCTTACACTCAATGTCACCGTATATATACGTTTATCCGGATATATCTGTATATATACGAATATATACGATAGCATTGACCTAGAAATTGACCACAGTATGTTGGCACAATGGTCAAGTTCTGGTAACGATAAGATGGCTGTGCGCGTTTCAGCAAGGTTCAGCTACGTCTTACATGGTTACGTGATTTAGAAATGGCTACTCAAGAATTTTCAATATCACGTCGCCCACAACGTGAGGTTACTTAGCTGTCCTAATTTAAATTTCCTGAATCTGTGAGGAATGGAAGACCAGTTAACGACCCCACACTATCAATGACTCTTTGCAGACCGCTATTGTGAACGTGATGACAAAGATAAACGAGAATCACGTGATACGGACATGCAATTCCCCTCGAGGACTTCGTGTCCGTTCCTGAAGTTAAGTGTAGTTTTAATGAATAATGTTTCACATTTTTTGTCAACTGAAGATGTGTATAGGTTTTTTGGGTTTTTTTTTTTTTAATGTACTGATCTCTCTTTGGGATATCTTTCGTTTTCTTTATAATATAAACTTGTTTTCAATTAACTTATATGTAAATATATATATGTGAATAAAAACAAAAGGAAAATTTATCTTAGCCAACGCGTTTCATCCTCTGGAGGACTTTATCAAGGCAAACATTTATATACAAGAGCAAAGATGATATTAGATATATATAATTTTTTAGGTATAGGAGTATTCATGAATATTCATGAAGTTAACGGGATGTCAAACAAGTTCATGGACATAAGGTGATATATTTCAATGTCTAATAAATGAAAGTGAGTAGCTGACATTTTTCATATATATATATATATATATATATATATATATATATATATATATATTAGGTTGGTGCAAAAATAATGACGTAATAATGTCATTTGTTGACGTATTTCTTAACGTCAAAAAACGACATTATTACGTCATTATTTTTGCACCAACCTAATATATATATATATATTTTGTCAGCGAGACTAGATTTGTTTTTGAGGCAGGAATAAATTGTGGTGTCATCCGCGTAGATGCCAACTTGGGAAGTTATTGCGTCAGGAAGTTCATTTATGTAGATAAGGAATAGAGTGGGGCCAAGGATGGAGCCTTGAGGAACACCTGCGTTCGTGGGATAGGAACTGGAGGAGAATCCATTGAGAACGACCTTCAATTTACGGTTTGACAGGAATGATCGTATTAGGTTATATAATCGACCCGTGATGCCATAACCCTGGAGCTTGCGAAGAAGGCCGGCATGCCAAATCCTATCAAATGCTTTGGAGATGTCTAGTGCCACGGCTCGGGCTTCCCCGTTATTTTGAAGAGCTCGGTAGACTGTTTCAGTGATGGCCGTAAGCACATCGGCTGTAGATCGGGCAAAGCGGAAACCATATTGCTTGTCTGAGAGCAGATTATGGGATGTGAGGTGGTTAACCACCCCGGTATTGATTAGGGCTTCGAAGACTTTGCAGAAGAGGGGAAGGAGACTGATAGGACGGTAGTTGGAAGGGTCAGAGGGGTCGCCGGAGTTCTTGAAGACAGGAACGATCGAAGAGGACTTCCAGCAGTCAGGAAAACCAGATTCCTTGAGGCAGTAGTTGTATAGTTTAGAAAGGGCGGGCGCCAGTTCAGGCGCGCATTTCTTCAAGATATATATATATATATATATATATATATATATATATATATATATATATAGAGAGAGAGAGAGAGAGAGAGACTCTTCGCATAGCGAATTGAGTCACTGTCAGTCACTGGGCGTGTTTCTAAAAATAAATACGCTAAAAATCCACCTACATCCCTGCCGTGCGCCGACGGCTTAATGGTAGAATCTCCGACTGATACCAATTCAGTCGGGTTTCGGACTTAGATAGAGGCAACCGGATGTCTAGCCACACTGATGAGCTACGAAATATATATATATATGCAAGTTAGCATTTACATTGGTATTGTTTTGTATGTTATATATTTTGAATAACATGAGGTTGTGGATTTAACCGTTCCTTCTCAAATTTTTAACATTTTTATAGTTATGTATGTTAGCTTAGAAAAGTAATAATTCTTTCAGGAATTGAGATATTGGAAAGAATCCGAGGCGCAGATTTATATTTTGATAAGATTCAATAGCAGCACTTTCGAGAATTTTCATTCCATGTAATTTACTTTTTCTTTTAATAAGTGTGGCATATTTTTGGTTCATAGATATGAGTTGTTTTTTTTTAATTTCTGCAAAGTTTCCCCAATGTATTTTGAGGAACAGTTCTTCCAATTTATTTTGTATATACCTACTTCAAAATTATTATTGTTGTGGATATTTTTGGTTCTGATCATATCTCTAATAGGTTTTGGATGTGGTTGTAATTATTTTCATGTTGTTTAGATTAGATAGATTATTTTGATTTGTGGATGTTATGGAGTTAGTAGATAGTATTATCTATCTGTTTTTATCTAGTTTATTGTTGTTAAAAACGTTTTTATTTTTTGCGGTTGTATATTTTATGTACCTTTCTTTGAGCGTTGTGGATAAAATGATAAGGATATTAGATATTTTAAAGGTGTTTTCAATGTATATATCTTCTTTGGGATAATATTGTGGATTTCAGATAGTGCTCTTAATTAGAACCCTATAATTATTTCGGATTTAATTTTGTTACAATGATGGGAATAAAAATTGACATGATCATTGTTGTTAGTCGTTTTGCTGTAAACCTCAAAGTTCGTTGTTCTTTCTGTGTAACATAATATCTAGGAGATGTAGGATGTTTTGGGGCTACATGAAAGAGACACAAAATTTCAAAAAAACAACCAAGAAATTACTAAAGTTGAAGACAATTCTTGACTCGTCAAACACCACCCGAAAATATCCACATTTTACGGATTTAGATAGATAGATAGATAGATAGATAGATAGATAGATAGATAGATAGATAGATAGATAGATAGATAGATAGATAGATAGATAGATAGGATTAATACAAATATAAACATTTGTTACTTAGCTGATTGATGTTATTTTCAGTATCTCGACTCTTGAGTCTAGTTTTGTAGACGGACCCGCCAGCAATCACACTGTCCACTCGTCAGAACATACCAGCAATATATATATATATATATATATATATATATATATATATATAGATAGATAGATAGATAGATAGAGAGAGAGAGAGAGAGAGAGAGAATTAAATAAATTTGTTTATTTAGCAGTTTAATATCTATCATATATCTGAAATTCATGAACTCATATCGACTTTTCATGAAATTTGATAGTGAACTTTAAATTCAACAGCTAAGTATATAAATTTTATTATTATCATTATTATTATTAATAGTAGCAGTAGTAATATGACCATAATAATTATAATCATGTTATTATTATTATTATTATTATTATTATTATTATTATTATTATTATTATTCCTTAATTAGCATGTACATTACGCCCTGCCAGTATCACATAAAATGGGCTATTTGTGAAAAGACTGGAGACATATCAGGGGACCTTGTTTGGTTCCAATGAATGAAAGAAAGAAAAAGAAGATAGAGAAGGTGATAACGCTCTTATGTGTTTAACGTTTACTTCAGTGAAATGGAAATATTTGTTAATTTCAAATCTTTATATTTATGCCTACTTCCTTAAATAATGGCATACATCCATATACTTACGATATTTATTGTAATATTTTGTTAACGTTATTAAGGACAAATATTTAACGAGACAACAGGGAAATTTCCACGCGTATTTTATAGTTGTAGAACCTGGCATGAGCTTATACAATCATTAACTTAAGAATTATGATTCATCAGAAAATCAAACTAGTAATACTGTGAAAAAGTTTACGCATGTATTGTATATATCCGATTAGATATATAAGTAATTTATTGTCAAAAATATATTGAAAAAGTGAACTAATTCCTGAAACATGTAAGGCGCATGTACGTCCAGAATTATACATCATATCTTCTTTCTGCTCAAAATCTCTAACAATACAAATTAGCTGGTTAATAATAATAATGAGAAATTTAAATTTAAAAAACTTAATTAGGTTTTTCCATTTAAAAAAGTGAAAAATCTAAATTAGATTTAACTATAAATATAAGTTTCTCTGCGTCTTTAACGTTTCGATCTAACCTGAAGCTAGTGTCTGTTATACTTTCAAACCTTTCTACTTTTACATATAAGTTCGATTCCATCAATAAAAATGTTATTAGTCGGAAGAATTTCCTTCTCGGAACGAAACACCAAGACGTTTTTTGTTCCATTTATCATCCACTTAGCTACTATATATATATATATATATATATATATATATATATATATATATATATATATATATATATATATTGAACAATAAAAAAAATATTAAAAAATTAAAATCTTTAGACACACTGGGTCTTAGATTAATATTTTTTCGTTTTTTTTTATTATTATTTCATTTAAATTTCTCGACTAGTTTCGACCAAAATGGCCATCATCGGAAGGAGAAATATTTCTGCTTGCTGGTAGCAGTAAACTACAGAAATGAATCTTTTACTGGAGAAAATGAACTTTTGTCTGTAGTTTTCATTTGTTTTTTTATTTTTTTATCTTTTTAACATGAATCTTTTAACAATCCTTGTGTTGGTCAAACAGTCTCTTTTAAGTTATTTGAGATAAGAGCTGGATAGATACATGCTGCTCTGAATTCTCTGGTCAGTTTGACAGTTTTATTTGGCTCATTAGGGAGTGAGTGAGTATGATGTGTGTAAGTGTGTATATTCGTGTGGGTGAGTGTATAAGTGTGAGTCCTCAACACCTCCGAAAGCATGTCTGTCTTGTGTGGGTGATAAATGTGGGTAGGTTTTGATTTGTTGAGTTATATATTGGTACTATCTGTATTGTTTTTAGACGTTGTATCCACTTATTTTCATGGGACTCTAAAATCTTTCTAATGTTATCTGCTCTGAACTTTTCTATTCTCTCAATTATAGTGAATTTGGCATGTGTTTTGAAATCGTGTTTTTCCAGGCAGAAATGTTGTTCTACAGGTAATAATTTTTCATTGGGAGTCGACTTAATTCGATTGCGATAATTATTAATTCTGTAGTGAAAGGCTATTCAGATTCTCCTACATATTGTTTCTGGCATAGTGTGCGTTCTAGGAGGTAAATTATGTTATGACTTCTACAGTTAGAATCGTGGTAGATTTTGAAAGTAGATTTAGTGATTGAGCTAGTGAATGAATTCGTGTTTTTAATATGGTTGCAACATAAAATTCTTTTGTTGTTACATGGTTGGGAAAATCCTGTTGTTTTTGTTCTTAGTTTATTACGGATTACCTTGTCCCCTGAAATGTGGTTACTACCTATAATTTCTTTTAGGTTCTTAGGTCTACGATATGCAAGAAGGCCGGGTTCCTTAAACAATTCTTTTAGCTCTGGTTTGAGATGTAGTATCTCCCAGCGACGTTTGATTATTTGGGATAGTGGTGGCAGAGTGGGATTGAAAGTAGTTACTAGAGGGATGCGGCTAGATTTATTTTTAATCTTGTACATTAGGGTGTTTCTCTAGGTTTAGAAATTGCTTTATTTATTTGTTCCCTGATTAGGTGTTGTTTATAGCCACGTGTTGTGAATTGATGCTCCAGATTTTCAATGTGTTTATTTAATAGATTAGTTTATTTAATATATATATATATATAATATATATATATATATATATATATATATATATATATATATATATATATATATATATATATATATATATGACAATGTGTAAGAAGTTTATTTGTGTGGCGATCCCTGAAGGACGAAACTTTTTACACTTTGTCATACAATTTCCCCAATCGTGTTCTACATATATAAAGATATATCATATATATATATATAAAAACAGACCACTTTAAGGTTCCATGTAATAAATTATTTCACCACAAAGGACTTTTAAAGGACTGCGGGTCATCAGACTTTACTTCCAAACCTTTGGAAGTAATGCCTGAGGATCCGCAGTCCTTTAAAAGGGCTGTGGTGAAACAATTTATTACATGGAACCTTAAAGTGGTCTGTTTTTATTTAATTTTTTTTCTCTGGATTTACATTGAGCTGTCTGGATTTTATCCCTCTTAGGTTTACCCATACGGAGTACCTAGTTTTTCATAAACTATATATATATATATATATATATATATATATATATATAATGAATGAATGAATCTGTATATTTTAATCAGGCTCCTTTGAATATAAGTTTTCGCTATAAATTTCTATATTCACATTGAATCACATTGATATATATATATATATATATATATATATATATATATATATATATATATATATATATATATATATAAAACCTGAAATATGTCGCTTTTTTATATACTTATCATTTTTCTATTTTATGCATGAATCTATATATGCGTTGCATCGTTTATATTCCTACTAAAAACGATGTTGCTTGAAGAAGATCAATAATTATGTGATATTTTATTATACAACTCAACGATTTTTTCTCAGAAAATATGTTATGAAGGAATGATGCTTGTAAAATTTTCACAATATACTTATACTACAGACAAAATGTCCTTTAAAAACACCTTGAAATGAGACATTTTTGTATTTTTTAACGTAAAAGATAAAATTTTACTAACTACGTAAGTGTATTTTCTCGGGCTTCTCTTACCACATAAATTTCAAATTTGGATTTATCTGTCCATAATACATTTTGCTAAATTATGAATATTTTGCAGGATAAAAATTATATTTTGTTTTCACCATTAACTCCTCAGTAGACTTTTTGAGGTTACCAAAAGTCAAATGTTAATTCAAGTTCTAAATAAAAATAAGGAAAACTGCTCCAGAGTTGATAAGTGAATTTAACCGCTCTCGACAGTAACCAGAGTCGCTCTCAACTGTGAAAAATCAACTTAGATCAGCGGCGCTCAGGGTGTGCATAGATATCAAGAACCCTTGAAGAGTCTATAAAAACTGAACATTAAAAGATTTTTTTTTAAGTATTGTGGACAGACGAGTCCATATTTGAACTCTTTGGTCGTAAGTGAGGAACGCTTGTGAGAAGAAAGCCAGGAGAATTATGTATTTGTAGTTCTAACAGTTAAGCGTGGTGGTGGTGGTACTGTTATGATGTGGGCGTGTTTTGATTCTGTTCAAGGGTATCGTGAAAATAGAACAATATCAATCGATTTTGCAAAGACATGCTATACTGTCTGGTTTACGCATAATTGAAAAAAAATCACCTTTCAACAAATCAACGATCCAAAATACTTTTTCTAATTTATGTTAAATTTATCTCGAGTCGAAAAAGAAACAAAATTTTGGCAATTATGACTTTACCGCCTTAATCTCCTGACTTCTCTCTCATTGAATTAGTATGGAATGAATTTGGATGTGAGAATTCGAAGAGAATACCCAAACAGTGAGAGTGAGCTTTTTTTCAGTACTTGAAGAATGCTTGGGAAGGTGTGCCATCTACTATTTTTTCAAAAACTATTGGAAAGAATGCCAAGAATTTGTAATGCATTAATTAAAGCAGATGGTAGTTTTAATAATGAAAATAAATTATGATACTGGTGTATGATTTTTTTTATAGTTAAGTGCCTATTTTTCGTTAAAATAAAAGCAAATATACTGTAGTTACTGAAACTTTATCTTTTACTTTTAAAAATACAAAAGTATATCATTTTAAGGTGTTTTTTAAGAAAACCAAGGGTCACCAAAACTTTTTCCTGTAGTGTACATTCATGCAATAGTTTTGTAAAATGTAAAAAAATAAGAATATACTCTTTAGTTTTTAACTTCTTGGTTTTTAACCTATCACTCAAGAACGTATAGTTCAAGAACTTACATTGCTATAATATTAATTCAAAATATTGCACCACCCTCTCCTGTCAGCATCTAAGGCATTTTGGGGGTTTATTTTCACAAAGGCTAATCTATTAGGCATTTTCAAGGATGTTTTTTCGTCTTTGTTTACATGTTTATCATTCTTTGCATATTAAAAGAAACAAAAATATCCTTGATAATGGCTAACAGCTTTTGTGAAAATGAAAGCGCTCGGATCCAAAAATAGTCTGAACAATTCTTACACACTCTACGCCCAAAAATAGAAATCATTGTACGCATGCAGGGGAAATATATTCAAAATTTAATAAAATACGGGCCCACTTACGATCATTTATTTGTGATTTCTTTAACTCTGACATCTCTTAACAATTCTCCAGTCTTCATATTAACCTCTCAGGCCCGTTAATATATTATTTTAAAATAATCTTTATAGAATGTAAAACTACCATTAAGAATCCAGAAGATTTGGGATAGATTTTGTACTTAATCATTAATTTAGGAAATCATTCTCAAATATGACGCAACTACAAAAAGCAACTTTTTTTAACACAGCTATACTAAGAAATTATGTTCCAGTAAAATAAAATATGGTAAAATATGATGAAAGAATTTATCGTATGATGTAATTTTCTATGCACCCTGACTTTTTGTTCCCTCTCGTTTATTTATTTGTGTTTGTAAGACAGAATGAAAGACTAGAATCTGACAGCGATATACAACGCGTGCCAATACAAACAAGACCTAAAATAAACAAACATGGATGAACTTGATATAAGTTTAGACGAGCAAACGAACACTTTAGAAAGCGTTTAGTTGGAGCATATTATTCAACTCAAAACATATTTAGCCTTAGCTATTTAAAGGATAATACATTTTCATATCTGTTTCTCCCTATTAATCTTTGAATAGTTTTCGTTTCGTCTTATTTTTGTTGCTTTTATTGCATATCTATATTTTTTTACATTCTTCCTTTTCGATGTGCCATGACGTTGATGATAATGTCTCTTCACAATTTCCTGTTCTCTGTAACTTCGAATAAATTTTGTCTTTTTGTTATCTCTCCAAGACCTTGTCCCGCCATCCATTTACTCAAGCTAGATAGATTATGCATTGTTTTTCTTTATCCCTCTTGCCTTCAATTTTTGCCCCCTTTTTTCATTATGTACCCTAGAAATTTCAACTGTTTCTTCCAGATGTTAAGTATAAGTGTATTTATGCTTCTATTGTCTCTAAAACTTCGTCGCTGCTCACATGTTCATGGTATTCTCAGTATCCTTCTGTAGAACCACATTTCTGTTTCTTCAAGTCACTTTTTCATCTGAGCCGTTGTGCTGTCCCTTTTGATAACATCCATGCATTCTATCTTCTTACAATTGATGTTTAGTCCTTTCTTCTTGCTTTCCTTTACTACCTTTTGTCGGATTTTATGTTGTTTTCTTTCTGTGTCTGCAATCAATACTGTGTCATCTGTATATCTTATATTGTTATGATTGTGGCCGTCAATAATGAATACTGTTGGTAGGATTTCTAATTCTCTTAGAACCATGAAAAAAATCGAATAGGAAAAAAGTGCTTCTGTAGCCTAACTGTTATGTCCCACTCATCCATTATCAGCTAAGAGTTCAAGTCTCAACGTTGGCTAACTTTTCTGTCCAGACCGCATGATTAAACTATGTTAGAATATTTAAATAACCTGAGCATTGCGATAAAATCAACAAAAATGAAATAATAAAAACGTAAAAAGATTCATAATCACAATACGTCCTCTAAAACATTCAAACAACTTCAGATAATTGTATTTACTGTATAGCGTGAAGGAAATCGGCTGAGAAAGATTGTAGTAATATGACGTTAAGAAGCAAGAGAATTTTAGGTTCTTTTTATCCCTCTAAAAATTACCTAATTCCTTCTGCCATACTATATCATAAAAAAAAAACAACAGAATATTGTTACCATATTTGGGCTGCTGCTGTTTATTTCTTGTTTTCTAACCTCAATAGTATTCAAAATAGTTTTTGCGGTCTTGTGGTGAAAGACTTATTCTACACACTGCAGACTTTTTCCCACATGTGGACCATCGTAAGTCTATCACTACTCTATCGCTATTTCCATGACTAATGTTCTCATGAGTTTCATTCTTTAGTTTCATTAATTCAGACTTGTACATCTAGGATACGCCGTGCTACTTCCATGGAGTTGAATCAACCTCATTTCCTCCGTTTTCCAGATGTTAAGAGAACGGCTTACTCAGCTGTTTCCCAAGAAATGCAAGACTCGTTCGAACATTTCAATCATAACTTCTTCAAGTCAAAGTTCAATTGCCAACTATCGTCTTTATTCTCATAATCTTCATCTCCTATCACTTCCTCTTTTACACATAACACATTTAGTATAACCATATTAACATATTTTGAATGTCTCTCGAGTTTATATCTAGTGAACTTTAGTATAAGAACTATATAATCGAAAAATATTAAAAGTAATTCTAAAACTGCATTGTACTTATATAATATTATTCTGTTCTGCTTTTTTCTTGTCTCTGTTGAATATTTCCTGGATATTAAGCTTAACTAAAGCTAAAGTTACTAACCTTTACTTTGCCTCTTGCTATAAAGGAAAGAATTATAATAAATTAAATTAATTTTTAATACATGCATATAAATGTATATCTTCTGTCTATATTTCTGAGATGGGGTGTTGTAACTATTTATATTGTTCGGACTGCTGTCCTCAACAACAATGACAATAAAGTTCGGGGTGAGTATCCACACGGGAAACTGTTCCACAAAGCAGTGGTTCTTAGGAAAAAGCTGTATGGGTGGAAGTTCTGACTTACAATTGAAATACATAGGGAATAAGTATTGTTCCACGCCGCGGCTGTAGTATTTTGGATCTTAGATGTAAAGGTTCGAAATGGTGGAATTAAAAAATGAAGCTCGTATGAATATATATATTTTTTTTTGTTGTTGTTATTGTTGTTGTCGGCTTTTTTCTTCTTTTTTTTTAAGCTTTTCACCCCAAGCAGGGCGGGATTGCCACTAGCACGCAAGGGGTTAAAGAGAGTGGGAGCAAGAGTAAAGAGGCATGATAGAAGAAAGGATGAAGAGAAGGACGGGGAATTAGATTAAGGTATTTGAATATGTCGATTGACATAGCATTTGAATAATTGAAGATTATAGCTATCAGGGAAGCGAGTAAGAGGAAGGGAGTTCCACAAACGGGAAGTGCAAGACATGAAGCTATTGGAGTAGAAGAGACTGCTAGATTTAACCGTTTCGATAGTGAAAAGGTGGGACAGAAATGCCAACCTGTATCGTATTCTATGATATTACAGATTATTTCAGCAGTCTTTTCTTTATTTCTAACTTTCCTGTTTCTTAATACATTTCTTAGTTTTTTGAATACATATTTTGCTATTCCAAAACGCTTTTGGATTTCGCTGTCACATTTCTCCCCAAGCAAGGCAATAAAAGCCACAAGGATTCAAGTGGTTACTGAGAGCGACAGAATCTGAGAAAAAAATTAATAAAAAGAGAGGGCAATTAAAATGGTTTCAGAGACGGTTCTTATACAAAATACACACATAAGTACGTACATTTTATTTTATATCTATGGATAAGAAATAAATTTTTCATTTATTAATCCAACAGATTTTTTTACTTAAACGTTATTTTAGTGGATAACCAGATTTGAGGAGACGCTCTGTTTATTTATTAAACAGTATATTTATTTATTTTCGTCTACCGGCTTGAATATTCGAGAAGGTTGGTAGACAAAAATGAATATATGTACTGTTTGACAAATAAACTGAGCGTCTACTCACTGTATAAGTTGAAAAGGTCTACTGAGAAGACGCATCCTTGTCTTTTACCCCTTTTTATTTTTGTATATTTACTGAACTCATATTCTATCCGTACGCATGCGGTTTGCTACTAGTATAGGTTCTGGATTATTCTAATATCTTTCCCACGTATGTCAAGGTTACCAATCATTTCCAACAGTTCTATAAAATACAGGTACAAATCCTTCTGTATTTGTTCTCTTTTAATTCAAAACATTTAAACATTCATTTGTGGCCGTTAATAATGAATCCTGAAAGGAATTCTGGATCCATGTAGTCAATGAATCTTCTCAGAATCGTGCTGTGAGAAGGCAGATCCTTGACTTGGACCCACTTTTATTTTTGCATATTTGCTGAAATCATTTCCCATCCGTACGCAGGCGGTTTGCTGCTAGTATAGATTCTCGATTATTCTAATATCTTTCCTACATATGTCAAGGTTACCTAGCAGTTCCAGCAATTCTTTGGAACATATTTTATCAAACGTTTTTGGTAGTGGATTTGGATATAAGAAAACTTGTTTGGTTTGCCAGCTCAGGCCGGATATTTTAGAAATGGGAAAAACAAAGTAAACATTTAAGTACAATTTAACTAAAAAGTCAGTAATATATATTTAATGCAACTCAGTTTGACGTTGTACTTGACTAATCTAACATTAGTGAATTGTCATAGGCGCCTGCTATACAGTTGAAAAACTTGTCTGAGAATCTAATATAGGGAACTCGATCCTAAGTGAATCCCTCTCTTTGATTCGGTAAAAGACTTAGCTATATTTAGTAAATATCTATAGGTGCCTGCCATAGAATGATAGTTAAAAGGCTTGTCTATAAATCAAGTGATAGTATATTGAGTTTGACCCTCACTGGATGCTCTTCTATAGTGGTTTTGTTGCAGACTTAGATAAGTTTAATAAAAATGTAAAATTCTATAGCGTAATAAAAATCCGTCTTTGACTTTTAAAAATATGTAAAACATAATATATATTTGAGTTCTGTGAACAAAAATCGATTCTTGTTGTCGTTGCTTTTCTATCATCATCACCATTGCCACTGCTGCTGTTCTCTATATTTCAAGATGCTTTCTTTCCCGGTGTTCATCACTTCGCCCTACCCACCATTCCTGCAGGGTCGTGCTCTCAAAGCTACGGATTAGACAGCGTAACAATAAATGCAAACGACTACCATTTTCTGCAATCAAGTCAGCAGACTTCAAGACAAATTTCTACTTTTTTATCTTTTATAAAATTCAATACTTTTAACAACTTCAAAGTTCCAAGTCTCAATTCCTCATGGCATGAAGTAATCAGCAAATAGAGAAACAAATCTTAGTACACAATCTTCAATATCAAACAATAACAATGTATGACAAGCGCGTGTGTATGTGTGTATGTATGTGTGTCATCAAACTTATCGTTGGTGCTCTTAACATTTGTAATATCCTTACACTTCGCTCTATACACTGAATCTACTGTAACAAGTTATCCCAAGGATCTCATATTGATTTTATTAGTGTAACGGTCTATATGTCAAAAAATGTCAATAAACGAAAACTAGCAAATTCTGTCTGCGTGCGGCTTCAAATCTATGTACAACATGCTAAAATCTTAAAGTGTTTCTAGACTGATATAAAATACATTATTTAAGCTAATATAATTTATCTTACTACCCAAAGATCTATTATTGGTATCATTAGTCTAATAATGCATTTAATAGCGTTGTGAAGCTAAATGCTAAAATCTGTGTGTATATTGCTCTTCAGGCTTACTTGGGTTCCTAAACTTTTCCCTCTTTCATAAATTCCTATTACCTCTTAGATTCGTATTTTTACAATCGCCATAGCATTTTTATACAACTTTTATAGAATTTCTATAGTTTGGCTTCTTGAACATAAATTAAGGAATCTGTTCCATGTAATTTAGAATTTATATACAATGAGAACCGTCTCTGAAACCATTTTAATTGCCCTCTCTTTTTATTAATTTTTTTCTCAGATTCTGTCACTCTCAGTAACCACTTTTATTGCCTTGCTTGGGGATAAATGTGACAGTGAAATCCAAAAGCGTTTTGGAATAGCAAAAGATGTATTCAAAAAAACTAAGCAATGTATTAAGAAACAGGAAAGTTAGAAATAAAGAAAAGACTCCTGAAATAATCTGTAATATCAAGGCTTCTATTTGGCAATGAAGAGTACTGGAACCAGAAATGTGATTCTACAGAAAGATGCTAGGAATACTATGGACAAAGCGCGTAAACAACGAGGAAGTATTAAATAAAATGGAAACGAAAAAGATACTTATAAGTAAAAGACAGTTGAAATTTCAGTGGCATATAACGAAGAAAGAGGGCTTGGAAAATTTGACACTCACAGAACATGTTGAAAGCAAAGGGGACAGGAGGAGTCAGTGGGCCACCTACTTGATGAACTTATGTGAATGGATGACTGAAAGAAGATTTGGGGAATGGCAAAAAACAAAAAAACAAAAAAAAAACAAAGGTTAAGAGCTACGAAGTATAGGGTGTTGTGGACAGCCATAATCAGCCATGTCCTAAAGGGATACGGCACAGAGAAAAGGAACAAAGATATGGTTACATGAATATACAAATAGTTTGGGCAGAAATTTTTTTTTTTTCGAACTGCTATATATACTATATATTGTATATTATATTATATTATATTATATTATATTATATTATATTATCAAAGCTATTTAAGTTGTTCTTTTTTTTTTCTATGTTCCCTGGAGCGGATGTAAATGTTTCATTTAATTTTTCCAAGGAGTACTGAAAGTTCATCGATTGTTCTTTCTGGGGGTCATTCACAACAGTTTTTCTTTGAGTCGCCATCTAATGCTGACTTTTTCTTCCACGACCTTTATTGTCTTCGACAATTTTTATGTCCGCTTTGAAACCTTTAGGACGAAAGCTGAACTGTATGTGTTCACTGAACAAATCTCCAAACAATTATATAAAATCGAATTTTAAGTACATCAAAATTGGTAGATAAGGTGATTATTAATGTCAGTTAGTTAAATGCTACTATATATATATATATATATATAGAGAGAGAGAGAGAGAGAGAGAGGAAGAGAGTGACAGATCCACATACATACATACATGCATACATACATATATATATATAACTGTTTCGCTATATCACATATCTTCAGTGTTGCTAGAAGCCCGGGATCGATTTAAGATCAGATAACCCTAAACCCTAGGCTATCGACGAGCGTTACAGAGAAGGAATTTTTAGCGCATTATGTACGTGATATAAGCATTATCAACTGCCAGAGGACTCTATTCATTACAAAGAGCTTAGCCTTATAGCTGCAGCAGCCGTCAAATACCCTTTTTTTTCAAAGGGCTCGACCGAATACACACACACACACACATATATATATATATATATATATATATATATATATATATATATATATATATATATATTAGGTATAATAATATATATGCTCTATTATAATAAATACATTAAGCCATCACCGTGGATCAGTTTTAATATTTGATATTACTTGGATTCACCTGGGTTATATACCAACGGATCTATTACCTCTACTAAATATATATATATATGTCTGTGTGTGTGTGTGTGTGTGTGTGTGTGTGTGTGTGTGTTAAGAGAAACTGCCAAATACACAGGAGAATCATAAAAATGATAATTCAGTAAGCAATAAGATAAGAACATCGTTAAAAATATGCAAAAATAAAGAGTTACCAAGGCTTGGCAGGACAAATCAGAAAAATGCCGAACGCAGCAGTTGGAGTTGTCACTTTTGTGGTTGGTACACTCGCAAGTATTTCCAGGAGTATTTCTATCTTGCAGTACACTTTGGAGATACCTGACCCCTTGGAAGTACGCTGGTTGCAGCGCTGCTTTGAACAGATTATGTGCTGAGAAAAGTTTTGTGTCTCTAAGCTACGGGTAGGAGCTGGGATATCATTATCACCATCCCGAAACATCTAAGAGACGGAAGGGAATTAAATAATAATAATAATAATAATAATCAGTTGCAGGGTATTGGCACACACTAACCTTCTTGTATCAGGTTGCATGGTATTGGCACCCACTGAATATAAAACCCGACATGACAGAGTGGGCCAATATCTGCAATGGAAAATCTGCAAGTTCTACGGAAAGGAAACTGTAAGAAATTGGTATGAACACCACCCAGACACGGTTACGGACATAGGACCTGTAACAATTTTATGGGACTTCACAATACGCACAGACAAAACCATCAATACTAATTGCCCAGACATCGAGATTACAGACCGCAAAGACGAAATGTGCCTTCTTATTGTCGTGGCAGTTCCTGCAGAATACAATGTGTCTTTGAAGATTTTCAAAAACCTATCAAAATACAAGAATCTTGAAATCGAAATCTCAAAAATGTAGCACATGGGAACATCAACAATTCCAGTTGTAGCTGAAGCCCTCGGATCGATTAGAAAAATTCCAACAGACTCATTGAAGGGATTCCTGGTAGCTCATGCCTTAAAGAAATACAAATAATGTCTTCACATGTACAGCCTACACTTTACGAAGGGTTTTATCTATGTAAAATATGCGTGATTTTCTTTTTTAAAATTTCTCAGTAGAAAATATCATGATGTCATTTGTGACCTTAGGTCTTTGGTTGGGACCCGGAAAGAAATAAGTATAAACCAGAAATCAAAGGAAATGATAATAATAATAATAATAATAATAATAATAATAATAATAATAATAATAATAATAATAACTTGACATGGTTCTATTGCTTATCTTGGTTGGATATGTTAAGATGTAAATATTTTGTCGTGTTGAATTAAAATCAGCTACAGTAAATATTCCCTTCAATACCACATATTTTCTTGTCGTTTGCCTGACCATAACCAGTTGGGTATATATCCTCTTGGAAGAACCACACTGTGCATCTCTTTATGAACAGAGGTGTTAGGAGAGCACCGTTGTTGTGTTTCGAGAATGTTGAATTTTTTTTCTTCAGGAGAATGAGTCAGCCAAAGTGATATGGTAGTTACATCTAGATACCTAGGAATAACATCTAGATACTTTATAACACCCTCAATCGGAAAACGTCTAAACCATATGGGTTACTTAAACTTGCCTAAACAGTTCAGCGTTCGTCCCAAAGGTTTCGAAACCGAACATTAAAAGGTTATACCCTGTTTTTATCATAACCTGATATCATACCTCGTATACCTTTATCAAACTGTGTATATTGGGCTTCGTATATTTGTACTGCAGTATCAATTTACTAGCGTGATATTCTCTAACTTAATAATAATTTAAATAATAATAATAAACAAAATGACTGACATAACTCTTCCAATATTTTTCATCACTTAATGGAAAAGCGCTATAAGAAAAAAGAAAAACAGTGTTTGACAATGTTAAACAATATTTCAACAGTATGCCTTGTTAAATTATATTTTTAATTTTGAGTATAAAAATATATAAATCTACAAAAAATTATAAGTCTTTGTACAAACGTTGCTTGTCTTGTAATAAAAATAAAAAGCTCTCCTGGTAATGAAGGCATGCAACTGAAACGTGTTTAATATGATGGCGATCTCGCTCATCTTGGAATTCTCCGTTAGTTGATTTATTACTAAGTGGAAAAATTAAACAGCTTAGTATAAATCTTATAGAAATCTCTTGTCAGTCTGTTCCTTCCCCCAGAGTAGGGAGTTAGTAACTTGCATACGTAACTATACTCATGCGTTTTGAGGGTCGGTAGAATATTTTTTTAAGAATGTGCACCTTAAGATGCTTGTCGAAATTACAATCGTTAGTAATTAAATGTTCTGCAAGCTCCGTTGATGCCACATTTTGTGTTTGACATCATACCTGTGTCGATCTTTTATTTAATCTTTTGTTTATTTTTTTCAATAGGTTTCCCAATATATTGTGATATGCTTGTATGTTCGTATCAGGTCAATTTATAATACGAAATGTGAAAGCAGAACTCAACTAGTGACGTTAGAATCATTAATGAAATTTAAGCAACAACATTTTTAATACTTTTGTTGGTTCTAAGATTTTTTTCTCACTTACTTATTTTTCTCGTATTTTACTTATTTTTTCTTTTGCTTTTTTAATAGTAGATAGGTTCACCTATCGCCCAGTTCACACTTCTTCGCCGACTATTGAACAAGAGTAGGAGTTTATCGTTTGTTTCTTGTTTAGTATTTAGTGCCTGGTTCCTTTTAAAGTCTCTTTCACTTCCACTAGCTTCCTTGCATCTTGGGGACATTATCACCTTGCTTGGAGCAAGATGATTAAAAAATAAAAATTAGTTTATAGAATCAGCATATTAAATTAAACACACAATTTAAAATATACATTATCATCTGATTCCCACAAAGAAAAACTTCAATTTTTATACAGTTACATACATTTAACGATATTTACGGTTTTTCAGGTAGGCATGGAATCCGTGAATTTCTTGTAACTTCGGATAGACGTTATCTCTCCTTGAATTCAGAACGCCACAAATTATACTAAGAATTCGGAACGCCACAAATTATACTAACGTTGGTTGTGATATATGATTGACCAATGAAAATCAGACGACTCAAAAGTAAAACTATAAGAATTTTTATCTTCTTTTTCTTCATATCTCGGTCTCTGAGGATGCTTAGGTAAACAAAGTTCCTTTCATGAATGAGCAGTTCGATCTATTTTTTAAAAAATAATGCACAGGCTAGTCCTTAACCATGGAGAAATTCGTAAGGACCTACAGGCAGATGGAATAAAGGTAGGTAAGAATATAATTAAGTCATTCTACTAGGTATGACTACAAGAAATACCCCTCAAATATATCTATGCACATAAAGGCTCATCTACAGTTTGTCATACATCATCTCTAGAAATCCCCTTTGTTCTGAGAAAAATATTAAGGTTTGATGAAACTAACATCGAATACTGTGCCTAGACATATAAGGCTGATCGACATTTCACCTCTCATCATCTCGAGTAAATTCCTTTGATCTGGGACAAAATATTATGGTCTGACGAAATTGAAGTCAAACATTCTGTTAGAAACACGTTTGGAAATGATGAAAATATACCCCCACCTCTATCAAGATAAAAATATTATACCGACAGTTTAACGCGGTTTTGGGAGTATAATGATTTGAGGTGGTATGGGCGTTCTATATTGGTAGAAAATTAGATAATGCTTTGTAGTGCAAAAAAAAATAAGCAAAATTATTCCATCTCTGAAATTGCCTAAACCCCCAATTTTCTCCCTTCTTGAATTATGCCCGATCTGTATCCAATACCAGAAACAAAATAGATGAAAAAATAGGATAGAATTTCTTCTTGCAAACCAAAGAGAAAATCTTAAGTTCCCTTTAAATTATTTTAAAGTTAACTTGGATTTTTAACGGAATATCAACTCTTTAGTGTCATTTTATGCCAAAACTGATTTATTTGGGTTTATATTTAGAGAAAATGAATAATCTTTGTTCTTTTTTATATTTTCAGATATAATTCTAATAATTTCAGGAATTTTATAATTCTATTTATCTTAAGATTTTCGAATAAAAGTTTTCAAGCTATTTCCCGTGAAGGAATTGTCTTTTTGAGTAAAGATCAATACAATTAATTAGAATGTTTCACCGTATATTCGGTTTGGTATGTAGGACTTTATGGTAGTGGCTCTTGTTTTAGTAAGAATGAGTGCTTAATTCTAGTGTGATCTATTCGTAGTTGTGTTATAGTAACCGCTTCCCGTCTGGATTTTCCATAATGGCAGTGTTTTTTCGGTTTTTTTTTTTTTTGCTTTGTTTTTTTTTTTGGGGGGGGGGTTCTGATGGTTGGTAAGTTGGTATTTAGTTTATTTTGCGTTTTTCTGCTCCGTTTTTCTACCATTAATTTTGCATATCTTTCTTAATTAATGACTTCAAGTCAGTATATAGGATTCGGTAGTTTTCAGGAACTTAATGTCTGTTTAGCACTTTTGTTTGCTCTATCATTGCCTTCAGTTCCTACATGGTTAAGAATACAGATGAACAGAATTTTTTGCAAGTAGAGATGGCATTTTTTTCCCAATATTTCTTTGAGCGAATATTGTCATTATTAATTTTTAACTCCATTCACTTCATCTTATTTTGCTGCTTTCTCTTGTTTTAGTAAGAATGAGTGCTTAATTCTAGTGTGATCTATTCGTAGTTGTGTTATAGTAACCGCTTCCCGTCTGGATTTTCCATAATGGCAGTGTTTTTTCGATTTTTTTTTTTTTGCTTTGTTTTTTTTTGGGGGGGGGTTCTGATGGTTGGTAAGTTGGTATTTAGTTTATTTTGCGTTTTTCTGCTCCGTTTTTCTACCATTAATTTTGCATATCTTTCTTAATTAATGACTTCAAGTCAGTATATAGGATTCGGTAGTTTTCAGGAACTTAATGTCTGTTTAGCACTTTTGTTTGCTCTATCATTGCCTTCAGTTCCTACATGGTTAAGAATACAGATGAACAGAATTTTTTGCAAGTAGAGATGGCATTTTTTTTCCCAATATTTCTTTGAGCGAATATTGTCATTATTAATTTTTAACTCCATTCACTTCATCTTATTTTGCTGCTTTCTGTCACAACAATCGGATTGCTTTTACTAAGAAAATCGGATTGCTTATTCTAAGAAAATTTATAGTAAAAAAAATAATAATAATGTTCAAAATACGTCAATGATTACGCAAACAAGCTTTTAACATTAAATAAGCTTTCATTAAAATGTAAAAATCTGAACAATCATTATTAAATTCGTGATGTCAAATGTAGCAATTGCTCCTTATGACTGAATATTTTGAAATCAGCTATATATAAGTGGATAGGTAAGCGTAGTTAATTATCTGCATATATTTACATATGCAAATAGATCATTTTTATTTTTTAAACCATTTTGCCCAAATCAAGACAATAATACCACTAACACGCCAGAAATTACTGAAGGTGAATGATTATGAGAAGACTTTAGTCAGGAGAAAGGACAATGAAAGAATAGGATTTAAGACAAAAGATGACGTTTCATTTAAATTTTTGAAGAATGTATGTGGCATGAAAGCAAGAAGCCTGAAGGGAGTTCTACATGCGAGAAGTGCGAAAAAAGAAAATATTACAATAGAAGAACAGTTGCATCTAGCTATTTCAAAAGTAAAAATATGAGACCTAATAGCCAATCTAGTACTACGCTTAAATTCATATGGCCGAGATTTCAAGGAGGAGAGCTCATTGGCACAACTTCCATAAAAATATTTATAGAAAGGACAGAACGAAGCCACATCGCGGCGGTAGAAAAGTCGCTTAATTTGAGATGCCAGGTCAGGACCGATAACATTACACATCATTCTTTGGAGTTTGTTGAGAATCTCGAGATATATAGCAGAAGCACTAGATTTGATATGGCAGCAACATTCAATGTACGGACGAATGGTGGCTTTATAAATGTGCAAAATTATTTAAATATATAGTACCCTGGGGGACACCCGTGTTAGTACGAATCTAGACGAATGGCCGTTCAGGATAACTTTCATTTCACGATTTGATAGAAAAAAAAGTGGCTCAGCTCAAAAATGTGTCCTTAGAAATCGTAACTTTTCAGCTTGTGTCGAAGACTTGTATGCTAGACCATATCAAAGGCTTTCGAGATGTCCAATGCTAAAGCCCAGGCTTCATCGTCTTTATCTAAGGTATGGCAGCTTCTTTCCGCAATTACCTTCAATGTTTTTATACTATTAGGTTGGTGCAAAAATAATGACGTAATAATGTCGTTTTTGACGTTACGTCAAAAAACGGCATTATTACGTCATTATTTTTGCACCAACCTAATATTTACTTCATTCTGGTGGCTGTTGTTCTCATATTTATTGCCAAATTTCTATGGCTTAGTGAATAAAAGTGTTGGATGAAGTAACCCAAAAAATTTCGGAATAGGCATGGTACGTGGAAGTAGAACAATAAACTTTGAAATAAAACTCTAAAAACCACGATACTTTAATTTACAGCTTTTAATACATTTTAAAGAATGAGTACGTAGTTCGTTTTGCAAAATTACACGTGCCAGAATCTCTCCACGACATAGTTCATGCGTATGAGTATTTTCAGTTGACGTTTATTGATATATCTCCTTGGTTATATAATTTCAGATTAAATGCAGACATACACAATGGAACTATGCATTGAAATTCAAAGTAAATACATTATCATTGATTATTATATAATCTATTGCGTGTATTTGAGGGTGTCTGGTTCTCCCGAGAGCAGTTCACTACTATAAACGATAATTCTATCGATGAAACTAAAGACTATACTCGAATCGATAACTAAATGAAGAAACATAGCATTAATTAAATTATAATGTTTCGGTTTTTTTTTTTTTTTTTTGTTTGTTTTTTTGTTTTGTTGTTTTTCTGCGTATGATAATTGGCAAAAGGAAAAGTATTTTATTTTCAGTTATATTGTTGACTTTTATCAGTCATAATAATTGTCACATTCTTCAAAGAAATGTTGTTTGTGAAAATATGATAGTATGCTAGTAAGTGTGACTCAACTGTTACTACGACGGGTACTTAGTTAATAACTATTTACGGTTATAGCACTAGTATTAGTATTACAGTGTCACACTTATAGTACTAGTATTTGTAGAGGTTATATGATGGAAAGTATTGTTCGTGGTAAAGATTTGGATTATTTTGTTCATTTTATATATTTACTTATGGTTATTATAATGATGTTTAGCGAAAAAATGCAACCTACTGGATACGGATTGTGTACGTCATAATACTAGGCCATCAGTCTTGTTCCAAAAATATGATTTACTCCATTGTTATAAAACCAGTACTGATACCAGAAGCCATGATATTGTTATATAAACTATAGTGTTTCCCTCTCTCCTGCTCTTTTTTTTTTTTTCCTACTCTCGTCACAGATAGAATCACTGTTGCCTTTCGAGAAGTGACCATATGGATCCCACCACAGCGGATGAAAAGGAGTAGATATTTATCCCTTGTTACCTATATAGGATTGGGTTTTTGGTTCATTTTAGAGTCTTTTTCATTCTCTTTCACTCGCAGTAACCTCTTGTGTCTTAGTGACATTATCGCCTTACTTGAGGTGAATTGATTAAAAATATATTGTTTTCATTAGTTACGTCCTTGTAGTTATTTGTTTATTACGAAACAGTTTATATTTTTCTGCTATAAGCAATTTTTTAGTGCATTGATTGCCTAAGTCCTGAATGGATAGAAGAAGAATATTGGCGTATGTGTGTGTGTGTGTGTGTGTGTGTGTGTGTGTGTGTGTGTGTGTGTTCGTCCTGATCAAAAAGACATTATCCCCTCCCTGACAAACATACCAAATTCTTTGGTCATTTGGCTAGATTCGGAGAGGTGGATCGAGTTGAGAACTTTTCTGCAATTCCTTGTATTAGGTTGGTGCAAAAATAATGACGTAATAATGTCGTTTTTTTGACGTTTACGTCAAAAAACGACATTATTACGTCATTATTTTTTAACCAACCTAATATTATGACCTTATAATTCAAGATAATGAAGAAAGGAATATGTGAAGAATCATGATATTATATTATTTTGTACTAGTTCATTTTTCCCTTTAGTAGAACTTGATCTCAGTTGGGAGTACGTCATAACAAGTTTTTAATTTATCCAGGAGTCTCCTCGGTATTTAGACTGCTTGTACTAATGTTGCCCTCTGGATAATTACAGTTTTTACTCGAACTCTGCTTACACATTTTTCAGTGAATTGCCTTTCTAACCCATTTTTATCATTTCACCAAAATCAAGGCGATAATGCCACTAAGATGCAATGTTTTACTGGCAATGAACGAAAATGTAGAAAAAAAAAGACAATAAAAGAATATGATTCAATGAGACAGAAGATAAATTTAAAGATCATAGTTGGCATTAAAAGCAAGAAACCTGAAGAGATTTCCACAGGCGAGAATTGCGAGAAAAATAAATTAGGAGAGCAGAACTTGCAGCTATATCTATTTCAACAGTAAAACAATGAAACCTGGTTGCCAATCTAGGAGTACGCTTAAAAATTCATGAGGTCGAGATAGAAAGAAGAAAAGCTCATTAGAACAATTGCCATGAAAATATTTATAAAAAATGATAGAGGGATGCCACGTCATGTCAGTGGGAAAAATGGCTGAAGTCAAGATGTCAGGTCAGGACCGATAAATTGAAAAATCCTTCTTCGGATTTTGTCTATAATTTAGGGATATATATGAGGAGACCAAAACCAGATATGCACAGACGAATGATAGATTTATAAACATGCCATGTGATTCTGGAGAAAAAAAAGTTATCTAGCATGATACAGCGAACCAACGTTATTACCAGTAGACTTAGCTATTGGTTCAATACAATCATTCCAGGTGCAATTAATTACTCTTTTCAAGGTTAGCCTCAGCCATACTGCTAGAAGGTATTTTTCTTCCTGATGAATAAAGATACCAGTTTCTTTTTGGAGGCGGTAAAAATTGCAAGCCATTTCTTGCCTCGGTTGACAACTGATTGAAGTTTCTTTTCTAGATCAGCTGTTAGTTTTACTTGATTTGACTTATTGACTTATTGGACTTATTAAGACACGAGTAAATAGCTATGTCATCAGGATAAATACAGAGTTGGGAACTGACGACATCAGGAAGGTCATTCCTGAAGATAAGAAACTACGTATATCCAAGGATAGAGACCAATGAGACCTCTGCATTAATATGAAATGATCTAGAAAATTGGCCGTTCAGCGTGACATTTATTACACTATTTGTTAAGAAAGTTTGGATTAGGTCAAATTTTCGGTCAGCTTATGAAGAAGGCCAGATCTATTTTTGTACTTCTCGGAGCGACTATGCTGAATCAGTTTATTATGATATAATAATAGTCAATTCTCTATCTCTAAATTCGCCATTCAGCTGTGCTTTATTATCTTTTCCTTGGTATAGTTACAGAAATGATTGGGACAGGCAGTTTCTCTCTTCAAATTTTCTCTCGCAAACCTGCAGATATAAACTAGCTTCTGTATTTTGCAAGACACTTTTCTTAATGAGATTCTATTGGGGGTCTGCGAAAGACTGTCTTTCAAAATAATGACATCCGGTCAGATACCGCAAGTTACGTTACAGAACAGTTTTGATGCCATCGTTCCTATATGCATCAAAAACGATATGCTGAAGATATCTGAAGGCAATTGAAAAGTTTCAACCACGCTGTTTTCAAAATATGTTGTCGAATGAAAGCTAACTTTCTTCTCCTTGTTCTATGTACTTCGTCTCATCAAGATATAGGCGATCATAGCTCTCTACAACTTCCTATCCTTTGTAACTTTTAGCAGTTCTTTTCCCTTTGTTAAGGCTTCAAAATCCCGTTTCGACATCCATTCACACAAGCCTATCAGCTAATTGGTTTACTGACAGTCCCTGTTTTTTTTGCTTTCAATATAGCTCTTGAGTGTTAAATTTTCAAAGAATGGAACTTAAAATTCTCTTAAAAGTCCCGAAATATTAACGAAACAAAGACTATGAACTATTTTCTGTTTATACTAACCCAGCCTTTGTAAGCAGGCACGTTTATCAGATTCGTAAGATTTGTATATATTTTTCTCTTTGTATCTGGTAAAGCTACGTAATTTGAACAACGTCACAATTATCGATTGTTAAAATACATAGAAAGAATCTAGGTTTATTGGATAAAAACGCTAATGGAAACAATCAAATTGTATTGTTAACTTTGATTTTCATATGTTAACTCATTGAGCTTATATGCTCTTTGTATATATAACCGATTAGGAACGGAGAGCAATTAGTCATCTCACAAAGTAACATTGTTTATAAGTTGTAACTTATGGCTGAAAATAAAAACGAAAAAAATATTTAATAAATTTATCTATGCCAAATGATCTTATTTAAGAGAACAAATTTGGTTCGTTAATGTGATAACTTTCGGAGTTTGCGAGAGTTGAAAGTGCTTATCGATTACAGGAAGACTGAATCGATTATTTTGATACAAAAATAATATTAAAAGTGAAAAATACACTAGTGATCTTGAGGTTAACTTGCAAAAGAGTCCTATATTAAAACGCGTAGTACACTTAGAGACCTGAATATTTTATATCCATGTATATCGTTAAAAGAAATCAAAATGTAAATCAAGTCAAACGATTTTATGACTCTCTCACTTGTCATCTGAAATGTCTCAGTAGGTGGTTCAATAAACTTTACAGAAAACATAAATGGAAAACCTTTTAAACGACGCGTTTTGCCGATAGCAGGTGTTAGGTTTGACTTCTTCAGTTTGGAATGAAAGAGTAGTGCCTGAGTCAGGAAAATAGGTTGATGCATTTGACGATAAGATGGATCAATAAATTAATTTATCGCATTAGATCCGACAACCAGAGACCAGAAAGACTTTGGTTATTTTTTATATATATATGTATGCATTCTAGTTGTCTGAAGGTGGCGAGAGCGTGAAACTCAAATAAAGACTTGGGCTGCTCTTTGTTCAATGTTGCGAAGCGTTTTGTGCTCTGTCTAGATAATTTGGGCGTTGAGCACTTTACTGAGTAGGTAGGTGTTTGCCTTTCTGTCTTTTTCTTTTCTTTTTGGGAATTATTCTTGTGCAATATGTTAGCTCTTCTGGCAAGTTGTCTGTTGACAACACCAACAAATTTATTTTTGTTTAGTATATATATATATATATATATATATATATATATATATATATATATATATATATATATATATATATATATATATTGTTGTGATGTCCTCCCTCTTAACAGTCTATGCTGGACTCTTCCGCCTACTAAGATTAGTAGAGTCCTTGGGGGAACAGTCGAATAGATTGAACGCTGGGTCAACCGACACACTCACTAGTCGTGGAATACTCTTCTGTTGTATTTACTGTTTAATATATGATATATCTGTAACACTTGTTTTCTTATTTCTTTAACCATTTACTTGGTCACAACATCTTGGCGACAATGGATTCGAAGAAACGGACTTCACGTTAAATCATAAAACAATTTTTGCCAGTGTCTACAACATTGGTGAAGAAAGGAATTCTAATCAAACTCTATGACAAAAAGAGTATCCAGTGTTAATTACAACACTGACAGTGAAAAAAAAGAAACTTCTCAAAAAAATAGGATTTCTACAGGTTCAATTCAGTGGTTCGGAATAAGGTTGTTGAACCTTGTTATTCTTTCCATTCCAACAAGTCAATAAAAGAACAGCACAAGTCAAACAGACTTATTGTTTTCGATAATAGGGTAAAGTAAAAAATTTACCCCCTCTACCGCTTTTAAATTTTTCAGTAAAACATCGTTCAAGTCAAACAGACTTATTGTTGGTGAAGAGGGTAAAGAGAAAACATCCCCCCTCACATTTCTTAATTTTACGTACTGCCGCAGTAAAATGGACGAATTTAAAATGCTAGAGCTGATGAAACACCAACAGGAACAACAACTACTGTTGGAACAGAAATATCAAGAGAAATTCCAACGAGAACAAGCAAAATGCCAGAAGAAATTTGAGGAATTGCCTCTAGAAATTCAGGTTAGACAACAGAAACTTGGAAAAATGCTCCTTCAAACACAGACTGAGCAAAGGCACTATCCATCAAAATCCAAAATGAGGGCAGCGAAACCAGGTTCTCTCAAAATATTATATGGAGTGCTATTGAAAACTTCACGTTTGCACCTGAAGAAGAAATTCCATTCGCTTCGTACTTTAAACGTTATGAGTACTTATACAATACGATTGTGCAAGGTGGGCTGACCATAAAAAAGTTTGCCTACTCATCAGGAAATTAGACACAGCAGAATATACTAAGTCTGTTAACTGTCGACAGGGATCCCATAGAAGATGACACTATCGACGTCGTCTTTGACACGTTTGAGGTTCCAATACCGCAATCAGTGCCAGAGCTCAGAAGGCCCAAAATTAAAAGGAAATTTACGGACCTTTAGAAATTTATCCGAAAAGAAAAAGATATTGAACATCTTTCACTTCATAGCTTGTCTACAGAAAAAGGAAAAGAATGATTTTTTAAAAAATCTCCTCACTTATGAACTTTGAATTACCAGAAAAGCTCAATAGGCATTGGATTATTGGAAATTATTAACATTATAATTTACTATTAAACTTATCCAATTTTCATTATTTAGGAATAATGAGTAGAGAACTTAATAAAAAGGGACTGTTGTTAACACGTAAAATGCTTGTCGTGAAGCTAAAAAAAATAAATGTCTAAGGTAATGGATTTTATCAAAACAGATTTTTTCCGCTTTATATATTAGAGACCGTTGGTGTCTATTGGATTTTAAATCAGCCCACTGATTTTTTTTATCTGTTATCTTGTATCTAGTAGAAAATACAAGCATAATAACCTAATACACATGTAAAAAAGATTAAAAATAATGGAAGCCCTTAAAAAAGCCAACACATGTAGCATTAACTACGAACACAACCAAAAAGTGCTGACCATGTTTGGAAAATAAAACATCCCTATGATTCTAGATACATACGCACAGCACATACATTAAGTTAAAAAGTATAAATAAAATCATCTTTGATAATGACTAAAGGTATAGCTATTATCAAGAATTACAGAACATTTGGACAGTTTTTATTCATTTTGTGTCCAGAAGAGAAAACAACTGTACGAACATAAGGAAAAGTTAATAAAAAGTTAAATCTCAGTACCTTGTCAGTCGTCTTTAATGAAACATGCATAAAATAGGGATTGCTGCCTAAATACACTATATATATATATATATATATATATATATATATATATATATATGTATAAATGAGACGGATCTAATGTAATTTCTGATGTGAGTCTTATTCTTTTTTGGGGATATCCTATCTAGAAGCATTAACCCTTTGGAAACCTCAGAAAGGATTGGAAACAGATAAAATTAACCATATTATTGTGTTTTTATCGCCTAAGCTAAGAATATGTAATAATATGTCTTTCTATATCTCTTTTTCAAACAAAGTATTTTTCTCTTTAAAATTCAAATAGTTCATATTGAATTAAAATATACAAGTATTTCAAATAAAGATTTTGTTTTCAGATAATTTTTCCTAAAGCAAACTAACTGCATATAATAATTTATAACATTAATACCTTTTTTTGATAGATTGGAAAGAAAATACTGTTGCATTTGAAGATAGAAAACAATCAAATGTTTCTTTGTTTTTTAACTGATATATTTACTCATTATATTACCTCTCATTATCGATAACATAAACATCTTTGGCAAATTGTTCATATTACGAGCGTAAAATCTACTCATCATTAAAGAGTAGACTTGTTATCAAGTCTGTTGTAGATGGTATCATCACCAATGATGAAAATGTGTTCTGTATGATCATTTACAAAGAAAATTACATTGATTAGCATCTATTTGAAAAGTAGAATCCATTCTTACACCAGGACTACATTCGAAAAAATTATAAAAGTACTGTGAGGTTTGCTGTAAAGGGATGTATCAAGAGAAATATGAAATAATATTAAAACGATATTGATAGAATGGAACTTGAATTGGATTTCAAAATCGAATCTTGTGTAAGAAAATAGAATTTATAGAAGTTTTTGCAGGTTCTGAAATATTTAATCAACCATGTCGGGGTTTGTTTGCCGATATGTTGTAGATAGATAGATAGATAGATAGATAGATAGATAGATAGATAGATAGATAGATAGATAGATAGATAGATAGATAGATAGATAGATATTAATCTTAGATTCGTTTGACACAAAGTTGCCTTAATGCAATGAAGACTCAACAGTAATAATGTTTTACGAGACGTGCTCTCTCTCTCTCTCTCTCTCTCACTCACTCACTCACTCACTCACTCACACACACACATGTGGTATATATAGAAAGAGAGATAGAAAGCACTCGATACTATAAGTAGGTCAAGTCTGTCTGGTTAATCTGGGAAAAATTAGATTAGCAAGCAAATTTTCTCATCATGATTCCCCAAATCTTTTCATCGTGTAGGTCAGCACTAGAAAGACTGTCATTGTTCACCAACGCACACCAAAGCAAAATTATTATCCATTTTTATCTCCATTGGTCCGACATAACAATAAGTATTCCATGATTTCACCAATGTTACATCCAGACTGGACAAAGAAATCAGTAACAGACTAATCAAGACTTTAGTAGATTATATAAATATGCTTGTCGTAACAGAAAGCTCATAAAATACACAAACAATAAAATCTACAAAGTTATCATTCTTCCCACTCTTCTATATAGCGTCGAATCGTTAGTCATATACGACTGTCACTATTCCTACACCAAAACCTCCGTACAATTCTTAATGCACATTTTTTAATCACTTCACCGTAAGCAACGCCATAATGCAACTAAGATGCAGTGAATTACCGAAAGTGAAAAATGAGAAGTTGCTGGATAGGTAAAAAGACAATAAAAGGACAGATTTCGGGAAGACAAAAGTGTTTGATGTTATATTTAAACCTTTGGAAGATCATAGGTGTTAGGAAAGCAAGAAACCCGAAAACTAGAAGTGTGAGAATATAAACTATTAAAATAGAACATGGTTATATCTATCCAAGTTGAAATATTACTACAATTTCATCACTGACACTGAGTTTCGTTACAAGTACTGAAAATAGTCAATAAAAAATCTTAATGGTTACAAATTGCACAACAATGATAGGAACTATCGTCTTCCAATGACACTTCAGTTTTGGAGAACTAGTTTTTTTTTTCCGACAGAGAACTGCAACTCCACTGAAGAAATTAAATAATTTCTTGAAAAAGATCGTTATTTTCACCATCAGTGCGAAGCAAATGAAACCGGCAAAAAAAAAACAAAATAAATAAATAAACAAAAACATAAGAATACAAAATCTATTTCACAGTTTTACATCTAGGAAAACAACATGCCATTTTCATGGAATCGAATAATCCTTATTTCTCCCGTGTTTCAAATGTAAGAAGAAATCTGCGCAGACAATTTTTCTCAGCAGGTAAAACTTTTTGGAACAAACCCTTGCCTTGTTGCTTCCTTGAATAATAGTCTAGATCTCTTCAAGTCATGGATCAATTCTTCTCTATCCTCTGTATCCTTATAATCATCATATCATGCCAAATTCCTTTCTATATATATCTCATTTAACATTACAATTTTTATGATAGCCCTACTCTACTTTGAGTGGCTCTTGTTTATTGTATTGTGCGAAATTCAGTATTAAAAAGTAAACCGCAAGAAAAGGATCAGAAGAAAAGGAAAACCCTGCAAAAATATACATTCTGTGTCTGTTCTAAACCCATCAGCAATTATTATGCAAACATCTTTTACGTAGGTATACTCATCCAATTTGGGAGCCTATAACCGAAGTGATAAACTTGGTTCATGAAGACAAACTTTCATATATATACAAGAAACCGCTGAACAGTTAATCTCAAAAACTGCCCAAATTGCTAAAGTATTAAATATTTTCTGTGGATAAATTGAGTCAAGAACTTCTCAGTACACCTTATTCATATGTGTGAATGCCTCTGTGTGCGCGTTTTACGTATTTGTGACACATATACATATATATATATATGTGTGTGTGTGTGTGCAAATGCAACACCCAATCCTCCCTCATGTCCTCATAACACAGTAGTGAAGAACAGATGGTTACATTTTTACGCGACAAGCGAAGCTATATTTACGGATAGAGAAAAAAAGAGCATAAAAGCATAGAGTTTTCGTAAGAAAGAAAGAAAGAAAGAAAGAAAGAAAGAAAGAAAGAAAGAAATTGAGATAGATAGATAGATAGTAAATAAAGAATCTTGTATTATCTTACTTTACAGTAAATAAGTTATGAATTAATATTCATGTGTATTTTTTAATTTAAGGCCCGATTGTAACTTATGAAACAGACCATGCATTAACTTAACCCGGCTTTGTAAATACATGAATACTTTATTAACACTGTTTTTCTTCGAGATTTCACTACTTTTGGTCAACTATTCACCATATGAACGAGCTAATCTTGAAATGGGTGAATTCTACCACCGTCGAATTTAAGATTTGTTTTAATTTAATTTTTTTTCGATTTTTTTCTTTTCCAAGATCTTCTCACCTTTGATTGCATGTATGTATATATATATATATATATATATATATATATATATATATATATATGCTTCTTTGCTGATGTGTTCATTAATGCAATGTTAGTTGAATGAGTTCGCAGATTATTTCAATTAAAAGAGATTGTGGATCTTAGTAAGATGAAGAAGAGAGTAAAATAATTAACAAACTACCTCATATAGGGGCTAGATCTATTTCAACCGGCGAAAACTTCATCGGTCTTATTCAACCCTGGTATATCGACTGAGTTCGTGTCGGAATTAGAAATTTAACTGCGACAGCTGTCGAAAAATTGATGCAGAATCTATCAATCTCAATATTTCAGTCAGTTGAAAACAGTGGTCAGGGGAGGGCGGATGGTATTAGCCTTAAAGGGAAGTGAAACCTAAAGGCGTGAAGAGGGTTAAGTCCATGGTAATTAACTCCTCACCCGGAAAGGACCGGTATGTGCAACAGGCGTCACCGGACCGTCTGCCAGCGACTGTTCGCATCAGACAAAAATAGCTCTCGGGACATGTAACGTTAAACAACTGTGGCCAGTTGGAAAATGTAAAACAGGAGATGTGTAGGTTATATGTCAACATTGTAGCTATTTTTGAAACTAAGTGGCTAAACAAAGGATATTTTGTCAGTGACTACTACAGGATTATATATGCAGGCGGAGAGAAAAATGAAAAAGGAAGTGGATTGATACGAGATCAAGACATCAAGAAATGCGTTCTAGGATACTGCCAGTTATCTGAAAGAATTCTTGTAGTTAAACGGAAAGGAAAGCCTTTCAACATATCTTTTATAATCGTGTACGTACCGAGAGAACATAATACGGAAGAAGAAATCGAATCCTTCTACTCAATGCTAGATAACGTCAAGGTTCAGTTATAATTATCATAGGAGACTTGAATGCTAAAGTAGGCAAATAGGAGATGCGAAGATAGCTGACAATTTCAAAATAGGAACTCGCAATGAACGCAGAGAAAAATGGGTCCAATTGTGCATGGCGAATAGCCAACACATGATTCCAAGAACATCCAAGACGATTATGGACATGGAGAAGCCTATGAGGAGAAACTAAAAACCAAACTGACTACATAACTATCAACAAAAGATTCAGGAATGCAGTTGTTCACTGCAAAACCTAAGTGTCGACTGCGGAAGTAGCCACCTCTCTGTAAACTAAGAATGAAACTACGAAAACTGAAGAAGTCTAACGCAGCACCCAAACTGTAATATAACAGACTCCTGAACGACTCGAACCTGCAGAAAAAATATTATGGACAGTGTGAAAAGAAGATATTAGGGACAAAATCGAAATGTAAACGCGAAATGGGACATACTAAAAGAAGCTTCAGCGACATCAGCAAACAACGTCATCCCAAAAGAGAATGGATGAAAAAGAATTGATCACAGACGAGATTCAAACCAAGCGAAAACGAATGTAATCCCCATCGAACCAGGCATCAGAGATAAGACAAGAACAGTGCAAATTCGTCAAAGACACCTGGACAAGGAGCGCAATATTTATGCTCATAATGTTATAAGAAAGCAATGCAGAAAAATGCGTACCTGTTTTATAGACAACGCAAAGTCGTTCGGCAAATTACGTCACAAAGGTCTGTTAGAGCTGTTCAGCAACCTTGATATATTCGCGAAAGACATTAGAATAATCAAAAATTTGTACTAGCAGCAAACCGCCTACATAAAGATTTTAAAAAATGAGTTCAGCAGATATACAAACGTAAAAAGGGACATAAGATAAGGATGTGTCTTCCCACCGGACTTATTCAACATATAAAGCGAGGCGATTCTGATAAAACTAGAAATCCTACCAGGATACACTATTGGCAGCCACAATCTTAACAATATAAGATAAACAGATTACATGGTGCTGATAACAGACACGGAAAGACAAATACAAAACTTCTGACAGAAGGTAGCGAAGGAGAGCGAGAAGAAGGGACTAAGCATAAACTACAAAAAGACAGAATGCATGATTCTTCAGCAAAAAAGATGAGCCCAAAATGCAAGTTACAAGTTGGAGATAGTAAAATCAAGCAGGTACAGAAATTTAAATATCTGTAAAGGGTTCTAACAGAGGGACGGAAAGCGCTACAGTGAGATCCAAAGAAGTATTGTGATGGCCGAAGACGCATTCCAAAAGCTAAGCATTACTTTGAATATACCCTCTTTAGCGCTAGAGGGCGTCGTCAGTGATGTTCTGAATTGGGTCATTGGGCAGTTTCGGGTCTTTCAAACATCATACTCCCCTCACCAAGTCGACCCCATCAGAGCTGATCAGTCTCTGATGCCCCCCGCCCCATCTAAATTAACAGCCTGCAGACACTGACTTATATTAGGCAAACCCTACCCCCGTATCACGCATTTGACTGGAAGTTGACCAACAGCCAATCGCAATGGTGTGAGCTCTAATTTAAGTTGTTTACGGGTGATTTTTTACTTTTTCTTTTTTATGTGGATACTCGTCGGATACTCGGAAGGTAATTATGTGTTTTCCGGTTGTTGTTTTTTTTTTTTTTTTACTTTTTTTCAAGTTTCATCTCCCCAACTGATAATTACTGTTAGTAATGAAAAAAATAAAAATAAAATAAAAAATTAAAAAAAAGATGCAACCTTAAAATAATTAGAAATTTACAATGTTTTTACGATTAAAATAAATAAATTACGACTTATGCAGCGTGTTAAAACGAAAATAGGTATATAAATAAATGTCATTTAAAAGAAGTTGAACGAGTAAACTTAGAAACTTCGATTAAATCTGTTGATTAACGTGGTAAAAATAGCGAGTGAGATTAACAAATAAAATTTAATTTATGATTTTGATCGTAACACGAAAAAAAAAGTAAAAGTAGTAAGAGACAGGAAAGTTTCATTGGAAACAAAGAAAAGAGTACTGAACTGTACGTAATATCAGTTACCCTTTACGACAGCGAAAAATGTAAATGAAGCTCGATGTAACAGAAATGTGGTTCTACAGAAGGATGCTAAGGATACCATGGGCTGAACATGTGAGCAACGACGTGGTTTTAGTGAGAATGGAAACAAAGAGGAACAACAAGTAGATGCAGCTGAAATTTCTGAGACACGTGATGAGGAAGGCGGGCTTGGAAAGTCTGATACTCACAAGATGGATAGAGTGAAAGAGAGACCGGGAAAACTCATGACATACTTAATGGGCTTTATCAAGTGGAAGACTAGGGTCTGGAAGAAAAAACAAGAAGTCAAAACTTATTAAGAGCTACAAGGGACAGGAGGAGGTGGATGGCCATGATCGACTACGTCCTGAATGGACACAGTACATAAAAGAAGAAGAATGAATGCTTAATCTATCTATCTATCTATATATATATATATATATATATATATATATATAAAGAAACAATTTATAAAAAAAATTAAACAGCAATATTAATGTGATTAATGCCGAAATCACTTCGCTAACAGAACTTAATCAATTACTTACTATCAATTCCTTGAATAATAAGATCCTCGGGTTGTTGTCAGATGGAAGATAGATGCCAAGCACTTTCGACAATTTCAAATTGTCATATTTGAACAAAAACTCTAACGTCGCGACATCGCACGCATATATATATATATATATATATATATATATATATATATATATGCACACACATATAAGCCGCTAGGTGTTGACCTCAATGTCAACTTTTATATTTACATACGCTCTATCTGACAAGATACTGCGATTAAGTTTTTTTATTTAATTTTTCTTGTGTTCGCACAGGGTTTTCTTTTCTGGACACGAACTGTGTAAAACTATCCAAAAGTTCTGTATATCCGGCTATTCGTTTAGCCATTATCAAAGGCGATTTTTATTTTTTTATTTTTACTAAATATTTGCGGGTTTTATGTATGTGTCTAAAGTTATAGCAATGTTTTATTTTCCAAACACGGTCAGCACATTGTGTCCATGTTCATAGTTTAAATTATTGTATGTTGGTTTTTCCTTTTTTATTATTTGGGCTTCCATTATTTCTAATCTTTTTTATATGTGGACGAGGCTATTATACTTTTATTTTCTACTAATATGTTTCGGATGGAGTCTGGTAGGTTTTTGTGTGTGTTTAAATGATTACTAATGGTGCTATGATCGGGTAGATGTAACTAAATGTCGTCTGGATAGGCATGTAGTAGTGTGACCAATGTAATTATTTAGTTTTCTAAGGGGCATTTGAACTTGTAAATAATACTGGTTCTTTCTAGTTTTGATTTTGCGCGTGTGATTTTTGATGATAATGTTAGCTGTTTTAATTTTTTATAGTAGATAATTTAATTTTCTTGTTCGGGTCAACTGGGGTTGTGTATTTCTTTATGATATTTCTAAGAGAAAATTCGCCTTGCTTATAATTGACATATATTTGGCTTTTGTAGATGCTGATGTTATTGTTTTTATCTGTATGTTCAGTATTATTATTAGTTACTTGACAAAGAAATCGTCTAATCTGGTGGTCGTTGGGGTAGTTAGGAAAGCCATTGTCGGTTTTACATTATTGAGTTCTATAAGGAAATGTGGACGAGGGGATGAATTCTCGTATGCTCTCTTTAGGAAATGTTTTATAACTGATATTTTATACCTAAGTGAGCATTCACTCTTAAAATTAAGGTGCTAAGATTTTCTACTAGTGGGTTTATTTTTATATAATGATATGGTGAATGTTATTACTGTATTCTACGAAGAACGTCTAAGAAGGGTAGTTTATTTATTTACTAAATTCATAGGTAAACAGAGTTTTTTGAATGTGGTCTTGAGATTTTCAATTTCTTGTTTGTTTTTCGCTAAAATAAAAAATATCGTCGACATAGCGGACTCATATTTTGGGTTTAATGACTTGCTTAAATATCGTGTTTTCTATGTGGGACATGTAGTGGTTGGAGAAATACGGACCGAGATGATTCCCCATGCTAATACCATTAGTTTGGTTGTAGATATCGCCATTATGGTCGTAGAAAGAGACTTTAGTCATGCAGGCATGCAATAGTTTTTGAGGATATTTGGTTTGATGGATGGAAGTGATGTGGAATTATTTTTATACACGGAGTTCTTGAATATGTGTGTATTTGTATGTGTGTGCATATATCTGTGTAAGCGTCTTTCTGTATTAGTCTGAATGTAGTTTTGCAAATAGGTCTGTATTAATGAATGCGTGTGTGTAAGTGGTAATGTGTTTGACTTTATGCATTTGTTTTTATGTCTGCGTATTTTACGGCTGAATGTCTTATTCTTCGTTTTTTTGTGGGGAGGTCGTGTGTGTGTGTGTGTGTGTGTGTGTGTGTGTGTGTGTGTGTGTGTGTGTGTGTGTGTGTGTGTGTGTGTGTGTGTGTAAGTGCTAATGTGTTTGACTTTATGCATTTGTTTTTATGTCTGCGTATTTTACGGCTGAATGTCTTATTCTTTGGGTTTTTTTTCGGGGGGGGGGGTCGTGTGTGTGTGTGTGTGTGTGTGTGTGCGTGTGTGTATGTGTGTGTGTGCGCGCGTGTGTGTGCGCGTGTGTGTGTGTGTATGCGCGTGCGTTTGTGTCTCTATGTGTGCGAGAAAGTGAGAGAGAAAGTGAGGAAGGAAGTTACTATATTTCTTTTTTACTCTCTTTGCACTTACCCGATGCAGACTCCTTGGTAAAATAGTTTTTTAAAAAAAATGTTAGATATTAAAATCAGGCGGTTTTTCTTCTCTCCCACCGTCTACTTCAAATGATGACCCGAACAATTCGTTTCGCCCTGCCCAGATACGGTGCGTCCCAGTGAGATAGTCATCTGATATCTACAGCAGGATGCTTTGAAGACTTTGTACTCACACACCCACATATCTTCGACGGAGACCAATGCCTGCTTCTGCGAATCATCGAAAATTACTGAGGTAGCATTGTGGTAACGAGCTGTTTGTGTTTCGCAATAAATCAGACATTATTGTATAGTGCTATTATATCTCAGAAGGTATTGCAGTTTGGACTACATAAATATACACACTTCAACTACGATTGTCATCGTAAACATGTTGACAGGCTTTTGACGCTATAGTGTTTCCATAATTTTTTATTTTGCTTTTTATTTTGCTTTATTTTTTCCTTATTTTCTCTCATCGTTTTTTTTTTTTTTTTTGTTTTTTTTTTTAACAACTAAAAAGAAATAGCATTCCTGGATATGAACTTGCAAACATGCTTTTAAGTGAGAGACTTGTTGGTTAGGGCCAGTGAATGAGCTAGACAGAGACGGAAAGGGATGTATATAAGGGAGGCGACAATATGTTAATGAATAAATGTATGTGGGCGAATGTTTATAGCTGGATTTGAGTATATGTAAATACCCTTATTTCACAGAATATGTGTGATTTCATGCGTAAATATTTACTAACTTTATATTACTCGAATAAAAAAAGAAACATGAGAATATTCAGTGAATGCACATGC
>OZ010616.1:32272336-32347336 GCA_963932145.1 Acanthosepion lycidas
TGGTACATAGAAGAAAAAGAATTAAAAATTGGTTACATGCGACAATGTTAAACATCAAAGTCTATGGAGGATAACTCTCTGGAACTAATTTCAAAAGTGTGTTCTGGAATCGTCGAGGTGCCATTTATTTAGAGTTGTTGAAGTGCAATGAAATACTAAACGCCCATTTATACAAAAGGTTTGCTCAACATTTTTTCCATAAAAACCTGCGCCTATCAGAATGGTGTAATTTGTTTTTCTCTGCTGTTTTTGTCTCCTTCTTTTACGTGCCGTGTCACTTCAGAATGTAGGTGATCATGGCCCTCCACCTCTTCCTGTATCTTACAGTTCTCAATAAATTTTGCCTTTTTGTTACTTCTCCCAAACCCCGTTCTAATGTCTATTTACTCAATCCCATCTAGTATGTTATGCGCTGCTTTCCGCTGTCCCTCTTTCACTCTATTCGTGATGTGAGTATCAGATTTTCCAAGCCCTCCTTCCTCATTAGTTGCCCCAGAAATTTCAACTGCCTCTACCTGATGTTAACTACAAGTTTCCTTTTTTGCATTCTCTCCAAAATCTCGTTGAGAGGATGTATGTAAAACCCATCAGAATACCAACTTTCTTTTCTTCCCCCTCGCTTTTTCTCTCAATATTTGCCACGTATTGCTCGGGTCCATCTTAATATTTTGCCTCGATACTGGTTAACTGTAGTATATACGTTTGAAAAAAATCATACTTGTGAATTTCTCTTCGCTGCTTACGCTAATTACTCCTATAGGCAAAGGCCGCCAGGAACGGCAGTCTATTGCCTTCACTTGCGGACTAGGAGTCGCATATACCCCTATGACTCATCATATCTTCTGCAGGTTAAGTTGCGTACACCCATGTCTCAACTCATCGAGATAGAATACAATGGGTGCTAAGGGACAGCTGTCTGAGGTGTCTGTGTAATAATGAATCTATCAATTTCACCAACGGATGACTCAGCGAATACTTTCTTAAAACTGAATATAACGACAAAATACACACACACACACACACACATATATATATATATATATATATATATATATATATATATATATATATATATATATATCAGGTCATCCCATAAGTTCTGTCCGAATTTTGAATAAAGAAAACAAGTGACCAAATGTTACATTTAATTACAGATTCAATCAACAATGTATTTTCCCTGATTATCTATGACTTCCTTCCATCTATTAACAAGCTTACTAATTCCATTACTGTAAAATTATTTTGACTCTCATTCGAAGAACTCACAAATGTCAGTTTTAACCTCTTCCTGTATTACAAAAGCTGTTTCTTCCAAATGATTCTGTAAACTATGAAACAAATGGTAGTCTGAAGGAGCAAGATCGGGAGAATAAGGTGGATGAGGAATTTTCTCCCAACCAAGTTCTTTAATCTTTTGTGATGTGATTCTTGCTGTGTGGGGTTGCGTATTGTCCTGATGAAACATCACCTCTTTTCGATTCACTAGAGCAGGTCTTCATTTCCTCAAAGCTTGGTTCAAACGCTCTAATTGCTGACAGTATATTTGAACATTAATTGTTGCATTAGGTGGTAAGAATTTAATGTGGATTATTCCTTGACGATCCCACCAGATTGAAAGAAGAACCTTTTGCCCATGAAGTTCCCTTCTCAGCTGTGGCTGGGGTCCTTCCCCTTTACCAAGCCATTGTCTACAACGCTTAACATTTCGATAAAATATATTTCGTCGCCAGTCACAAGTCTATCCAAAAAAGGTGAAACAAGCTGGCGAGAATGGAGAGAAGAGCAGATATCAACTCGGGATTTGAGGTTGTTTTCAGACAATTCATGAGGCACCCATTTTCCAAGTTTAGGAACTTTTCCAAGTTGTTGAAGATGACGATGAACAGTTGTATGGTTTGAACTGAGAACCACTGCCAATTCCTCAACTGATAAAGCAGGATTTTCTTCAAGGGCTGCTACAAGAAGCTTTTCATCAAACTCAACTGGACGTCCGGTTCGATCATCATCTTCAACGGTGAAATCTCCACCTCTGAATTTTGCAAATCATCTCCTGCAAGTTCTTTCATTCACACATCCCTCTTCATAAAATGAGTGAATGTTTCTAGCCGCTTTGGTTGCTGAGTTTCCTTTCTTGAACTCATAAAGCATTATGTGCCTCAAATGATTCTTGGGTACTTCCATGTTATCAGGGTTTTACTCAAACAAAATTTAATTTTATTGTTCTCTGAAATAAAATTTGATCAGTTTAAATGCATCTAAACATAAAAATAATGTTCAGCTCTATTAGACATTATAAAATACTCTTTAAATTTCGTTCATTTTAAAAAAAAAAGGTGAAATTTGGACAGAACTTATGGGATGACCTGATATATGCAAGTTTCGGTGAAAATGGATGAGGTGGCTAAGTGTTTTATATAATTTCTCAAGTGTTCGTTTATTTTTTATATTTTTATTTTAGGACATAAACTATATAAAAATTTTCCGAATGTTTTCCAAGCGCTTTCGGCTATACTTTTAGCTATTATCAAGGATGAATTTTATTTTACTTTTAACTGGATATATACATTGTTTTATGTATGTATTTAGAGCTATAGGAATATTTTTATTTTCCAAACACAGTCAGCACATTGTGACCATGTTCATAGTTGTTATTATCGAGTGTTGGTTTCTTTTTATTAATAATTCTTCCATTATTTTTAACCTTTTTGTATATGTGGATGAGGCTATTATATTTCTATTATCAAAGAGTATGTTACGGAAAGAGTTTGGTAGGTCTTCATATGTATTGAAATGAGACCTAATTATCGGAGAAATGTAATGTGAGCCTTCTTCCCAATCATCAGAAACAGACTGTCGCCTCTGGGTGCTGATTTCAATGTCCACTTTTATATTTATATACGTTCTATCATTGATATTGAGCACTTTAGCCCATAAATATAGTATACCTTAAAACTATATTTTATTACACACACATATATGTGTATGTGTTTGTGTGGATTTGTGTGTATACATATATATAAGCAACATACAATCATTAACTCGTCTTTAAGTAGGGAGAAACATTTTTTAAATTATGATTCTGTAATAAAATATTGTTATTACCATTAGGAACCGAGTCTCATTTTAGTCATTTATTTAAAGAGAATATTTAATGTGACTATTTTCAGTCTCTTAACAGTCAATGTGATTTATTACCAATGTGAACAAAAAAAAAAGACTTTTAAATAGTCTGATGGCGCACGCGTAAATTGCCTCGGAGATATGGTAAAAGAAAAAATATTAAAATGTTATGTTCACGAATGAATAAATAAATAAATAAAAAGCTACACAAAATGATAAGAGATGGAAGAATGTAGATTTATAATTCAATAAAATGGCGTAATGGCCAATTTTGCTGTGATATATTAATCTGAAAGCGTGAATTCTTCTACGACTATAACCGGCAGTTAGGAACATGACTGTCGCAGCAATGTAGCAAGATCAGTCAAAAGGTCAGAAGAGAACAAGTAATTAGGACTGAGGTCGCAGGGAGCACATCGCATCTGTGTATTAACTAACGCTCTTCTCGTCTCACCTTTTGACTACCTTTTAATTCTGCCATCGTATTAATCTAGATTTTATATTAAGAGCATATATGTATAACTACATATGTTTACATTTATACATACATACGTATACACATACACACATACACACACACACACATACATATATATATATATATATATATATATATATATATGTTTATACATGTAAATTTGTATAGCTGGTATCAATCCCTCTCTTATACAAGTTTCAGTAAAATGGCTAACAAGGTACTTTAAGTTTTTTTCTTGTATTATTCTTGTATGCAAACAAGAGTTCTTTTGGATATTTAGTGTGTACAAATTGTCAAAGTGATTGTTAGTTCTGAGCGCCATCGGCTAATCTATTTGCCATTTTAAAGGATTTTTACTTGTGCTATTGTAAATGCTGTATAATTCGCAAAGATAAACATATTTTAATTCCCGATTACGACCAGTATATTGTGGCTCTGTTCAAAGGTGATGCTGTTAAGAGTTGATAAGTCCATAAAGTAAATCACTCGGTCACATACAAAATATACCATATAAAACCTTGCACCTTGTCAATCGTTCCAGTGAAACACACACTCACACACACACACACACACACACACACACACACACACATATATATATATATATGTGTGTGTGTGTGTGTGTGTGTGTGTGTGTGTGTGTGTGTATATATATATATATATATATATATATATAATTATTTATTTAAAAATATGATTCCAACACGCTACATAAGAGGTCTCATGTTTCATAACAAGAGCCGAAAACTTCAATATAATTATTTGAATTAAATTGAGTTAAAGTAAGCTCTGTTCCATCTTCAAGCGAAATTTTTTTTTGGAATAACTTATTTCTGAAATTTACGTGTTTTAATAGTATATTCACAATTGAAATCAAAATTTCCATGGTAACAGCCAGGGCGAATTGTTTAGAATAGTTAGGAGTGTTGAGTGTTAATAATTTATATCAGTATAGAGTTACTTTCATAGATGTTATGTCAGGGTAAGGTGGGGGTGTCTAAATTTAAAACGGAAGATGTTTTCGGCTAGTCTGGTTTACGTGTCTATGGAGATTTTTTTTTCTTTATGAAAAGGATCTGTGCATATAAAAACTGCCGTAACATTTGTTTTTTGACGACTTCATAAAGGGTTATCTTTTTTTGTAGGGTATTTTAACTATTTATTTGGGCTATAGATTATAAAAGTTATTTTATTGTATGCTTGTTTTTAGCTAATTATTCAGTGCATAAATCTGATGATGTCGGCAAAAAACCGTTAACTCATGTCTATTGTTTAATAGATTTTTATTGTTTAGAAACTTAATAATGTGCAGTTTCTCTTGGAGGCACAAAGGGCATGGGTCATCCAAGTTTTATAAGTTCTAGTCCTATTTATAATTTTCCATTTTACTTTAGGTGTTCTGTTTATTTCCTTCAGATGCCAAAAATATTTAGATAGAGAAGTCTGATTTCTTTTATTTATATTGTTCAACAATATAAATAAAAGAAATCAAGTTTCTAAATAATAAAAATCTATTAAACAATCGACATGGCTTAACGGTTTTTTGCCGACATCATCAGATTTATGCACTGAATAATTAGTTAAAAACAAGCATACAATAAAATAATTTTATAATCTATAGTCCAAATAAATAGTTTAAATACCCTACAAAAAAAGATAACCCATAAAACTTCATAAAACTTCATAAAATGTTCACTACACCAATACTACCTCTACTTTTTTTAAGAAGTTATCCATGTGTTGTCTGGCTCTGTGGGCATATTGATCCAAGTGTTGGTTACGTCCGCTTGGTGGGGTCCATATATTGTTATTCTTCGTCGGAGGAAGTTTGGAGCATGATTGGTTACCGCTGTTGTCTGTATTAAAAGTAGGTTTGTTGTCTGAGAAATATTCTTTTAGTCTCAGTCTACGAAGGTATTTTTCCATATCGTAGCAAAGGTTTAGAGGGTTTAGTGGTTGTGAGGGGCAGAATGATAATCCTTTATTTAATAAAGAGGTTTCTCCTTGGGTGAGAGGGTATTTAGATAGGTTAGCGATGTGGTTGTCAGCAGAGGTAGTATTGGTGTAGTGAACATAATGAGATCTTCGTGGGATCTGTTGTATTAAATAGTCTTTCAGGTAAGTTATGTGTTGTAAAATGGGGTCCTCAGCAATTAGTTTATTGAGTTTTTCAATTTCAAAAACCCTTAAAATCATGCCACCTGGTAGACCCATAATATCAGGCATTGGTACCCTCACAGAACTTATATCTGGGTACATAGACAATATCCTAAAACCTTTATTGCCCGAAATACCTAGTTATATTAGAGACACTACTGACTTTCTCAACAAATTACAAAACATTAACTTAGTCCACCATGATACAATTCTAGTAACGATGGATGTTTCGTCCCTTTACACGAACATTCCACATGTTGAAGGAGTATCAGCTTGCTATGAGTTCCTTAGTAACAAAAACTTACCTAACTACCAAATTACAGATATATGCCAATTAATAAATTTCATCTTAACACAACAACAAACACTATTTACAGATTAGTGGCACAGCAATGGGCACAAAAATGGCACCTAGTTATGCTAATATCTTTATGCACATTCTAGAAAAGAAGATACTAGACAATTCAGAATATAAACCATCACATTACTTTAGATATATGATGACATTTTCTTACTATGGGCTCATGGATCAGAAAAATTAAAAACCTTTTTCACTTTCTGCAACAATTTCCACGATACAATTAAATTTACCATGGCGCACTCATACACATCCGTCCCTTTCTTAGACGTTATGATAAAATTAAACAAACATACACTTTCTACCAGTCTATACAACAAACCCACAAACCAACATAAATTCCTGCACTTTAACAGCTGTCATCCCTTTAAATTAAAAAAAATCTATTGTATGCAGCTCATTTCTAAGAATCAAATGCATATGCTCAGACCATTTAGATTTTCTATACAACATTAATAACTTAACAAAACAATTCCTAAAATGTAAATATCCAATAAAAATAATAAAAGAAACACTAAATAAAACTATCCTGATAAATCGTAACACACTTCTTACATACAAGAAAAATAAAAACAACAATCGGATTCCCATGGTTTTTAACCACAATCAATATTCCCACACACTTATTCACAATTTAAAAAAGGATTACAAGAAACTCCAGTTAGACAAAAAGATCAAAGACATTTTCGATAAACCACCCATAAATGCAAAGAAACAATCACCTAACCTATCAGCTATCCTCACCTCTACCAAATATCTAAACAATACAAACCAATCAGGAAATTACAAATGTAACAAACCTCGTTGCTTAGTTTGCAAACATTTAATAATAGCTAATATATTTTCTGTACCCAACACCAATATCAAGATACAGCCACCTAACTTCACCTGCGATAGCCATAACGTAATCTATTATTTATTCTGCACCTTATGTCCTAATAGTGGATATATTGGTGAGTCTGGAAATAATTTTAGATTTCGTTTCAATAATCATAAACAAACCATACGTAAAAACAACCCTTATTCCCCCATAGCTAAACACTTTAATCAATCACGACATTCATTAGAAAACTGCAAATGTTTATTGATAGATTCCGATTTTAGTTCCACATACACGCGCAGAAAAAAAGAAACATATTGGATTTTAAAATTAAATACACATGAACTAGGGTTGAATAGGGACTTGGGTGTTTTAAATCTTTATAAATATTTCAATAGTTAAGCAATTTTTTTTTTTACATATAGTTAAAAAAAATTTTAAACAATATTTAAAATATTTATGACAGTTAGATTTAAGTTAGGAATATCCGAACAGTGACGTTCCATATCACGTGACGTCCGAGTCTCGCGAAGGACGCTACTTGCTAACAAACAGTAATTTTAATTTATTTGTAACAAACAGTTATTTCTGATGAAAGATTGAGGACAATTTGAAATTTCAAATATATATATAAATAAATAAATACTTTCATAAAATAAAACATAATTTATTTAATTTGCAACTTTTTATATATATATATATATATATATATATATATATATATATATATATAAGGGACTCTCCCGTTGGTTTCGCCGTATGAGGATCTGACAGCTTATTGATTCAGATATGAAATTTATATATATATATATATATATATATATATATATATATATATATAATATTAGGTTGGTGCAAAAATAATGACGTAATAATGTCGTTTTTTGGCGTATTTTTTAACGTCAAAAAACGACATTATTACGTCATATATATATATATATATATATATATATATATATATATATATATACAATAAATGCGAATATCAATGTGTCACACTTTTTCAACTTTTACCCTAGAGGCCGTAGCCCAAAATATCATACCAATTTAGAATTAGGCCGATACCGTGAACGGTGAGAAAATTTTTAAAAAATCCGGGCTCGATCTGGATCTGCAATCTTGAAATTTTGGATTACCAAGTTTTCATTACTGCAATTATTTTCGACAAGTTTTTACGTGATTTTTTGCGACGAATTTTTTGTTCGATAAAAATTTTAATAATTTAGATACAAATTTGGGAATAATCAAAATGAATTGCGAAATCCAGCGAAAGTCACCCATGAAATAAAAGTAATCGTTTGTGCGGAAAGTAAGGATCTATGTACATCAAATTGTCTTTAAATCAAGTGGAGGCAGAAGAATTATCGTTGAACTTTTAAACGGTAAATTTAAATATTACTGCAATACTTAAATGCAGCGATCAATTTTGAGTTCTTCTGTAGTTATTGTTGCTTAACGGATCTACTCTTCCCTACCTATTATGACAAAGTCCCAATTAAGAGCCCTCCGAAGAAGCTAGCTTAAATTCTGCCCCTTCGAGCGGTTTTATGCTAGTATATATATATATATATATATATATATATATATATATATATATACACACACACACACACACACATATATATATATATATATATATATATATATATATATGTATGTTAGTTGACTTACTAGGTGGTATGTTTAAAAATCACAATTATTTAAAGGATTAATCGTAATCTTTAGAAACTTCTGGACCTTATTTATACTTACATAAATACTTAACTTCCCTGAAAATCGTCATTCAATGTCTTTGATAGAAGTTGGGTCCTAACAGAGCTCAATTGGAAATTATTAATTATTTAATTTACCAAGCAGGCCTGGAAGATATGTGCCTCTTTAAGGCGACATATTTATAACTAATCAATACTGGATTATCAAACAAACTTCCTTGATGTTCTTAATATCTCCAATAACTTAATGAATGACACCGTAACATAAGCTACACGTTGAAAGGATGAAAGTAACTCTGAAAAGCTTCTTGTAGCCAATCTATATTGGATTAACAGTCAAGTTTCCTATATCCATGTATATTTACATCATCCTCACAACATTATCTGCATATAAAAAGGATGAAAGCAACTCTGAATAACATCTATGCAGCTGATCAATATTTAATTAACAATCGATTCCCCTTGATTTTTAATATTTCCATATTTATTGCCAACATCCCTACAACATTACCTACATACAGAAAGGGTGAAAGTAACTCTGAAAATATCCTTGTAGCTTATCAATATTGGATTAACACAAAATCTAGTTACCTTGATTTTATTATTATTATTATTTCTAAGTTTATTGGCATTATCCCCCCCAATGTTGTCGCCATATAAACTACTCAAAATTTAAAGATAGCATTACAATGGAAGTTTTCATCCACCTCCATATGTAAAAATTGATTCATTCAGGTGAGTCTATATATAGATGATGTGAAGATGATGGCTATATACATGGATATAGGAAACTTGACCGCTAATCTAATATTGATTAGCTACAAGGTTGTTTTCCAAAGTTCATTTTATCTTTTCTTTGTGTAGACAATGGTGTGAGGATGATAGCAATAGTCATGTATATAGGAGATTTGATTCTTAATCCAATATTGATTAGCTACAAGGATGTGCGACGAAAAAGATAGTGTAACTGTGATAATGTAGCTGTGACAGTCATGGGACGAGGACGGGATTTAATATCATTTGCATGCACAAGAATTGTTAGAACTAGAAATATGACGCACGTTATCTCCAAGACAGAATCTAGCCTCGGTTTTTTCAGGCAATAGTTGGGTATCTTGAAAATAAGTGTATTTAGGACATATATCGATGGCACTTTAAAGCTGCAAGAGATCACAGATAATGTAAGATAAGAACAGCAAGGATTGCAACCAACCAAATAAAAGGGAATATTACATCAAACCACACTTTCAAATGAACGCTGGTGTCGTTCAAACAATTAATGAATGATGCATACTGCACTCTATGGGGTTTCACAGTCGTCGACTAAGAAGAGTACCATTATTAAAATGACGACATTGGTTGCTGCGACTAGCCTGCGTCAGAAAGCAAGCCATTGAACCATATAAGAATAACAATGTGTCGCCTGGTCAGACGTCACATTTCCAGCTCTTTCAAGAAGATGGATTAACACGTATGTAGATGGGACTATAGAGTGTTTGCAAGCTAGTAGTGGCTCTTGCGTGAGGTAGTTTCCAAGACCACCTGGTGAAACTAGAGCCTGTCTTATCATATGGGATATACACAGATTTTGTGGCAGAACATTTGTATCATTTTTCCTTGCTCTGTTTTTCAGCGTTAATAAGATTTGTTTCAACAAACTAACACAATCGACTATTTTGCGTGGGTAAAACAAAATTGAATCCAGAAACGTAGGGACGACTTCTAATAGTCACCATATTTAAAATCCATTGAGCATGTATGAAAATTTCACTAAATTTCCTCCAGATACTCAACAAGCACAACTTATGAACAGTGAAGTGAAAAATGTGCTTCGATTGATCTAACTAATAAACCGTGATTGAACAAATATACTATATACTATAGTGCTGAAAAACGATATATAAATTTTTATATATTAAAACAATTATTAGAAAATCTATGACAAAGTGGGAAAAAATTCGTTGGATGCGTTTCGTCCTTTAAGATATCATTGGACTAAAGTGATATTTACCTTGAAGTGATTACACGTGCGTATGAAGGAGAAGGGGCTTTTTTGTTTATGTGTTATCACTTTTATTATTAAATATCTCTACATTGGAATAATAGATCTTTTGTTAATCATTTCACCCCAATCAAGGCGATAATGCAAATAAAACACAAGGGTTTGCTGGGAGTGAAACAGAATGAAGAGAAAGGACTATAGAAGTTCGGGTTTCAGGAAACAGAAAATTGTGATTGACGTTGCATTTAATTTTTCAAAGATTATATGTTGCGTGGAAGTTAGAAACCGGAAGAGATTTCCAAATGCCAAAAAGGTACCATTAGAATAGAACTGACGTTTACATCTAGCTAATGAAGCAGTAAAATGATGAGACCTAAGTGCCAATCTAGTAGTATGCTTAAATTCATGCGGTCGAAGTACCAAGGTGGAAAATTCATTAAAACAGTTACCATGAAATTATATCTAGAAAAGACACAGAGATGCCGCATCACGCCGATGGGAAATGGACTGAAGTCGAGATGCCACGTCAAGACCGATTACCTTACAGACCCTACTTTGAATTTTGTTGAGCCTATCAAGATATATATCAGGAGCACCAGACCAACTATGGTAATAATATTCAATGCATGGACGAATGATAGATTTGAAATGTGCAAGATGGATTCTGAGGAGAAAAATTGTCTGACACAAGACTTTAAATCAACTTTCCCAGCAGAAGACCTACAATTAATTTAATATAATTAATCCACTTCATGTCACTTCATGTCAATGGAAAACGTGAACCCAAGGAGGCGCAATGGGTTGCTCTCCTGAAGGTTAGCATCAGCTATGCTGATGGAAGGTAAAAGGGATATCTATGGTGATTAAAAGAAAACAGTTTCGTTTTGGAGGTGTTAAAATTTAGCAAGCCCCAGTTAACAGTTTTACTTTGTAGGGCCTATCGAACTTGCTATTAAGACATGCGTGAATAGTTGTTCATCAGCATAATAAACTAGTTGGGAACTGATGATATCGAAAAGGCCGTTGATGAAAATAAGAAGCAGTTTAGATCACTTGGTGGTCTGACATTAATGCGAAATGATCTAGAAGCGTGGCCGTTCAAGATGACCTTCATTACCCGATTTGTTAAGAACGATTGTATTAAGTCAAATATCTAGGCGGAGATACCATAAACCTCGAGCTAGTGGAGAAGGTCAACATGCCAAAGTTTATATTTTTGTTGTTGCTTCTGTTGAAATGATCTAGAAGTGTGGCCGTTCAAGATAACCTTCATTACCCGATTTGTTAAGAACGATTGTATTAATCAAATGCCTACGCAGAGATACCATAAACCTCGAGCTAGTGGAGAAGGTCAACATGCCAAAGCTTATGTTTTTGTTTGTGGCATCTGTTGTATTGTCATAGACTGATATATTTGTTGTTATTTGGTAACGCTTTTTAGTTTTTGATTTTGTAACATCATTCTATAAGTTAGCATCTTAGCATAAATGTTGCATTCCTTTTTTATATCATTCTGAGCATAAATGCTGCATTTCTTTTTTATATCGTCCTTAGTATAAATGTTGCATTCCTTTTTTATATCATTCTGAGCATAAATGTTGCATTCCTTTTTATATCATTATGAGCATAAATGTTGCATTCCTTTTTTTTATATTATTCTGACCATCAATGTTGCATTCGTTTTTTATATCATTCTGAGGATAAATGTTGCATTCTTTTTTATATCATTCTGAGCATAAATGTTGCATTCCTTTTTTATGTCATTCTCAGCATAAATGTTGCATTCCTTTTTTGTATCATTCTGAGCATAAATGTTGCATTCTTTTTTAAATCATTCTGAGCATAAATGTTGCATTCCTTTTTTATATCATTCTGAGCATGAATGTTGCATTCGTTTTTCATATCATTCTGGGCATAAATGTTGCATTCCTTTTTTATATCATTCTGAGCATAAATGTTGCATTCCTTTTTATATCATTCTGAGCATAAATGTTGCATTCATTTTTTATATCATTCTGCCATAAATGTTGCATTCCTTTTTTATATCATTCTGAGCATAAATGTTGCATTCTTTTTTCATATCATTCTGAGCATAAATGTTGCATTTTTTTTTATATCATTCTCAGCGTAAATGTTGAATTCCTTATTTATATCATTCTCATCATGAATGTTGCATTATTTTTTCATATCATTCTGAGCATAAATGTTGCATTTTTTTTATATCATTCATAGCATAAATGTTGCATTCATTTTTTATATCATTCTGAGCATAAATTCTGCATTCCTTTTTTATATCATTCTGAGCATAAATGTTGCATTCCTTTTTATATCATTCTGAGCACAAATGTTGCATTCATTTTTTATATCTTTCTGAGCATAGATGTTGCATTCCTTTTTTATATTATTCTGAGCATAAATATGGCTTTTTTTCATATCATTCTGAGCATAAATGTAACATTCATTTTGATATCATTCTCAGCATAAATGTTGCAATCCTTTTTTATATCACTCTGAGCATAAATGTTGTATTCCATTTTGATATCATTCTGAGCATAAATCCTGCATTCCTTTTTTATAACATTCTGAGCATAACCATTGCTTTTTTTATATCATTCTGAGCATAAATGTTGCATTTTCTATATCATTCTGAGCATAAATGTTGCATTCCTTTTTATACATCATTCAGAGCATAAATGTTGCATTCCTTTTTTATATCATTCTGAGCATAAATGTTGCATTCCTTTTTTATATCATTCTGAGCATAAATGTTGCATTCCTTTTTTTTATATTATTCTGAGCATCAATGTTGCATTCGTTTTTTATATCATTCTGAGGATAAATGTAGCATTCCTTTTTTATATCATTATGAGCATAAATGTTGCATTCATTATTTATATCATTCTGCCATAAATGTTGCATTTCTTTTATTGTATCATTCTGAGCATAAATGTTGCATTCATTTTTTTTATCATTCTCAGCATAAATTTTGCATTCTCTTTTTATATCATTCTGAGCATAAACGTTGCATTCCTTTTTTATATCATTCTGAGCATAAATGTTGCATTCCTTTTTTATATCATTCTGAGCAGAAATGTTGAATTGCTTTTTTATATCATTCTGAGCTTAAATGTTGCATTCTTTATTATATCATTCTCAGCATAAATGTTTGCATTCTTTTTTTATATCATTCTGAGCATAAATGTTGCATTCCTTTTTTATATCATTCTGAGCATAAATATTGTATTCGATTTTTATATCATTCTGAGCATAAATGTTGAATTGCTTTTTTATATCATTCTGAGCATAAATGTTGCATTCTTTTTATATCATTCTGAGCATAAATGTTGCATTCATTTTTTATATCATTCTGCCATAAATGTTACATTCCTTTTTATATCATTCTGAGCATAAATGTTGCATTCTTTTTTCATATCATTCTGAGCATAAATGTTGCATTCATTTTTTATATCATTCTGAGCATAAATGTTGCATTCTTTTTTCATATCATTCTGAGCATAAATGTTGCATTCTTTTTTATGTCATTCTGTGCATAAATGTTGCATTCGTATTTTATATCAATCTGAGCATAAATGCTGAATTTCTTTTATATATCATTCTGAGCATAAATGTTGCATTCGTTTTTTATATCATTCTGAGCATAAATGCTGAATTTCTTTTATATATCATTCTGAACATAAATGTTGCATTCGTTTTTTATATCATTCTGAGCATAAATGCTGAATTTCTTTTATATATCATTCTGAGCATAAATGTTGCATTCCCTTTTTATATCATTCTGAGCATAAATGTTGTATTCTTTTTTGATATCATTCTGACGATAAAAGTTGCATTCTTTTTGATATCATTGTAAGCATAATTGTTACATTTTTTTTATATCATTCTGAGCATAAATGTTGCATTCCTTTTTTATATCATTCTCAGCATAAATGTTGCATTCCTTATTTATATCATTCTCAGCATAAATGTTGCATTCCTTTTTTATATCATTCTGAGCATAAATGTTGCATTCCTTTTTTATATCATTCTGAGCATAAATTCTGCATTCCTTTTTGATATCATTCTCAGAAAAGATGTTGCAATCCTTTTTTATATCACTCTGAGCATAAATGTTGTATTCCATTTTGATATCATTCTGAGCATAAATGTTGCATTCCTTTTTTATATCATTCTGAGCATAAACATTGCTTTTTTTATATCATTCTGTGCATAAATGTTGCATTTTTTTTATATCATTCTGAGCATAAATGTTGCATTCCTTTTTATACATCATTCAGAGCATAAATATTGCATTCCTTTTTTATATCATTCTGAGCATAATTGTTGCATTCTTTTTATATCATTCTGAGCATAAATGTTGCAATTATTTTTATATCATTCTGCCATAAAAGTTGCATTCCTTTTTTATATCATTCTGAGCATAAATTTTGCATTCCTTTTTTATATCATTCTCAGCATAAATGTTGCATTCTTTTTTCATATCATTCTGATCATAAATGTTGCATTCATTTTTTATATCATTCTGAGCATAAATGTTGTATTCTTTTTTGATATCATTCTGAGCATAAATGTTGCATTCCTTTTTTATATCATTCTGAGCATAAATGTTGTATTCTTTTTTTATATCATTCTGACCATAAATGTTGCATTCCTTTTTTATATCATTCTGAGCATAAATATTGCACTCCTTTTTTATATCATTCTGAGCATAAATGTTGCATTCATATTTATATCATTCTGAGCATAAATATTGCACTCCTTTTTTATATCATTCTGAGCATAAATGTTGCATTCCTTTTTATACATCATTCAGAGCATAAATATTGCATTCCTTTTTTATATCATTCTGAGCATAATTGTTGCATTCTTTTTATATCATTCTGAGCATAAATGTTGCATTTATTTTTTATATCATTCTGCCATAAATGTTGCATTCCTTTTTTATATCATTCTGAGCATAAATATTGTATTCGATTTTTATATCATTCTGAGCATAAATGTTGAATTGCTTTTTTATATCATTCTGAGCATAAATGTTGCATTCTTTTTATATCATTCTGAGCATAAATGTTGCATTCATTTTTTATATCATTCTGCCATAAATGTTACATTCCTTTTTATATCATTCTGAGCATAAATGTTGCATTCTTTTTTTATATCATTCTGATCATAAATGTTGCATTCATTTTTTATATCATTCTGAGCATAAATGTTGTATTCTTTTTTGATATCATTCTGAGCATAAATGTTGCATTCCTTTTTTATATCATTCTGAGCATAAATGTTGTATTCTTTTTTTATATCATTCTGACCATAAATGTTGCATTCCTTTTTTATATCATTCTGAGCATAAATATTGCACTCCTTTTTTATATCATTCTGAGCATAAATGTTGCATTCCTTTTTTATATCATTCAGAGCATAAATGTTGCATTCGATTTTATATCATTCTGAGCATAAATGTTGCATTACTTTTTTATATCATTCTGAGCATAATTGTTGCATTCTTTTTATATCATTCTGAGCATAAATGTTGCATTTATTTTTTATATCATTCTGCCATAAATGTTGCATTCCTTTTTTATATCATTCTGAGCATAAATATTGTATTCGATTTTTATATCATTCTGAGCATAAATGTTGAATTGCTTTTTTATATCATTCTGAGCATAAATGTTGCATTCTTTTTATATCATTCTGAGCATAAATGTTGCATTCATTTTTTATATCATTCTGCCATAAATGTTACATTCCTTTTTATATCATTCTGAGCATAAATGTTGCATTCTTTTTTCATATCATTCTGAGCATAAATGTTGCATTCCTTTTTTGTATCATTCTGAGCATAAATGTTGCATTCTTTTTTATGTCATTCTGTGCATAAATGTTGCATTCGTATTTTATATCATTCTGAGCATAAATACTGAATTTCTTTTATATATCATTCTGAGCATAAATGTTGCATTCGTTTTTTATATCATTCTGAGCATAAATGCTGAATTTCTTTTATATATCATTCTGAACATAAATGTTGCATTCGTTTTTTATATCATTCTGAGCATAAATGCTGAATTTCTTTTATATATCATTCTGAGCATAAATGTTGCATTCCTTTTTTATATCATTCTGAGCATAAATGTTGTATTCTTTTTTGATATCATTCTGACGATAAAAGTTGCATTCCTTTTTGATATTATTGTAAGCATAATTGTTACATTTTTTTTATATCATTCTGAGCATAAATGTTGCATTCCTTTTTTATATCATTCTCAGCATAAATGTTGCATTCCTTATTTATATCATTCTCAGAATAAATGTTGCATTCATTTTTGATATCATTCTGAGCATAAATGTTGCATTCCTTTTTTATATCATTCTGAGCATAAATTCTGCATTCCTTTTTGATATCATTCTCAGAAAAGATGTTGCAATCCTTTTTTATATCACTCTGAGCATAAATGTTGTATTCCATTTTGATATCATTCTGAGCATAAATGTTGCATTCCTTTTTTATATCATTCTGAGCATAATCATTGCTTTTTTTATATCATTCTGAGCATAAATGTTGCATTCCTTTTTATACATCATTCAGAGCATAAATATTGCATTCCTTTTTTATATCATTCTGAGCATAATTGTTGCATTCTTTTTATATCATTCTGAGCATAAATGTTGCAATTATTTTTATATCATTCTGCCATAAAAGTTGCATTCTTTTTTTATATCATTCTGATCATAAATGTTGCATTCATTTTTTATATCATTCTGAGCATAAATGTTGTATTCTTTTTTGATATCATTCTGAGCATAAATGTTGCATTCCTTTTTTATATCATTCTGAGCATAAATGTTGTATTCTTTTTTTATATCATTCTGACCATAAATGTTGCATTCCTTTTTTATATCATTCTGAGCATAAATATTGCACTTCTTTTTTATATCATTCTGAGCATAAATGTTGCATTCCTTTTTTATATCATTCTGAGCATAAATGTTCCATTCCTTTTTATACATCATTCAGAGCATAAATGTTGCATTCGATTTTATATCATTCTGCCATAAATGTTACATTCCTTTTTTATATCATTCTGAGCATATATTCTGCATTCCTTTTTTATATCATTCTCAGCATAAATGTTGCATTCTTTTTTTATATCATTCTGAGCATAAATGTTGCAATCCTTTTTTATATCAGTCGGAGCATAAATGTTGTATTCGTTTTTTATATCATTCTGAGCATAAATGTTGAATTGCTTTTTTATATCATTCTGAGCTTAAATGTTGCATTCTTTTTTATATCATTCTGAGCATAAATGTTGCATTCCTTTTTTATATCATTCTGAGCATGAATGTTGCTTTCGTTTTTCATATCATTCTGAGCATAAATGTTGCATTCCTTTTTTATATCATTCTGAGCATAAATGTTGCATTCTTTTTATATCATTCTGAGCATAAATGTTGGATTCGTATTTTATATCATTCTGAGCATAAATGTTGCATTCCCTTTTTATATCACTGTGAGCATAAATATTGCATTCTTTTTTTATATCGTTCTGAGCATAAAAGTTGCATTCCTTTTTTATATCATTCTGAGCATAAATGTTGTATTCTTTTTTGATATTTTTCTGACCATAAATGTTGCATTACTTTTTGATATCATTCTAAGCATAATTGTTACATTTTTTTAATATCATTCTGAGCATAAATGTTGCATTCCTTTTTGTATCATTATCAGCATAAATGTTGCATTCCTTATTTATATCATTCTCAGCACAAATGTTGCATTCCTTTTTTATATCATTCTGAGCATAAATGTTGCATTCCTTTTTTATATCATTCTGTGCATAAGTGTTGCATTCCGTTTTTATATCATTCTGTGCATAAATGTTGCATTCGTTTTTTATATCATTCTGAGCATAAATATTGCATTTGTTTTTATACCATTCTGAGCATAAATTTTGCATTCCTTATTTATAACATTCTGTGCATAAATGTTGTATTCTTTTTTTATATCATTCAAAGCATAAATGTTGCATTCCTTTTTTATTTCATTCTGAGCATAAATTCTGCATTCTTTTTTAAATTATTCTGAGCCTAAATGTTGCATTCCTTTTTTATGTCATTCTGAGCATGAATGTTGCATTCGTTTTTCATATCATTCTGAGCATAAATGTTGCATTCCTTTTTTATATCATTCTGAGCATAAATATTGCATTCTTTTTATATCATTCTGAGCATAAATGTTGCATTCATTTTTATATCATTCTGCCATAAATGTTGCATTCCTTTTTTATATCATTCTGAGCATAAATGTTGCATTCCTTTTTTATATCATTCTCAGCATAAATGTTGCATTCTTTTTTTATATCATTCTCAGCGTAAATGTTGCATTCCTTTTTTATATCATTCTCAGCATGAATGTTGCATTCTTTTTTCATATCATTCTGAGCATAAATGTTGCATTCCTTTTTTATATCATTCTGTGCATAAATGTTGCATTGTTTTTTATAACATTCAGAGCATAAATGTTGCATTCCTTTTTTATATCATTCTGAGCATAAATTCTGCATTGCTTTTTCATATCATTCTGAGCATAAATGTTGCATTCTTTTTTTACATCATTCTGAGCATAAATATTGCATTCCATTTTATATCATTCTGAGCATAAATGTTGCATTCATTTTTTATATCTTTCTGAGCATAGATGTTGCATTCATTTTTTATATTATTATGAGCATAAATATGGCTTTTTTTCATATCATTCTGAGCATAAATGTAGCCTTCCTTTTTGCTATCATTCTCAGCAAAAATGTTGCAATCCTTGTTTAAATCACACTGAGCATAAATGTTGTATTCCATTTTGATATCATTCTGAGCATAAATGTTGCATTCCTTTTTTATATGATTCTGAGCATAAACATTGCTTTTTTTATATCATTCTGAGCATAAATTTTGCATTTTTTTTATATCATTCTGAGCATAAATGTTTCATTCCTTTTTGTAGATCATTCAGAGCTTAAATGTTGCATTCCTTTTTTATATCATTCTGAGCATAAATGTTGCATTCCTTTTTTATATCATTCTGAGCATAATTGTTGCATTTTTTTTTATCATTCTGAGCATAAATGTTGCATTCCTTTATTATAGCTTTCTGCCATAAATGTTGCATTCCTTTTTTATATCATTCTGAGCATAAATATTGCATTCCTATTTTATATCATTCTCAGCATAAATGTTGCTTTCTTTTTTATATCATTCTGAGCATAAATGTTGCATTCCTTTTTTATATCATTCTGAGCATAAATGTTGTATTCTTTTTTTATATCATTCCGACCATAAATGTTGCATTCCTTTTTTATATCATTCTGAGCATAAATATTGTATTCGTTTTTCATATCATTCTGAGCATAAATGCTTTTTTATATCATTCTGTGCATAAATTTTGCATTCTTTTCATATCATTCTGAGCATAAATGTTGCATTCCTTTTATATATCTTTCTGAGCATTAATGTTGCATTCCCTTTTTATATCATTCTGAGCATAAATCCTGCATTCCTTTTTTATAACATTCTCAGCATAACCATTGCTTTTTTTATATCATTCTGAGCCTAAAAGTTGCATTTTTTTATATCATTCTGAGCATAAATGTTGTATTCTTTTTTTATATCATTCTGACCATAAATGTTGCATTCCTTTTTGATATCATTCTAAGCATAATTGTTTCATTTTTTTATATCATTCTGAGCATAAATGTTGCATTCCTTTTTTACATCATTCTGAGCATAAATGTCGCATTCCTTTTTTATATCATTCTGAGCATAAATGTTGCATTCCTTTTATATATCTTTCTGAGCATTAATGTTGCATTCCCTTTTTATATCACTCTGAGCATAAATATTGCATTCTTTTTTTATATCATTCTGAGCCTAAACGTTGCATTTTTTTATATCATTCTGAGCATAAATGTTGTATTCTTTTTTGATATCATTCTGACCATAAATGTTGCATTCATTTTTGATATCATTCTAAGCATAATTGTTACATTTTTTTATATCATTCTGAGCATAAATGTTGCATTCCTTTTTTACATCATTCTGAGCATAAATGTCGCATTCCTTTTTTATATCATTCTGTGCATAAATGTTGCATTCGTTTTTTATATCATTCTGTGCATAAATGTTGCATTCGTTTTTTATATGATTCTGAGCATAAATATTGCATTTGTTTTTATATCATTCTGAGCATGAATTTTGCATTCCTTATTTATATCATTCAGAGAATAAATGTTGCATTCCTTTTTTATTTCATTCTGAGCATAAATTCTCCATTCTTTTTTAAATCATTCTGAGCATAAATGTTGCATTCTTTTTTTATATCATTCTGAGCATAAATGTTGCATTCTTTTTTATATCATTCTCAGCGTAAATGTTACATTCCTTGTTTATATCATTCTCAGCATAAATGTTGCATTCTTTTTTATATCATTCTGAGCATAAATGTTGCATTCTTTTTTTATATCATTCTGTGCATAAATATTTCATTCCTTTTTTATATCATTCTGAGCATAAATGTTGCATTCTTTTTTTATATCTTTCTGAGCATACATGTTGCATTCCTTTTTTATATTATTCTGAGCATAATTATGGCTTTTTTTCATGTCATTCTGAGCATAAATATAGCATTCCTTTTTTATATCATTCTCTGCATAAATGTTGGAATCTTTTTCCATATCACTCTGTGCATAAATGTTGTATTCCATTTTGATATCATTCTCAGCATAAATGTTGCATTCTTTTTTATATCATTCTCAGCATAAACATTGCATTCATTTTTATATCATTCTGAGCATAAATGTTCCATTTTTTATATCATTCTGAGCATAAATGTTCCATTCTTTTTATACATCATTCAGAGCATAAATTCTGCATTCCTTTTTTATATCATTCTCAGCATAAATGTTCCATTCTTTTTTTATATCATTCTGAGCATAAATGTTGTATTCTTTTTTGATATCATTCTGACCATAAATGTTGCATTCCTTTTTTATATCATTCTGAGCATAAATATTGTATTCGTTTTTTATATCATTCTGAGCATAAATGTTAAATTGCTTTTTTATATCATTGTGTGCTTAAATGTTGCATTCTTTTTTCATATCATTCTGAGCATAAATGTTGCTTTCCTTTTTTATATCATTCTGAGCATGAATGTTGCATTCGTTTTTCATATCATTCTGAGCATAAATGTTGCATTCTTTTTATATCATTCTGAGCATAAATGTTGCATTCATTTTTTATATCATTCTGCCATAAATGTTGCATTCCTTTTTTATATCATTCTGAGCGTAAATGTTGCATTCCTTTTTTATGTCATTCTCAGCATAAATTTTGCATTCCTATTTTATAACATTCTGAACATAAATGTTGCATTCGTTTTTTATATCATTCTGAGCATAAATGCTGAATTCCTTTTATGTATCATTCTCAGCATAAATGTTGCATTCCCTTTTTATATCACTCTGAGCATAAATATTGCATTCTTTTTTTATATCATTCTTAGCATAAAAGTTGCATTCCTTTTTTATATTATTCTTAGCATAAATGTTGTATTCTTTTGTGATAACATTCTGACCATAAATGTTGCATTCCTTTTTGATATCATTCTAAGCATAATTGTTACATTTTTTTTATATCATTCTGAGCATAAATGTTGCATTCTTTTTTTATATCATTCTCATCATAAATGTTGCATTCCTTATTTATATAATTCTCAGCATAAATGTTGCATTCTTTTTTCATATCATTCTGAGCATAAATGTTGCATTCCTTTTTTATATCATTCTGTGCATAAATGTTGCACACGTTTTTTATATCATTCTGAGCATAAATATTGCATTCCTTTTTTATATCATTCTGTGCATGAATGTTGCATTCGTTTTTCATATCATTCTGAGCATAAATGTTGCCTTCCTTTTTTATATCATTCTTATCACAAATGTTGCATTGCTGTGACGGGTACACACCTGGCCCAGGGTCGAATCCTTTGGTTACGGTGCCAACTGTGACGTCGCTCCTCCTGGTCGCTCCTCCTGGTTCCAAGCGTGCCGCTCCAACCTCTTGGTTAGATGATCACCAGCCTCGCCTTTCCCAACCCGCTTCCAATACCTGGTTGCTAAAGCAACTGTACTGATCTCCGGTCTGTCTACCCACGCTGTGTTTAGATCTTAGACAGACGGGACCAGCAGGGATTGGGCCGTATGCAAGTTGAGTCCGACGGGGGTGGCAAAACACAAGTAAAAGAAAAAAAAAACTCACGAGACAAAAAATTACTGATAAAAAAAAAAGGTGACAACCTTTTATATCTAATGTCCGTTACATAAAGAAAAATTGTTCTCATTCCCGACCCGCTCTGTGGACTATGGCACCAAGCTTCTATCATACAACTTAACGATTTCGAATTGTCTACTCTCCAGAATTGTGTATGTCGGAGTGTGGTTTAGTTCGACACTGGGGCTAATTTCTATCAATCATTCGCAGTTGATTCTTCTCTTCGACTTGAGTTGTATTTCTTCACTTCGATCTGGTTGGGTCGAATTCTGTTCTCGGCTGGGCTTGATTTTAACTTCTTCTTCTTCTTCCGTCCAGTAACTCTTTGGCCTTGTCTTCGACTTGGCTGCAACTTCTCCGCGGCTTTCGAGTAATCTTCTTCTTCGTCGACTTAGATAGAACTTCTCTTGTCTTTGACTTGGGCCGGAAGGATTTCTTGTTTTCGACTTGGGCTGGAAGGATTTCTTGTTTTCGACTTGGGCTGGAAGGATTTCTTGCCGCAACTCAGCCGCAACTCTCTGTCGTCCGAGGTGATCTCTTCTCGCTGCCGTCCGGGGCTGAACTCATTTTTTTGTCGATTGGGGTCCTGCTTTTATTGACGCCGCAGCAAACCGGGGTGGGTCTGTCGGCGTCAGGGCTCTCTCGATAATCCCAAAAGTCGCATTAGTTCTGATTTCCCATTATCGCTTTTATTTTCACCCCTACTTCCTCACAGTGCCTCTGGGGGGAAGACGCATACCCATCTCTCCCGGTCTCTCGTATGTCAGGTGACCGTTTTCGACCAATGGTTCTTGATCGAGCATTCTCCCTCCTCTTTCCGCATATCACGTGACCGCTTTCGGCTAATGAGACTGTGGTGGGACGCCTCCCGTCTCCAATCGGGCGTGGCTTACATCGTTCTTGTTCTAAAAAAAACAAAATCTAATTTGGCCTTTTTCACACGTACGAAAAATGATAATCTTGGCTTTTTCTCACCTGGGTTCTGTCAAAACAGCCTGCCGCTAATTAGATGTGACTTCAGGAAAGAATATTGGCGCTATCTGTGAGCCGAGACAATCGTTTTCTTTCCTTCTTTGTTTTTGGTCAGACCTGATAGTCAAAAATCTTAATTATCTGAATTGAAAATGTCTCCACTTCATCATCGTGGGGTTCCAATTTTTTAACAGGTCAGAATCTGTATACAGTTCCACCGGTCACCCCCCCCCCAACACAAAAGAACACCTTTCCTCCGATTAAAATTTCGTTTCCATTGTTCTAAAAAATCTTTATTGTTTCAGCCAACCTTAACAACTTCCATCCTACGCGGACATGGAATTAGTTCAAGTGCTTGGCCTGATAATTTTGACACTTGTTAGGTGCTGGTCGTACGTGTGTGATTTCGCTTACGACCTGGTTTCGTATTATGTTTCTGTCTTTCCTCTTCTTTTTGTTTTATTTTATTATCTCCAAACTCTATTTCTTCAACCAAATATAACAATTTCTATTTCCCTGGATTTCGGTCAGGTAATTTGACCTGATATATTTTGACACCTGTCTTGTCTTAGTTTTACTTATGACCGGGTTTTGTATTATCTATTCCTCTTTCTCTTTCTTTTATTATTTTTTTTTTCTTCTTCTCTTTGGATCGCCTAAATACAGTTAGAGAATTATTCTCAAAACTCAATTATTCTTCGTTTCTAAATAACTAACAACTGGTTAATAAACCGAATAAAAATTAAATCATATTTCTATGAATATCTCTTTTTAGTCTTTCTAAAAATGCAGGGTGGCACAATCCTCCCCTAACCGCTTTGTCATTTACCCGTAAATGACACCTAAACCCAATTACATCATTTAACATGCACCATGCATTTGTCTCATGCAATTCTATTCTACTTTTTTACATGCAAGGGTAATGTTCTTTTCACCTTCTTTTGTTCTACATGCAATGTAATGTTCCTTTCATCTTTTTTTTTTTCTACATGCAATGTAATGTTCTTTTTCATCTTCTTTTGTTCTACATGCAATGTAATGTTCTTTTCATCTTCTTTTGTTCTACATGCAATGTAATGTTCTTTTTCATCTTCTTTTGTTCTACATGCAATGTAATGTTCTTTTCATCTTCTTTTGTTCTACATGCAAGGGTAATGTTCTTTTTCATCTTCTTTTGTTCTACATGCAAGGGTAATGTTCTTTTTCATTTTTTTTTTTTTTTTTTTTGTTCTACATGCAAAAGTAATATGTGCGTGTGTCTGTGGGTGCAGATGTGTTTACTATGGTTTGTTCTTCTTGGTCAATGTTTTCCTCTCCGCTGTGGGAGGTTTTTCCGCCGCACGTGGTGGTCTCACGCCAGCCTCCTCCGTTGGTCTTTCAGCAATTTCTTCGCCCGTCCTGTCTGAGCGAGGAACACTGCTCGGCATCTCCCTCTCGAGTTGCTGCACGCTCACTAGATTGTCGTTCGCTAATCTCCTCTTGCTCTTAACCTTCCATATTAATACACCCCCGATGGCTATAACTAGGAATGTACCCATTACTATTGACCAACTTATCGCGATCTGCTCATCGTCTTCCCAAGCCACACCTTCGTTTCCCAACGCACTTAACTTGTCTCTCAATTGATCCATATCGATCTTTTCTATTGGCTTCATTAATACTGGCATCTTATTTAAGGTAACATTAGAGAATCTCTTCACTATCGGCTCCCATAATTATGTACAATTGACTAAGCCTCTACCAATCATCTCTATGATTGAATCTTTCTCTTCATATCTTTCTTCTTCCTGGTAATAGGGGGTAAGGAAATGGATATTCCAACCGCCGAACATCCCATGGGTAGCGTCACCAGGGATAACCGTGGTCTTATTCTTAATGTCCTTGTGGACTCTCCCCCACATACCCTAGACAAGCTGATATGTCTCTGTGTGGCTACTGCCCACACCCCGTCTGAAACACTGATAGCTTGTGGTAATGCCGTGTTTGTTAATACCTCCACTTGGCAGATTCTTTTGATTCCTTCCCTTTTCCCATCAAACAATTCTAGTATGCACATTCTGCGATTACCAGCCTTATAGATAGGGCTTAACGAGGTACAAGTCCCTAGAGCATCATCTCTACACCTTCCAGCTTCTTCAGCTGATAGCAACATGAATTTCGTTCTCCCCGAATTTAAAGCTATGTAGTCTGCTTCCACCTTGTACCTTGCTATCATTCCTAAACCTTGATCTCTTCTGGGGTAGGGGATGGGTAAGTTTATAACCTGGTATATCTCGAATACACTCTCGCTATCTAACAACGGAACAGATATCACAACCAATAGTCGCCTATTTTCTAACAAGGTCACACATCCTAGTGCATTATAATATTTCCACAATTCTTTGGTGGGGTCCACAGGCAGCCTTAAATGGTGGGGTAACTCGGCCTGTATTCCGAGCAGCCCTTCCCTTAGGTGACCCGGGCTTACTATGCTTGGGGAGAGGTGTCCTAATGACAGCATGTCTAATTGCGCCCTCACGTGTTCCAGCAAGGTCGTCAACGACTGACTCGTTTGTCGTACCTTATTCGTAATTGTCATCAGCTGGAAATATTTTTGCACGAATCCGCTCATTTCCTGTAATTCAATCATTACAGTTTCTGTATTATTAATTACCTCTTGTCTCAACCTCGCCAGGTTGTCTATTAACCAATTGATTCTGGCTCTATTTTTGGACACCTCTAACCTTGTCACATTTAATATTGTCACACTCTCCCTTGCCACCTGGGCAAGCGTCCTCTGGTTTACCTCCACTTCTCCCAGTTTCCTTCTTATGAATTTAACGTCATCTTCAGTCACTGTTCCAAACAAGACACTCAATGCCTTTCCCACAATCGGGACTACGGATCTCCTTTCCCGCGTCTGAAGTAACTCTATTCCCTGCAGGTAGTTTTGCATGTCTTTCCATTGAGCCTCTATCATAGTGGCTTCTGATTCTAGGGAGTGCAATAAACTGAGATACCCTTTTTGCTTGGGATAATCTTGTCCTACTTTCAACCGGGCTGCATCCAGTTGCGTTAGCTCGTTTCCTAACTTATTTAGTAGCGACTCATACGGGTTCAAATCTATCACGAATGTGACCAACCACTTAGACCTGGTTATTATTACTTCGCTCGTTTTTTTTAAAAATGGTGTTTCGGCTGCGCTTCCCAGCTTCCGCCATCGTCACCATCAGCGTGGCTACCACCATCATCGTCATAACCAACCCTTTCATCTTGATCATTCCTGAAAGGTAACGAAATTCTTTTGTTGTTATTCTTCACAACTACTTCGTGTCGCTCAACTCATCACTCAATTATTTTATAACTTCTTACTAAGTTCAGCTCTTCCCTCCTCTAACTAACCTCTAGCGGACAGAATGGTCTGGTCAGGTGTGCGTGGCGCCCACTCTAAAGGTTGTACTTCATGACACCACTGGTGATCAATCAACAATGCCAATGATCTTCTCCCGTCCCTTGTGAGGTGCAGCCCGCGACTCCATCCCCTCCACTCACATCTACCATAGTCAGCCAATAGGATTTTGGATGAGCCAGTGTCGTTATCTGTCGACACTAAATGCTTGTATTCTGCACAGCCCTTTTGTTCTACTGAGATTTGGGGTTCTTCTCCCTCCCTGATCTCATCTTCTGAGGTGATTCCTGTTCAACCTCTAACCTTCTTTCTGTGTCTAACTTCCGTCCAGGAGGTTTTTTTTTTTGTCCTCTTCTTCATCTCCTGATTCTTCTTTCTGTTTAGAGTCTTCGCCTTGAATGTCCTCAATACCTTTCGACTCTATGTCTAAATTTCTCCTGTTCCTTATCCTTTCCTTGAGCTGGGAAAGGGGTATTCGATCCTCCTCCTCCCACTCGCTGGATCCTTCGTCCTGTTCAGGGTGCCTCTTTTTAGAGCCTTCGACTGCTTGATTGGACCTCCTCGTCTTTTTCTTCCTTTTCTTCGGACATGGGGGTGTGATGGCGATTCAGTCGACGACTGAACATCGCCAATCCCCGCTGAGGGTTCCAACTCTGTCACTCGGACTGCTTCGTTTATCTGGCCAAGTCGACCTATCTCCGCATCCTCCTCGGAGTCTTCTTCCGTTTCCATTTCTTCCGGTTCAACCAGAGTTACTTTCCTTTTCCTTGTCTTCTTAGGCCTCGGCTCGCTCATTTCCAGGTTAGCTATTTCAGCCTTCTTCAGATCATTGGCATGAACCCTCCTCGCTCGTCCTGCCACTTGATCCCATATTACATATGATACTGGGCCCGTCTGCTCTACTATCCGGTAGTACGGTTCCCATCTTTGGTCCAGCTTTCCCTCTCTCTGGTGGATTTTATAGTAGACAGGGTCTCCAACCTTCAATTCTACTACCTTTCTTTCAGCATTCACCCTCTCATTTCTTTTCTTCTGGGCCCTCTTTATTCTTCTTCTGGCCTGTACAAATATCTTATGTTGCTGTTCCAGCAATAGTTGATGATGATCTTCTCCCATATACCTTCTTCGGGGCTTCAGTAGGTTATCCACAGGCAGGACCACGTCTCTGCCAAACAACAAAAAGTAAGGAGAAAATCTGGAGGTTTCGTTTATCGTAAACCTCACGGCCGCCAGAGCCTGCGTCAAATACAAGTCCCAATTTCCAGTGTTTTCTCTGACCAGCTTGGCCAATACATCTCCCAAGGTTTTATGAAACCTTTCCACTTTAGCATTTCCATGGGGGTGATATGGGGATGTTTTTATGTGCTCTACATTCAAACCTGTCAAAACTTCTCTCATGATGCTGTTCACATTCTCCGTGCCATTGTCTGTTACCAATTGCACAGGGGCACCATACCTAGGGAAGATTTCACTTATTATCAACCCGGCCACAGTTCTGGCCTTCTTGTCTGGTACTGCAAATGCTTCAGGCTAATTTGTTAGCCAATCGACAAAACTCACTATATAGTTGTTTCCTTGTGCAGTTTCTCCATATGGTCCTGATACATCCATACTCACCTTCTCGAAGGGAAAGTTTGGTACGTCTGTTTCCTCCAAGGGTGCCATTTCCTGCCTTCTGCTCTGCGACTGGCACACTACACAACTCCGAACATAGTTAGTGACCTCTCCGTACAGTTTGGGCCAATAGTACTTTCTTCCTATGAGATCACATGTCCTATCAATTCCCATGTGACCCAACCTCTCGTGGCACTGCTCCAATATCTCTGGTCTTAAACTTTTGGGCACATACAACTTGGGCTTGACTTCTTCATCCCTGCCTGAGAGATAATACAGCCTTTCCTCTATTATGGCATACTTGGTGGTCTCTCCTGCCTTCACCTTCTCTCTCAGAGCAGCTATTTCACTGTCTGCTTGCTCCTTCTCAATTCCTTCTGTCCGGTAGGGATCGGTTATTATCTGGGCGTCCCCTTCTTCGTCCGATTCTAACATGGGGCGATCTTTTAGCTTATTAGAGTTAATTACTCCTATTCTATAGGCTTTATCATCTACTCCCTGTTCTAGCTTTACAGATCTTTCTTCCAGTTGTTTCGGTATTCTTGAGAGTAAATCTGCGCACGTGTTTTCCTTTCCTGCCAAATACTCTATCTTACAGTGGTAGCCACTTAACTTAAGTGCCCACTGTTGAATTTTCTTATTATTTGTCCACTCTGCCTGCAATAGGTACTGCAAAGGTTTGTGGTCTGTTTTTATAGTAAAGACCGCACCATTTAAATAGTAGTCCAGTTTTTGGAGAGCATACATGATGGCATATGCTTCTCTTTCTATTACTGGCCACCTCTGTTGTGTCTCTGAGAGCTTATGGGAGAGGAAGTATATCGGTACTTCCTCTGGTATGCCAGGCACTGGTCCTTCCTTATCAGGACACGGCTGGGTAAGTACTGCCCCTACACACTGCTCACTGGCATCCGTGTATAATATCATGGGCTTGCTGAGGTCTGGGTACGTCAGCAGTGGGACGGTTGTCAACTGTCCCTTTAGCGAATCAAATGCTCGTTGACAGTCCTCTGTCCACTTGAACCTAGCGTATTTCTTCGTCAGGGCTACTAGTGGTATGGCAATTCTTGAAAATGCCGGGACGAAGCGTCGGTAGTAGCCTATAGCTCCTATAAAACCTCTTACCTGTCTCACTGTCTTAGGCTCTGGCATTTCCCTTATGACCTTTACCTTATCCATGTCGGGTTTAATACCGTCTCCGTTTATGACGAAGCCTAAATACCTAGTTTCTTCCTTCAGAAACTGACACTTTGACAATTTTAATTTTAATCCGTGTTTCCTCAACCTTCCCAACACCTGTCCTAAATGAAAAAAGTGTTGTTCCACTGTCTCCGAAAATATCAAGATATCGTCCAAATACGCCATGGCAAAGCTCTCGTATCCTCCTAACACTATTGACATTAGCTGTTGGAAGACTCCCGGGGCATTAGCTAGGCCGAATGGCATCACCCTGAACTGAAACAGTCCCAGGTGACACGCAAATGCGGCCTTCTCCTTGTCAGCCTCATCCAGGGCTACTTGCCAATACCCGGACCTCAAGTCCAACGTAGAGAAGTACTTTGCCTTCCCTAATAATGCCAAAATGTCGTCTATCAATGGCAATGGCACCGCCAACGGCTTCGATATAGAATTTAGCTTCCTAAAATCTACACAGAAACGATGCCCGCCATCTTTCTTACCTACTATTACTATTGGGAAGCTCCAAGGGGAGATCGATCTTTCGATCATCCCAGCTTCCAACATTTCCTCTACTGCCTCTTCTACAAGTGGTCTTTTATGTATAGGTGTCCGGTAGGGTTTCAATTTCACAGGGGGGTGGTCTCCGGTGTCGATTTTCATTTCGACTGTGTGGGTCTGACCTAGCTCCTTGTCTGACTGGGCCACCACATCTCGATTGTTCCTTAACAGACCCCCCACTCTGGTTCTAAATTGATCCGGTGCTAATATATCCTCATCTAAGATTCCCTCTGTTTGCTCTACTAGCTTCCTTCGTTCCTCCTCGAATCTCACCCGACTCAGAGTTCGTAGGGGAAGTGCTCTCCCTATCTTCTCCCTTCTCCTAACCTTTATAGTCTTTTGGGCCTGGTTCACCATCATTATGGGCACCAACTCGGCTGCCTCCACTACCGTTTCGCACAGGGTTACCTCGTTATCTTCTAGGCCCTTTCCTTCTACAGGGACCAACTGCAGGGGTCCTCTCCATACCCTTTTTCCTGACATTAACCTACCCTTTCCCGACACTGCGGTTCTAGGAGGTAACTTTACATCTTCCTCCACCACTATGGTTATCTCTTCCTCTGGTGGGCATCCCAATGGCGTTCTCTCGCCGTTCACCACCAACACAGTAGGATTAAACTCAATCTGGGCCCTCTGGCTCCGGAGCCAATCTTCTCCCAAGATTGCCTCCGTACACAGGTCGGGGGTTACGTAAAAATTTTGGGTGCTTTTTACTTTCCCAATCCTCACCGGGAGCCTCACCATCCCTTTTATCTTCAGGGGGGCTCCATCTGCTTGCGTGATCTCTATGTCCGCTTCCCGTAACCTTCTCTTCCGTTTCACCCGCCTGTATGTTTCCTCTCTCATCAATGACACAGATGCTCCTATGTCCACCAGAGCCCTCATCTCCCTACCCCCTATCTCTGCTCTACAGGATAGTTCTTTCTCTTGCGTTAGCGAAGAGAACACTTGAGCTTTCTTCTTCCTGGGTCTCCACCCTTGGGTCAACCCAGCCATGGATGCCGGTAGTAATAAATCACCTTCATTTTTCTCATGAGGTGGAGTTCTGCGCCCCCTGCACCTGGGCGACCCCGGCCGGACCTCTCCCGGTCTCCCGCGTTCGTTTCTAAGGATACAGTTTCTCTTCAGGTGTCCTGGCCTCCTGCAAAACCAGCACCTTCTTGTTGGACAGCTTGCCGCAAAGTGGCCCGCCCGACCACATGTCCAACATTTTGCTCTTTTCTTTTTCAACTGGGTTGGCCTTGTGTCTATTCCCGGGGGAACCCGTCCTCTATTCAAGCGGTTCGCCCGTCCACTGGTCCAAGTTTTTATTTCTCTTCTTTTTAACTGGGCCACCCTCCCTCTTAATTCCGGGGTGGCTCGCTGGCTTTTCCCTGGGCCGGTCTCTTGGGCTCAGCCTTCTTTGTTAATATCGGTGGGGCACCCTTCCTCAGCCCGCACCACTTGGCCAGGTGTCCTTTCTTACCACACCTGGTGCATCTGTCCTGATCGAAGTCTGGGGGTAACCCCCACTTCGTTGGACATTCCGCCACCCTGTGGTCCTCGTGCCCACAGGTCCAGCAGACCAGCCCGTATCGACCCGGCGTGGGCTTATAAAAGCCATGCCTGGTCGACCATGCTTTTCTATTGGGGTCCTCCTCTCATAATTCTGCCCGATCCACCTCATCCTTAACCCTCTGATTCCACGCGGGTGGTCTTCCGCCTACCCCCTCTTTCCAGCCTCCTGACTTGGCATCTGCTTCTTCCCACACCTCTTCACTTTATCCCACACGCCCTGGCTCTCCCTGGCCAGCTCCACCGCTGCCGACAGTCTGAGCGGTCCTTCCTTCAGTACGTCGTGACGAATACGCTCGTCGCTCAGCGCCTCTATATACAGGTCCGCCAGTTGGGCCTGCATAACTGCATTATCCCTGACCACTTCGGGGAATGCCAACGATGATAGCTTCCCCGCTCGGGTCCCTAATTCTCCCGGGGTTTCATCCCGTAGCTGTGTCAGTTTTAAAAGGGCCCTCATGGCCTCTATGGCCGTACCTTCGTCGGCGAATTCTTTGGTTAGCAGTCTTTTTATCTCTTCCCAAGACAAGCAGGGTTGATTTTCCAAGAGCCCCCTCACGAACTCAGACGCTTTTCCCCTTGTGGCATCGTATGCCAAATACAGGGTTTCTTGGTCCGAAAGCTCGTAGATGATTCGGCTCTTCTCAAGGATTGCCAGCCAGTTTTTAAACTCCTTCCCGCTGCCATCAAATACTGGGACCCTCGGTCCACCTAACAGCTTCCTTAAATCCACTGACAACCCCCGCCTTACTTCCTCTTCACCCCCCACTGCTCTATCCGAATCACAGTCCGACATGTCTACAGAGAAAGACAATCTATGCAGCAACAATCGAGGTTGGGAAATAAAATAAGGTGTCCTACCTTGCAGACGATTCTGTTTTTGTTCCTTTCGGTCCCGGTCGTTTTGAGTTCTATTTGAATTTTCAGCAACGGCGGTCGATCGATGTGACGTGACGCGGCTGTCTCAGGGTTGGTCCTGGTCGCTGCACCAATTGTGACGGGTACACACCTGGCCCAGGGTCGAATCCTTTGGTTACGGCGCCAACTGTGACGTCGCTCCTCCTGGTCGCTCCTCCTGGTTCCAAGCGTTCCGCTCCAACCTCTTGGTTAGATGATCACCAGCCTCGCCTTTCCCAACCCGCTTCCAATACCTGGTTGCTAAAGCAACTGTACTGATCTCCGGTCTGTCTACCCACGCTGTGTTTAGATCTTAGACAGACGGGACCAGCAGGGATTGGGCCGTATGCAAGAAAAAAAAAACTCACGAGACAAAAAATTACTGATAAAAAAAAAGGTGACAACCTTTTATATCTAATGTCCGTTACATAAAGAAAAATTGTTCTCATTCCCGACCCGCTCTGTGGACTATGGCACCAAGCTTCTATCATACAACTTAACGATTTCGAATTGTCTACTCTCCAGAATTGTGTATGTCGGAGTGTGGTTTAGTTCGACACTGGGGCTAATTTCTATCAATCATTCGCAGTTGATTCTTCTCTTCGACTTGAGTTGTATTTCTTCACTTCGATCTGGTTGGGTCGAATTCTGTTCTCGGCTGGGCTTGATTTTAACTTCTTCTTCTTCCGTCCAGTAACTCTTTGGCCTTGTCTTCGACTTGGCTGCAACTTCTCCGCGGCTTTCGAGTAATCTTCTTCTTCGTCGACTTAGATAGAACTTCTCTTGTCTTTGACTTGGGCCGGAAGGATTTCTTGTTTTCGACTTGGGCTGGAAGGATTTCTTGTTTTCGACTTGGGCTGGAAGGATTTCTTGTTTTCGACTTGGGCTGGAAGGATTTCTTGCCGCAACTCAGCCGCAACTCTCTGTCGTCCGAGGTGATCTCTTCTCGCTGCCGTCCGGGGCTGAACTCATTTTTTTGTCGATTGGGGTCCTGCTTTTATTGACGCCGCAGCAAACCGGGGTGGGTCTGTCGGCGTCAGGGCTCTCTCGATAATCCCAAAAGTCGCATTAGTTCTGATTTCCCATTATCGCTATTATTTTCACCCCTACTTCCTCACAGTGCCTCTGGGGGGAAGACGCATACCCATCTCTCCCGGTCTCTCGTATGTCAGGTGACCGTTTTCGACCAATGGTTCTTGATCGAGCATTCTCCCTCCTCTTTCCGCATATCACGTGACTGCTTTCGGCTAATGAGACTGTGGTGGGACGCCTCCCGTCTCCAATCGGGCGTGGCTTACATCGTTCTTGTTCTAAAAAAAACAAAATCTAATTTGGCCTTTTTCACACGTACGAAAAATGATAATCTTGGCTTTTTCTCACCTGGGTTCTGTCAAAACAGCCTGCCGCTAATTAGATGTGACTTCAGGAAAGAATATTGGCGCTATCTGTGAGCCGAGACAATCGTTTTCTTTCCTTCTTTGTTTTTGGTCAGACCTGATAGTCAAAAATCTTAATTATCTGAATTGAAAATGTCTCCACTTCATCATCGTGGGGTTCCAATTTTTTAACAGGTCAGAATCTGTATACAGTTCCACCGGTCACCCCCCCCAACACAAAAGAACACCTTTCCTCCGATTAAAATTTCGTTTCCATTGTTCTAAAAAATCTTTATTGTTTCAGCCAACCTTAACAACTTCCATCCTACGCGGACATGGAATTAGTTCAAGTGCTTGGCCTGATAATTTTGACACTTGTTAGGTGCTGGTCGTACGTGTGTGATTTCGCTTACGACCTGGTTTCGTATTATGTTTCTGTCTTTCCTCTTCTTTTTGTTTTATTTTATTATCTCCAAACTCTATTTCTTCAACCAAATATAACAATTTCTATTTCCCTGGATTTCGGTCAGGTAATTTGACCTGATATATTTTGACACCTGTCTTGTCTTAGTTTTACTTATGACCGGGTTTTGTATTATCTATTCCTCTTTCTCTTTCTTTTATTATTTTTTTTTTCTTCTTCTCTTTGGATCGCCTAAATACAGTTAGAGAATTATTCTCAAAACTCAATTATTCTTCGTTTCTAAATAACTAACAACTGGTTAATAAACCGAATAAAAATTAAATCATATTTCTATGAATATCTCTTTTTAGTCTTTCTAAAAATGCAGGGTGCCACATTGCTTTTTTATAACGTGCACTGTTCTTTTCCTATTTCTCGTCTGATTCTACTATGCGCCTGATTCATCAGAATTTGGATAAGTTTTGTCGTTTGCTATTAATTCATCGCATTTTTCACCTTTTTCACTCCCTATATTTTTATTTGCATTTAACCTTCAATCCTCGATAATGACAATAGCCCATTTTCGTTCATTCGGTGTTTATTCCCAATAAAAATTTTTTAAAAATATATCCTTTTGATAATGCATTTATGAAGAGTGGCTAAAATTAACTGTTGTAACCTAGGGAAGGTTACTGAATAGAATAATCACTCGAACGCTGGTAATGAACGATAATAATTAGGACAAGAACAACACATATAAGATTCGCCAGCGGCGCAGAGTTGAATTAGTCAACTGCTAGAAGTGAATTCCTCAATGAATCTTTAACTGCAGGATATCTACCAACTGCCTCACGGGGTCAGGGGTGGCATAATGTGTGGTATCTGAGCCCTTCAACATAGCCTCGTCTGGGGATCCTCTCTGTCCAGAGGTAGAGTGTTTGACCAGCACAGCTTGGGACGAATCTTCAACTGCAAGATATCTACCAACCACCTCACGCGGTCAGATGTAGCACAAGGCCGAATTTAATGTGGGTTATCCGGCCTGTAGCAGACGAATCACCAACATACAGTACTTACTACTTTCTTTATGTGAATGTGGATATACTCATTATAGTCCGTAGGTATGCTCCAACAATAACAAAGACACTTCAATCTTTATTGATAAAACTAATAATATGGATAATCATGCACAACATTTCTACAACTTTCCTGAAGTTTTCAATGCGAGTTATGCATGCTACCAGACCTCTGTACAGTATAAATATTTCACTCTTTTTGTTAAATGTATTGTTTGACTTATCAGAGAATAAATGGGGCGATGTGACAAATACGGAACATAGGTTGAAAAAGTTGACTTTTCCGAAAAGATTGATTTGACAAGTGCTCCGGAAATTCACTTCATCTCATTTCTACAGAGAATCTTCGAGCAATCATGAAAAATCGCGCTAAAATGTCCTCTTTGACTCCACAAATAAAAACAGCATTTTCAAAAGCGGCTGACATGGTTGATTGGATGAATAAAAAAGGAAATATTCATAAATCTTCTTCATACGTTTAAAACTAAATTGGATTTTGCAAAGTATAGTGGTAATTCAATTTGAGATATTGACTGACGTTAATTTGGTGTGACGGGCAAAACAATCGGTTTTATTATAAGACAACCTTTACTTTTAGAGGAGTCATGAGCCTATTAAACCTCACACAGAAAAATTAAATATTTTCTTGAAACTAAATTTTGTTAACTGATCTAAGAATGAGAAAGTTGAAAGTGAGATATATCGGCTTGTTAGTTTATTGTTAAAATCAGAATTTCTTAACAAGCCTCGTCAGATCGAAATTTCCTTATGGCGACAAAATCTGTTTTATACAACCTCTTTTTCAGATCAATAGTTTAAAATGGCGAGTGAAGCGTGTAGGTCTCAACGAGGACCATCATTCTTCGATCATGTCGATTGGCGCTACACAATCACAAACAAACAACAGATAACAGGAACCACATCACTTGAGGATTTTCAACAGTAGAAACAACTAAAATGGATAGCACTTGTCATTCAGAGAAAGAATAATTACATAATCAAGATGCTTGCGTTCTACACTACCTCAAAATATAAGTCAAAGACGAAAGCCCTATCAGTACAGGAAAGAGTAATAACAGATAGTGGACTTGAAAAACCTATTTTCATGAAAAATTAAGAAAAATGTGTTATAAATTTCAACTGTAAGTAGAACTGGCTTCTCGATCAATGAATTCTGAATGTTTCCAGATAAGGAAATGGCTAATTATACCGATTTCTTTACCATTACCATAGATTTCAACTCTATGTGTTGTCTTTGTTTAGCAAAATTCATATCAGGGAAACCCCATGGTTAAAATTTGAAATTGCCCAGTTAGTTGTTGCACCTTGGTGATGTAAAAATGGATTGACCTTGTTGATATATTATGTTCTTTTGTTTGTTGCCATTGTTTGTTATTCTATTTTTAGCATATTTTTCTTTTTGGGGGTTGTGGGTGGTCTATTAAAAAGAGGTTTCCTCTTATTTTTCTCACCATATATACCTGACTTGGAGTAAAGAATAGTGCAAGCGAGACTTTGCGCTAACAATAATAAATTTTCGAAGAAAGACTTCAGTTGTCCGAGTAATATCAGCTTTTAATAATTGTCATCAAACTTTACCTCCAGCAAGTCATATAAATGGCAATGTTCTGTAATTACCTAGACTTCAGTAATGTAACATCAATGTAAATTTTCTCAAAACGACTAATCCGAGGTATTCATTTGTAATGTGATTTTCTTCTGTATTTACACGGTCAACATTCTTGAGATGCATCAAAATGAGTTATTGTGTTCATACCTTGGAATAATGGCTTTTGTAATTAAAGGATTTTCTCACCGTTTCGTTTCGTTGCATTTTCTTACTTAGCAAAGGGTGTACTACTAGATGCTACATATTTGAAACGTAAGAATCACCCACACATCATGTTTTGTTGAATATAAAATTTGATTAATTTTTTATTGATTTTTTTCTAGTATCTTTAGAAATTTCTGTGTGGCGAAGGGGCTCTAAAACTTGTTTGCAGTGTATATTGTCACAAGCACATTCATCCATTTTTGTAACCATTTTCAAGGGGATTATTAAGTGTTATTAATTTTTGGATTTGTTGTTAAATGTTGTTAATTTAATTGTAGTTGTGTGACATCTATATACTAGCAGCGTTTATTCGGAGCCCCACGAAAGAAACGTGGCTAGACTTCAAGTTGACATCTTTTTATTAAAAAAAACAACTTTTAGCACATTATTCCGTTGTCAAGTAAGTTAAAATTAATACTGAGTACCAGATGTTTTATGTAGAGTGCTTCTCACACAACGTGAGAGAAGGGCTTGTTTATGATAGGGACCTGTTCATGACCTGTTAATAGAGCCTGTTTATAGGACCTGTTTATGACCTTTTGGGGCCCACTGACGAAGGCACCCTCTAACACACCAGTCTTGAATATTTTTTATTCGTGATATATTTTAGTGACACTGACATAACTTGAAGTAAACTTATTGCAAATTCTTTAAATAAACTAGATCTATCGTTTGTTTGTCAAAAAAAATTCTTTAAAAAATACCATAATTTTACTGTTTCTAACAAACCAAATTAGCACATATTTCAACAGAACCGTAGTAAAAATAGATTTTTTATGACCACAATTATAACAATACAACTGAAATAAATTTCAGTTTATAAAACTATTTAGAAGTTTTAACATCTAAAACATTAAAATTAAAATACTTAACATAGTCCTGGTGTCAGTTTAAAATAACGCCTACGCTTTTAGCATATTATTTTGCCTAAAGTTCGTATTTTCTTGATTTCAGATGAAAACATGAAAATTTTGCAAAATATTTCAACGAAATTTTCAATTCCATAATTACAGTTTATAATCATAGTTCAGATATACGAGGGAAAAGTAGGTTTCATATCAAACGGACACCATGAAAATATAGTTTAATCTCAAATCAGAATAGTACCAAGTTTTAATGCAATTACTTTGTTTTAATAGACAACTCCTGTCTGCTTTCATCATTAACAGAATTATCTGATTTTTTCTCTGCCTAATTCAAGCTTGTAAACATGATTCTTATGAATGCATTTGAACTAAGTTCTTTTTTCACCGGTAATACTTTCGTTTCGTTCATCGAGGCGCTTTTCAACAACCAGCCTTCAGTAAGTACATGCGCAATACAATCTAATTCATATTACTTACTTTAATTCTTAACAATGAGAGAACATGAACATTAATCGATACAGTTGAGAGCGACACGGCTGGAAATAACCGACTCCCTTGGCATCAATATAGAAGGCCAAGGACATTTACGGCGTTTGTTAAGAAAAAACTCTTTCCTGTCACATGAATAATTAGGGGAATGTTGTACAAAATTTACATTTAAGTGTAATTGTTCTATTTGCATTTACTTTAATAAGAATTTATTCTGAAAACTATAATATATAGTTTATTATTATTATTATAAATTTATTCTTTTATTAATCTCCAACCAATGTAATAACTTTCTTTCTTATTAATACTGCATTTCTAATAGAACATTATTTTCTAGGTTTATTCTATTGGATTGGAAACTCATTAGATATACATATATGTGTCTGTTTGCGTGTATATATATATATATATATATATATATATATATATATATATATATATATATATATATATATATATTATAATAAAAAGAAAGAACAGTAAGATATATAATCCGGTGTTCTTATTGATATCTTTTTTTTTTTTTTTTTTTACAAAACAGTGTTCAATGTAAATTTACAGAGCATAAATATTATAAATTAGCTTATTTAAAATATGGTTTCTTCGCTACACATATGAGATAACGATATATATTTTTTATGCCAAGAACAATATTGGAGAAAATAATGTATAAAAAAATGAGGAAACGGACTTTAAAGGACTTCATCGGACTAAATTAGTTTTGTTGGCGCAACTACACATGCGTACAATCGAGGGATGCTGGGATTTTTTTTAATGTAGCCGATTTCATTTAGATTCTATTTTCTTTTCTTTTTGTTTCCATCGCTTTTGTTATTAGATATCCCACATTGTGATAACAGACGTTCTGCCAAAAATGGTGAAATGTTGTATGAGCCAGGGCGGAAATTGACTGTGGATGAGTTTGCGATCACGGGAGTCGCTAAACATTTCCGTCGTAGGGGACATTTTTTGTGGTCAGTATCGTTACGGTAGACAACCAACGCATTTGACGTATTGTTTTGGCAAAATGTCCCTTTTTTGCTCATATACTATTTTATTCAGATTCCTCAAGGTTTCACCTATGTATTTTTATGCCAATTATTACAGGCGATCGTCCAGTAATTTCCTACTTCAAGTTTAAGCTTATTGGTTTGCTTAGTAAAAAAAAAAAAAAAAATATATATATATATATATATATATATGTGTGTGTGTGTGTGTGTTTATCTATATATATATATATACACACACACGCACTCACACACACATATATATAAGCATTACATATATATTTCAAGGATTACAAACACACACACATATATATGTGTGTGTATGTAATGCTTGAAAAAATGACTGCTGACCAGAACACTACTGCGGTTTCGACCATTACGATCTCCTCAGGTGGTTTTCTCAGCAAATCAACGACATCGAGCTCAACAACTTATGCACTTTCGTTCGAAACCGGAACTAGTGGGGAGAGGTGTAAAAAAAATACAGTAAAATGTTTTAACTTTATCCCGGTTCAAATAACCCTAAGCTGAACTTCTTAACGTGTCTACACATGGTAATGATTCTGATTTCTCGTTCAATAATTCAGTGCTGTCCTTATTCGTTGCTATAGCAAGTTTTTCTTCTTAAATTTTTAACATTTTTATAGTTATGTATGTTAGCTTAGGAAAGTAATTATTCTTTCAGAAACTGAGATATTGGAAAGAATTCGGGGCGCAGATTTATATTTTGATAAGATTCACTTTCGAGAATTTTCCTTCCATGTAATTTACTTTCTCTTTTAATAAGTGTATCATTCTTTAGATCAAAGTTGTGGCTGTATTTATTTCTATGCATAACTAATGCATTTGATAAATTATTATGCTTAAGGTCCCTTTTGTGATCATAGATACGTCTTTTTAAATTTCTGCAATTTTCCCCAGTATATTGTTAGGAGCAGTTCTGGATATTTATTTTTAATATACCTCCTTCAGAATTCAGAATCATTATTGTTATGGGTATTTTTTGGTTCTGATCATATCCATAATAGTTTTGGTTGTGGTTGTAATTATTTTTATGTTGTTTAAATTAGGTAACTTGTTTTGGATAGTTGATATTAAGGAGTTAGTAGTTTATTGTTGTTAATAATGTTATCTATTTGAGATCGTATATTTTGTAGGCCTTTCTCTTAACACTTGTGGATGAAATAATAAGGATATATATATATATATATATATATATATATATATATATATATATTTCTTGAAGCAAGTGGACGTCTAGCCACACTGAAGAGCTGTGAAATAGTCTGTCTGTGGATGACACTATATATGCTCCCGGGAAATCCGGTTGAGTTCTCGAGAGAAAGGAGATTTTAAAAACAGCAGTTCCTACTGTTATTAATTCATTACTCTTCAAGTACGAATTGAGTTCTCCGGGCCGTTGGCGTATTTCGTATAGAAAAAACGTTAAAAATGTCATCGTTTTCTGCCATGTAACGATGGTCTAGAGGTAGCATATCTTACTGATGTCAAATCGGTCGGTTTTCGATCCCGACTTGAAGCAATCGGACGTCTAGTCACATTGAAGAGCTGCGAAACAGTCTCTGTGTAGATGATACTATATATATATATATATTAGGTTGGTGCAAAAATAATATCGTTTTTGACGTTAAAAAATACGTCAAAAAACGATATTATTTTTGCACCAACCTAATATTTAAATGTTCTTTTACGTAAAACCCAGCGCTAATCGGACACTATATTATTTTTATATTCATAGATAGATAGATAGATAGATAAAACGATTGCAACTTCTTAAAAAATAGATTAATATGGTACAAAAATCATCTCAAGAAAATATTCCTTATCAAAGTCAATTTTAGGTGTTAGTCTTACTTTTGGCAATATGGTTTCACACATTGAGATATATACACTATTGGGCATAGTCTGTTAAATGAAGTGGAGAACATTTTAGGTACTGTCAAGAAGCCTTTGAAAAAACTGAAGTTTTGTTATTTGATTTTGGGATATCGTTACGGGAGAAAACCTTTAAGCAACCTCCCGTATATTTCTTTAAAAAGGATTATTAATACTTCTTCACAATAAAGTCTCACATGCAGGTCTAGCTTCAAGGTGGTTTTCCCAGGATAAAGGGAACGCAGGTTCGATTTCTGTCAAGAGGAACATTTTCTTAAGTAAAAAACGACTCAAAAGTAGGGATATCTCTTCAAACATATGTATGAATAGAGATCCTCACGGTGAAGTACCGTGCCATGAAAGACCTCAAGTGGAACTCGTACATATGATAAATTGCTAAAGAGGCAAGTAAAATGTTCGGCTCCCTGTACCACTCCAGTAAGTACCTGACTCCACCTGCTATCCTCTACCTTTACAAGAGCAAGGTCAGGCCAAAAATGGAGAACTGTTATATTTGGGTGGTATCTACCCAAACGTTAATGTCCAGCCTTGATAGAGTTCAAAAGCGTCTCCGGGCCCTTGTGGGTGACGAATTATTCTCCACCCATCAACCTCAATCTCACCGGCGGGATTTGGCAAGCCTCTGGCTACTTCCACGGAAAGTGCTCTACCGCTACTTCCACGGAAAGTGCTCGGATAAAACTACATTCCCAGGTCCCGCTGAAGCAAACTTTCACAAGAATATGCCATGCCCCTTACATAGTAGCAAAACACTCACATTTCCTCTGTATTCCATCGGTGAAAAATAAATTCCACTCGAGCTGCTTCTTCCCACGAACTACTGCTCTTCTGATTTTTACACCGATCACTACAATCTTAATCTGTTCAAGGCCAGGGTTAACCGTTATCTTCCACTCCTATACACACAGACGGCTTTCAAACGTAACCCTCTACCTCGAGTGGCTCCCGAGCCATGTAAAGTGTGAACCTCGATGTAAAAAATGTACCAACTATATACAAAGTCCTACAAAAATACTTCCCACCTGAACATTCCAGAAATACCTCGCAGACATTAGCTACAGGGTGCGGCAAAAATTACCTTCCACATAATCGTAGGACATAAGCTATATGAAGGCACTATTGGCATTCGCCTAAGTTCACTGGCACCACAGAGGTGACAGCTTAAAATGTTAGATGCATTCCTTTCGCACCCTGTAGCTAATGTCTTACCATTACGTTGGAGGTATTTCTGGCATGTATATGTGTGAAGTATTTCTTCCTAATATCGCTTGACAATAGAACGAAACTTTGAATTTTAAGTTTAATTTTTATAATTAAATTTACAAATTCAGTTTCAGTTCTGAAATATAGAAATCTTTATGTCGCGATGGAATCAGTTTTTAAATAAGAAAATGATCATAATATTATGTTCTAATGTTTGTATCAAGCACTTTAAATAAAAAAAATAATTGCTAAGAACACCGGATTAAAAAACTTGTTCTTTCTTATTATTTTAATAAATATATATATATACATGTGTGTGTGTGCATGTGTGTGTGTGTGTGAAAGGAATCATATTTTTAAATAAATAATTATATAGATAGATAGATAGATAGATAGATAGATAGAATCCTATTTTTAAATAAATAATTATATATATATATGCACGCTTGTCGAGCATTAATCTCGGTAGAAAAGGGGAAATACTAAAGAAGCCAGGTGAATACTAAACCTGCCTTCTTTAGTATTTCCCCTTTTCTAGCGAGATTAATGCTCGACAAGCGTACATATAAATTTTAGATCAAAATAGAATTCTTTTCATTTTTCAATTTTCATTCAAAATACTCAAATTTTAGGAATACGTTTTTACAGCGTCGCCCACGTGACGACAACGTGACAATGTTTAAACGGAACGCTGATCATAAAACTTTCAGTTATCTGTTTGGATAAGTTTTGTTCTTATGTCCATCGTTAAATTGATAATGTTAATTATATTTTATGAATATGTCCTGAAGATGGTTTATTAGACCGAAACGTCCGACGTTGACATTATATTAACATTAAAACAGCAAAATTGCATATAAGGATTTTTCTTTGTTTTTTCTGTATATTTTTCTTCATATATATATATAGATAGATAGATAGATAGAACCCTATTTTTAAATAAATAATTATATATATATATATATATATATATATATATATATATATATATATAGAGAGAGAGAGAGAGAGAGAGAGAGAGATTTAAACATATATTGTTAGATATAACAGACAGTGAATGTCTATTATATCTGATCATGAGCCGTTCTAAACCTCGTGTGTTTGCTTCAATTTCGGGTGTAAAATAAAGACAAAAATTGTCCAACATTTGAATATTTTATTTATTAAGTGGTCCTTGATCTATGTTTTCGGCTCACATGAACCATCTTCAGAGTCGTTAAATGAACATTTAAACAAACATATCCACCATCAAAGATGATATTCTGTTATGTTTTCTATGCTATGATAACCATCGTGGAATTGGTATTCCACGACGCAGGTCGTAAATTCATAATGCGCTTCTATGACATCAAACCATGTAAAAGACCGAAATATTAACAACAGATAAATTGTGTTGTAACTATTTTGAAATTTTGTTGAGTGTGGGTTGCTTTGTTTTAATGTAAATAGCCTCCAATTTCTAAAGGTTCTTTTTACTGTGTGTTTGTGTGAGTATTATTGTGCTATTGGGTGACATCCTTGAAGATCATCAGCAGAGTCATCATTGGAGGCCGCAACATTACAAAACTTCGCTTTGCAAACGATATAAGCATCCTCCAGATATGGTTTGAAGGTTAATATTGAAAGAAAGATTCATGCTGAACAGTAAGGAAGGAAATCCAAGCCAGATAAAAGTCAGTTGTGTCTGGGACTATATTGTGTCTGGGACTATATTGTGTCTGGGACTATTGAAATATCTTGGATCGATTATCAGTGAAAAGGGCTCCAGGATATGAATAATATCAAGACCGTCACAAACAGAAGCAACTGTCTCAAAACCAAAACCATCCAAAAAGACAACATCTGCCTGAAATCAAAGACTTGCATTCACTGAACTACTCAATCTTTCTGTATGTCTGCGAATCTTGAACATTAAGAGCAGAATTAGTCAATAATCAAAGTACTAGAAATTAGATGCTACAGAACCATTCTAGGCATCTCCTATGTATATTGTATCACAAATGATACAATACGAGACACCATCAGACAAAAAATAAACCCATTGGAAGACCTCATTATTCATCTATGCAAAGTAGATTATTTTTTCAAAACACTTCCGTTAATATTTAAGACGTAAATGAGTCATAAAATATTTAAATTTATTTTTCCATTTATATTTAGAGCGTAGACAATTTTATAGAGAATACAACACGTAATCCTTCTTATAAATGAAAAAAAAAACAAAAGAAAACCTTCATTCTTATCTTTAAAATATTTTCCATTTATATTTAGAGTGTAGATAATTATTATAGAAAATACAATTCGTAATCCTTCTTATAAATGAAAAAAACAAAAGAAAAACATTCATTCTTATCTTTAAAATATTTTTCGTCAAGAATAGATAAATTTGTGACGGTCTTTCAAGAAATTCACACAACGCTTTGGTATAGGTTAATGGTTAGCAAGCTAGTCGGGTTAACGATTTCGACCGAGTAAAGAATTCGTACCTAACTGTGGTACGTATACTTCTGCAAAAGTAAACAAAAAGGCTTGTCGTAATTTGGTAATGGTTATCGAGCTATTCTGATTGATAACTAGGATTGAGTACTGTCTCCACCTAAAAGCTAGGGCACTTCTACGTGGATGGAGGTTTTAGAATTAACCTTGTTGATTCTGTAGAATAATGCATTCGATCCTCTCAATAAGATTTGTTTCCATATGCAAGAGTAAGGTAAGGCACCACGATATAAACAAAGGCTAGCGAAATGATTGTCAATTAATAGTGAGTTCTATCCTCAAAAAACTAGCGGCGTTGTGATAAGATTAAGTTAAGCTGAATAAAGACGATTTCACAAAAATCTTCAACATGTAACCTACAATATATATTGCATATGGGGAACTTTAAAAGCTCTGCAATATACAACCTACAACAGATAATAGTCACCCACCGTGGATGGACTTCATTAAACACCTGTAATAGTTAACCTAGCTAACTCGCTAACCATTTCCCAAAGACATTCTTCAAATTACTTCAATATGAAAGTTAAAACAGATAAGGTGCACCTCAGTATTAACTGTCAACTTGCTAATCATTTATCCAAGACAACTTTCAAATCACTTCAATATGCAACGTAGAAGAGATAAGGAGCACCCAGCATATATAGAATTCATTTTTCAGTAGCACAATACTGTAGTATTGAATCACCCTGCAATGATCGTATTCACAACAAGAATAATCAGTTCCGTCAAAGTAGCATTGTACACAATGATTTGCTTCAGGATTTGGTTGTGTCCTCTTCCGAGCATTAATTTCATTCATTGCACTTAAAATGGTTTTCTGCTACATGAACTTATACTTTCAAAGTGGTATCTTACAGAAGACTTTGCTTCAAGACTTGGAAGAAGATACGGTCTTCTTCCGGGAAGCAATCTCATTCATTGCACTTAAAAGAAAAAGTCATCTACCGATATTACTTGATCAGATATCTAATGTAATGAAAACCTTATCACACTGTGACTGATATATCTAATGGAATCTTCATCTCCAAGGAATTTTACATCAGTATGTTTCCATTTTACATTTTCTGTTCTCCTGATACATCTTTCCCTGAGCAAAATCAGTATCGATATCGATTAATGGCCGCCTACAAATCTCATTCAATATTTACTATGTCGTAGATTAGTATAGCACAAGACCAAACTGATAAGAACAGGTATAAGTAAAAAATATTTTGTGCTGCCAATCTTCTAAGCAAACAGGTCCTTCAAATTGAAATTTTAGTTTTCACGTGATCTCATATTTTACTTAACACCAGTAGAAAATACACAACTATCTCAGTGATAAAATTTATCGAATACTAATCTAAGCTTAGTATGAAATACAGTCATAATTACGTCACGAGGAGCTCTTCGGTTTGATGTAATGGTTAGTAAGCTTATAAGCTTGAAATTACGACTGAGTAGTGAGTTCAATCCATACCTTTGGTCTTATACCACATCTAAGGTAAATATTTATATTAATAAATATATCAGACTATATTTCCCTAGATACCCCACTGCTTCTATGGATGTATCTAGAGAAATATAGACTGGCATATTTACTGCATGCGTCATAAATATTTACGCATTAATTAAACATATAAATTAGTTGAGCATATGTTGAAACATGCCCATTCGTAAAAATAGTTTAAAATTTTGTTTAAAGCTTCCTAACGTTTTTTTGTTTCATCGTTTGAAGTTTAAGGAAATATGACGGCACAAACGTGATCAAATTGTCGCCTTGAAAATGTATTCAAAGCTTGTAAAACATTTGAATGCATTCAGAAAAAAATATTTTTAATGTGTAGAAAATGATTCAAGAGGAACGAATAACCTCACTAAGTCCAATTCCAGGAAGAAACCGTTTATTTCGTTTTAGAGGAATCATTGAAGTTGTCAAGAAGAGGATGAAGAAAAATCCATGAAGAAGCATGAGTAAAATGTCAAAAGAGCTGAGTATTTCTTATACGTTGCTAAAGAGTATTGTGAAAGAGTAATTAAGGTTAAAACCATACAAGATTCAATGACAACAGCTACTTTCAAGTACCTCCAAGCAAAACCAGAGGCAGTAAAACTTTTGAAAACATGTTACAAATTATATCAGGTTGATTACAAAACAGAATCAAATAAAATATTTATTCACTTAAATTTTATTTATTTATTTATTTATAAAAACTGATTGTATTTTTGACCGATGAAAATGTGTAAAATATACGATGTGGCCCTTACCCTGAAAAGTTTGAAAACCGATGGTCAAGATGACTATTACTAGAATATAATGAGTTCTGTCCTCAATTTATATCCTACATGTGTGTCCTTTTGCCAGACTAGACTAAAGTTAGTAAATAACCACAATAGAATATTCTGTCTGACTAGAATACTACCATGTACACTACTCTTTCTTTTTTAAAAGAAAAAACTAAGAGGATGCTTCCCTTATCGCTATGATTTATTCAAATCATGTCTCGAGTTAGCTGCTATCTATCCTACATATCCTCATCATAGTCACTATTTACTTCCACCCGTTATATACTTAAAACAACCTCATTCAATAAGCCTCTACCTTGTGGGTCTCTTGGGTCTTGTATTTGGTATAATTCGAAACAAGGCTAAATAACATCTACAACGCTATGGGGAAATCAAGGGTACTTCGTTTTGCTGGAACTAAAAATTAACTGTAAAACTTTTCCTAGTGAATGGTATCATTTGTTTAAATCATTATTACTATTAATTTGCAATATAAATCTAAGTTTCATTTTTTTTCTTTGAAACATTAGCTTCTAAAAATTTTATATATTATATGCAGAAAAAATCTAGATATCATTCCAAATAATTTTATAATCGTTATCACCCCAAGCAAGGCAATACAGCCACTAAGACGCAAGGAAAAGTGACTGAAGCCTAGCCGTCAGATCAAGAGCAATAATATTGCTAATTCTTCTTTGGATTTTATCAAAGATCTCTACGTAAATAGCAGGGGCACCGGACCATAAATGGCAGCAGTATTCTAATAGGTAGAAACAACCAACAAAAATGTGTAATAAAATCAAAACCCCAAAAAATGTTTACAGTTGGATGATAAATCTAAAAATATTCATTTTATGAAAGAACCAGGTTAAAAATATAAAAATAAAAATTCTTTATAAAATCTTTAAAACTCAACATTTGTCAGCTCTGCCTACGACCTTTTATTTGATGGTGCCATGCTGAAATTATATTTATTCTCTTGTAAGTATATTATGCCACAATAAAGATAAACCTCAAATTTCACAACTATACGCAGATTTAATTGTACTAGTGTTCTCATCTTGGCTATTAACAGCACTATTACATGCACATCATTTGATTTACATCGTAACTTTTTATTTTAAGGAGCCATGTGTGAGAGGTAGAATGCAAGAAGAAAAACTAATACTGATGCCATATCTGATAAAATCTAAAGAATCCACAATGTTATTAGTCCTGACCTGGCATCTCGACTTCATTCACATTCCCACCACCGTAATGTAGCTTCCCTGTGCCATTTCTATAAATATTTTTATGGTAATTGTTCGGTTGAATTTTCCTCTATGGTACCTAGACTTTATGAATTTAAGTGCAGCAGGGTCTCATTTTACAATTGAAATGACTAGATTTAACCGTAAGTTATTTGTTAACTGTTTTGTTGTTGTTGTTGTTGTTGTTTTTTCTATCACCCTTCTCGCCTGTGGAACTTTCATCCGGCTTTTACTTTCCAGTCAGCTTTGATCTTCAAAATATTAAATGCAATGTCAAACGTTACATTCTGTCTTCTTAATCTCTGTTCTTTAATTGTACCCGCGACTTGCTTTCTTTTGCTTATATTCTCTCACACTCAGTAATAACTCCTTCCGTCCTAGTGGCTTAGGGACTAAAAAAAGAAAATATTCAATTGATGTGAATGTGCTTGGCTTTTAAACGTAAAATTCAAAATCTTGTCATGAAACAATTACTACTGCGTGTAGGAAATACGCAACTAGCTTAACCAAATAAGCAGGCCATAGTTTTTCACTATTGCTGCATATGATTTTCTTTGTGCATGAATATCAGTTGACTGATTGCTGTTTCTTTATTCAAACAGAATCTACAACTTTTACATCAGAGGACTTTGTTCAGAAATATCCGTTGCCAAAACAAAGAAGCCGACTGATAAAGATTCCCATTGGATCACGCCTCTTTTGGCGTTTCATCTGTTTCTAACCGGAGGCAGACAAGGTGCTTTTCCGTTTCCTCACAGAATCTATGGAAGGAATCTATTCATAATAGTCAATACATCTCCAACACATATGATTACACATCGATGAAAGAAAGAAAACGCCCATATATGCATAGATATTTATAGAAAGACACATACAATATATAAAAAGTATAAATGTATTCTCTTTTATTTAGCTTAGTTTAGAACAAGGTCAGAAGTGCATGTCATATAGAAATAAAAAAAAATATATTTTAGACATTAAGCACATTATCATAAATAAGCCAGGTTTTTCTGTTTTTAATTTTTAATGATGTCAGTGATCATGGCTCTCCATATATACATTCTTTTAATTATCTTCGAATTGCCAAGGATTCTTAGAAAGATATTGGAATCTTTTCCCATTGCCTTCTCCACGATTTGGAATTCAAAGTTTCCTTTCTCTTAGAGCGGACGCAAAAGAGTCTAGTCTAGTCTAGTCTGTTATTTAACCCATAACTGGGGGAAAAGAAAAGAAGAGAATTCATGCCTTTCGCAAGTGTATTTGTACGAACATGAACTCAACTCTCTGATTCCACATTCCTCGCCGATAAATGTTATGCCACAGGCGCATAACCTTGGTTATTAGCAATAGCAGCATTAAACGTCACCAAATTTCTAAAATAAAGATAACTAAATGTGGTTTTACAGAATGATGCTGGGGATATCATGGACCGAACATGTAAGCAACGACAAAGTTTTGAAGAAAAAGGGAAACAAAAATGAACGTAATACTAGAATGAGACAGTTAAAAATTCTTGGGGGCACATAATGTGGAAAGAGGGCTTGGAATATCTGATACTCACGGGAGAGATAGAAGGCAAGAGTGACAGAAGAAAACGTATTTGGTGAGCATGAGTAAATAGATGGTGGAATAGGGCTTAGGAGAAATAACAGAAAGACAAAATTTATTAAGAGCTACAAGAGACAGGAAGTTGTGGAGATCCATAATCGCCTACGTATTGTGGGGACATGGCACATAAAGAAGATGCTTTCTGTAATTTTGAAAAGAGATATTATCATTCCTAGAATTTTCAAACTAATGAATTTTTGTGGTGATTTTTCTGTTACCATAATATATGCAGCCGATTCATTCTTCAGCCTTCTTCAGGTTTACAACATTCTACTTATTTTTAAAGAGCACTTAAGTTTGTTTTTCCCCTATTACAGATTATATGCAATTATTGTCTTAAAAATATTAGTCATTTTATGTGGTAAATGGATTTCTTTATATTCTGATCAGTATTATTAGGTTGATGCAAAAATAATGACGTAATAATGTCGTTTTTTGACGTTAAAAAATACATCAAAAAGGACATTATTACGTCATTATTTTTGCACCAAACTAATATTTTCTTAATTGTATATTGGCTACTTAAAAGTAATAAAAGGTTATGCCTTTGCCTAAATAAAAATATAATGAATTTATCTTCTCTCTCTCTCTCTCTCTTCATATATATATATATATATATATATATATATATATATATATATCAGTAAAAGTTCGTCACTTACATGAATGATGTTACCTTCAGCAATTCCAGTTTCGTACTCGGATCTGTCCGTCCACTCTTCAGGGTGTATCAGCAATTTACATATATATATATATATATATATATATAAGCAATTACCCCGAGCAAGGCAGAAGTGCCACTAGCACGCAAGGGGTTATAGAGGATTGAGAACAAGAGTAAAGAGGCGTGTTTGGGGAAAGGATACAGAGAAGGACGGGGAACAAGCTCAGGGTATCAGATGTCGATTGACATTACACTTGAATATTTGACGGTTATAGCAATCAGGGAAGCAAGTAAGAGGAAGGGAGCTCCACAGACGGGAAGTGCGAGAGAAGAAGCTGTTTGAGTAGAAGAGACGGTTACATTTAACCATTTTGACAGTGAAAGGGTGGGACTGAGATGCCAGCCTGGTAGCTCGCTTAAAGTCATGCAGTCTGAGAACCAGCGAAAGTAGCTCGTCGGAACAGCTGCCGTGAAATGCTTGTAGAAGAGACAAAGGGGAGCCAAGGCACGTCTGTGGGAAAGTGATTGTATACTAGATGCCAGATCAGGACCTATCACATTGCATATTCGTCTATGGATTTTGTCAAGGTCCTCGAGACGTACAACGGGAGAACGACTCCATATATGACAGCAATATTCCGTGCAGGGACGGATGGTTGATTTATAGATTTGAAGGATGAACTCATACGAGAAAAAACTTTCTGTCACGACACAGAGAACCAACTTTCCTTGCGGTAGATGAAGCTATTGATTCAATGTATTTATTCCACCTCATGTCAGCGGAGACCAAGCAGGCGTGACGAGGTACTCTCGAGAAGTTGGGAATCAGTCATTCTGATAGGAGGCAGGGAGGATTCTCTGTGGTGGGTAAAGGAGAGCAGTTTCGTTTTGGAGGCATTAAAGTTTACAAGCCATTTTCTACCCCAGTCAACCATAGATTGGAGGTCTTTTTCGAGATCAAAAGCCAGGTTAGTTTTATCAATAATACCAGATTTACTATTGAAGCAGGAGTAAATAGTAGTGTCGTCCACGTAGATGCCTACTTGGGAACTGATGACATCGCAGAGGTCATTGATGAAGATCAGGAACAGTGTAGGGCCCAAGATAGAGCCTTGGGGAACATCAGCGTTCGTGGTAAAGGAGTTGGAGGAGAACCTGTTTAGGACGACCATTTCACGGTTTGACAAGAATGATTGTATTAAATCAAATAATCGTCCTGTAATACCGTATCTCTGAAGCTTACGAAGAAGGCCGACATGCCAAACCCTATCAAAGGCTTTAAAGATGTCTAGAGTTACGTCTCTAGCTTCTCCATTATTGTTAAGTGCTTGATATACAAATTCAGTTATGCCCGTGAGCATTCAGCGGCAGATCGGGCAAAGCGGAAACCATATTGCTTGTCGGAGAGCAGATTATTTGAAGTAAGGTACTTAACCATTTCGGCGTTGATTAAATCCTCGAAGACTTTACCGAATAGTGGTAGGAGACTGATAGGATGGTAGTTAGATGGGTCAGAAGGGTTACCAGAGTTTTTAAAGACAAGCACAACAGACGAGGACTTCCAACAGGCTGAAAAGCAAGAGTCGGCGAGGCAGTAGTTGTAAAGTTTAGAGAGGACAGAAGCCAATTAAAGACCACATTTCTTCTGGACAATGGCCGGTATCCCGTCCCCACTACTAGCCTTATGGGAATCTAATTTAGAGATGATGTCCAATACCGTCGTTGGGGTTATGTGCATCTCATTCAGTAGAGCCTCAGTTGCGAGGGTGGGGGAATAAGGTGTGGGTACACCAGATGAATCTATCGTTGAATTGGATGAGAATTTACGAGCAAAGCATTCAGACTTATCAGCTGAGGAGGTCAGGATCTCAAACTGGTTGAATAAAGGAGGTATTATTGGTTTGTTGTTGTTCAGCACGCTTTTGCAGAGCCACCAATAATCTTTAGAACCAAACTTGCGAGATGCAATACTTTCCTTCCTGTTCTCACTCTTTCTCTCTCTATATATATATATCTATCTCTCTCTCTCTCTCTTGATTGATTGATTGATTGACTTAGTCATTAAGAGATAGATAGATAGATAGATAGATAGATAGATAGATAGATAGATAGATAGATAGATAGATAGATAGATAGATTTTTTTCGCATGAGCCATTCTACAGTCTTCCACAAGTATACAAATACATATTTATGTAATTTTTCATCAAAGTCATTATTAATTACAAAATTTGCTTGGATTATTAAATTAATTTTCAAAATATATTTTTGTTATTGTGTTAATTCAGTAAAATTTTATTATTATTATTATTATTATTATTATTATTATTATTATTATATGGGGTCTGTTAAATCAGATCAAGCATCATTTCTCATCCTATTTAAATTAAGATTTGCTTCGGCTGACGTGGTTGGTTTAACAGTTACTGGCACAGAAAATAGAATCGTTAGGTGGAGTTCAAATTTCGGTTGAGATATTTTGAATCCTCTTCGCACTAATACGTTTGGGAAAGGTATGAATCCATGTCTTCCTTCCCCTCTACAACTATGGGTAAAATAACAAGGAAGGCTAGGCCCTGGCCTTGGTATGGCAACTAATTTTGGAAGATTACTTTGAATTTAAAGTCGATCGGAAAGTAACGGGAACCAACTCCACTATCTTTCCTAAGAACGATCATTGTAATGCACGCTTTATTGGTGTTAAAGAAAACGAAGCTGTGGAGAGTTATGATCGTGTACGTCCTGAAAGGACATGGTTTCCAAAATGACTAAAAATTAAACCACATGGAGATATAATTCCGTTTTGAAAAATGTATTAAAAATGAACAATAGTCGGATGTATACGATATCATTTTACTTTAGTATTTTCTTTTCGTTTCATAATTGTTTTATTTATTTACTTACATAAAATGAAATAAACAAAATTTAAAATATTCTGGTTTTCTTTCTGTTCTGTTATTTCTTATTTGCTTTTTTATTTATCGAGATGTTTAGCCTTTTTTAATTACTTACATTTAAAGGTTATCCTCTTTGTTGTGACAAATTATATCTTCACGCAGTACACATGCCGACATTGTGAGTTTATATCGTATCATTATCGCAGTAATTATCCGGATTTTGTCACTGTATACAACTTTTTTCTTTTTTTTCTTTTTTTCAAGTCAAACAAAACTTAATTTGAACTTTGACATTTTTCTCGATATTTTCGTTGCTTTGTGAATTAGTAGAACTTGTGCCATCCTCATCTTGATTTCAATTGTTATTTACTTAATTCTGCATTTAAAAATACGTGGGAATTCAGTTGAAAATTCTATCGCCTTTTACCGCTCCCATGTTTCTTTTTGTGTTGTTTTTTTTTTCTTTTGTGTATGTTACATCATTTTTTCTGTTTTCTCTCGCTTTTAATTTTCTATGTGGCCAGCCATTCACTGTTTAACATAACACATTTTTTCTGAAGAGCGACTCTTAGCATTAAAATAATATTATTAAGATAATAACTGTACTAGTCTTAACAGAAATATGAATACTACTATCTCCACAATTAGAACGGTTTCAATAATACTATCAGTATTATTAATATTATACACCAGTCTACAGTCAATTACAGTTATCATATTTTATGAGTTTTAACTCCAGTAGTATGCTTTGGGTTTAATAGAGATTACTTGACAGTAAGTCTCTTCGGTACAACATAATCTGCAATATGTCGGAAATAAAATCAACAAGTTGAGTTCGAAATTCCAGGCTAGTCTCTTATGCTTACTTTCGTGTAAAATGCCATTGCGAAAGGTAGGAAATCGTCTCTTCTCACCTCCTTCTCTCCTTTAAATATCAGATTAAACCAGGATTTCTACCCTTGAAAGAAACACTCTGGATTCTGAATCGTAAAGACATCGGGAAACTACTCATTTTTCAAGAATAATGAAATTAAGTTAATAAAGAAAAATATATGGAGATCGCCAACGTCATTTGTCATGTGGTAGTTTCACTGGAGATCAAGCAACAGGAAGTCTCTTCAATGTAGAATTCTTCACTTTATTCTTGTAGGTTTTAGTAATATTATTCTTTGATCGATTCTAAGCTTTTCTCGGATTTCTAATTATTCCAAAATCTTTGTTAGTTTTTTTTTATTCTCAAAGACACTAATAATAATAATAATAATAATAATAATAATAATAATAATAATAATAATAGGTATAAAATTCACATTCTGTTCGGCAGAATTAATGGACTATCCGTTTGAAATCTGTAGACTGACTGAATCGCCTTCGTCCTGGAGAGAACTTTGTATTAAAAACTCTTAGATTAGTGATATTAACTGTCTGACAATTCCTCTTCTTGTTTTAGCCTTGTTCTTGGTCTTAATGGATTGTCCATTTGAAATCAGTAAGAAGACAGGTTCGCCTCTGTCCTGAAGGAAATTGGTAATTAAAACTCTACTAGACTAGTGATATTTACTGTCTGAAAATTTCTCTTCTTTTTCTAGACTTGTTCTTGTTCTTCTAGCCTTTCATAGATTATCTGTTTAAAATCTGTAGAGAGACAAGATCAACTCCGGCCTGAAAGGCTTTGTAATAAAAATTCTACTAGTCTAGTGATATTTACTTTATGACATTTTTTTTTTTTTTTTTTTTTTTTTGCTCTAAGCTTGTTCTTGGTCTTCTAGACTTGAATGTATTATCCATTTGAAATCTGTAGGGTGTCTGTATAGGCTCCATTCTAAAGGGACTTTGCATTAAAAACTCTACTAGACTAGTGATATATACTGTATGAAAATTTCTCTTCTTGTTCTAGCCTTGATCGTGGTCTCCTAGCTTTTAATAGATTGTCACTTTAAAAAGTGTAGAGGGACAGGGTAGACTTCTTTGTGAAGGAACTTTGTATTAAAAACTCTACTAGACTTCTATAACAATTTGTCTTCTTGTTATAGACTTGTTCTTGGACCTCTAGCATTTAATGGATGTCGATTTGAAATCAGTACGGAGACAGGATTGACTTCGTCCTGAAGGGACGTTATTAAAAACTCTGCTAGACTGTATGATAATTTCTTTTCAGGTTCTAGTTTTGTTCTTCGTCCTCTAACCTTTAATGGATTATCCGTTTCAAATAAGAAGAGAGACTGGATCATCTTCGTCCTAAAGGGGACTTGATATTGAAAACTCTACTAGACTAATGATATTAACAGTCGGGCAATTTCTCTTCTTTTTCTTGGCATGTTTTTGATCTTCCAGCCTTTAATGGTTTATCCGTTTGAAATCTGTAGTAAGACAAGATCGCCTCCGGCCTGAAAGGGCTTTATCATAAAAATTCTACTAGAGTAGTGATATTTACTGTATGACAATTTCTCTTCTTGTTCTAGCCTTGCCCTTGGTCTTCTAGATTTTAATGGATTGTTCGTTTGAATATGTAAAGACAAGATTGCCCCCGGCCTGTTTTAAAAACGGACAATGCATTAAAGCCTAGAAGACTATTTGAAATCTGGGGAGAGACCAGGTCGCCTTCGACCTGAAGGGGACTTTGTTTTAAAAACCCTAGTAGACTAGTGTTATTTAGAGTATGACAATTTCTCTTCTTGTTCTCGCATTGTTCTTGGTCTACTAGCCTTTAATGTATTACCAGTTTGAAATGTGTAGAAAGAAAGGATCGCCATCGTCGGGAAGAGACTTGGTATTAAAAACTCTAGTAGACTAGTGTTATTTAGAGTATGACAATTTCTCTTCTTGTTCTAGCTTTGTTCATGTTCTTATAGCCTTTAATGGATTGTCTGTTTGAATTTATATTCGGATTTATTAGAGCTGATTCTACTTTTGCATAAATCATTGTTTTACATTTTTAAAATGTCAGAGTCGTGTGTACAGTTTTCAATTATTTATTAATTCTTTTCAGAGCCGATTATTACTTCATATTTCGTTACGCGTACTACATTAATTTTGCATTGTATTTTTATTTTATTATTTTTGTTTTTGTTGTTGTTGTTGTTGTTTCCTGTTGTTACCCCAAAATATCAACTAGAAACTCGAAAACTTTGTTTTTGCATCAAAAAACGGCAAACTGATGAGGTGCGATACAATGAAATAAAATGAAATTGCTGCAGCCATTGCATGAAGATATTTCTACGCAAAATCTGGGAAGTACACAAGATTATGATTTTATACAATTCAAATATTTTAGGACTGCAACATATTTTTCACTCATTTTGATATAATTTCTAGTGGTCCTATAACAACAAGTATTTTGTTGTCTTGAGATGACACATTACACTGATTTCTTTTTCGAGGTCCTTGTATTTGATAAGTTTCTCAAACGTTTTTAAATATGTGTTATTATCAGCTGCAATATCTAACAAGAGACATGTTTTCAATACGATTTTTCAAAATTATGTCTGGTGAATTTGTCTGAATCGATCGGAATTATGAAATTTCTTAAAGTAACCTTATAATTCTGTACAAATTGCAGCAACTTATGCTCCCACCAAATCTCTTTGCGAGCGAGGTTGATGGCGCGGCATATTGGCTAACGTATTTACAAAGCTGCCCTATCATATCGTTTTAAATACTCTGGTGGCACTGGTCAGTCACTCCCACATATTAAGGTAATTTTCTAAACGTAGCTTAGATGTAGCACAAGGCTGAAAATATGGGCCAGCCAGTGTGGATCAAACTCACTACTCAGTTTCAGTTGTTCTAGCAAGACAAGCTTGCTAGCTATTACACCACGTCGGAGTGCCGTAAATGAATTTCTAAGCGTAGCTTAGATGTAGCACAAGCCCGAGATTCTGGAGCACCCAGAGAGGATTGAACTCACTATTCAATCATAACTGATCCAAGAAGACAACCTTACTAATCATTACAACAGCCAATTCTGTCGCGTATGCGTATGCGTATGCATTCAGAGAGAGAGAGTTGGCCATATAATATGGAGTCTGTCTGTCTGTCTGTCTGTCTGTCTGTCTGTCTCTCTCTCTCTCTCTCTCTCTCTCTCTCTCTGAATGCATACGCATACGCGACAGAATTGGCTGCTAACATATGGGGTAATTATGCTTGTATAAAATCTGAGATTAAGCGATACTTAACATGTTCGGTGTTTATATTTTCTTTACATTGATAATAATCTGAGTAGATTAGCTATTTGACAGTGCATTTTTTTATTTCTTGAAAGCAATGGCTATCAGGGTTTCTGTTAAGTTTTTTGTCCTCTTTATCGTACTCAGAACTCCAATTATAAGTGGTATGACACTAGTTTTAATATGCCATTTTTTATTTCAATTTCCAGATTTTTATATTTATTAATGTTGTCGTGTTCTTTAATGGATATAGATTTTATCTGATGATACGGCGATATCTGAGAAAAGGAATTTATTGTTTGTAGTCATTAATCACTATGTCTAGTTTATTAACCGTCTGTTAGTATGAATGGTAATGACCTTAAAAATATTGACCTCATGGCTTTATATAATGGTCTCAAAGTGGTATTCATACCATTTGTCAGGCTACGGTGCAATGTAATATGGAAATATCTTACAGTGGATATACTACCCAAATCTCTATGTTCTTTCAGTATCAAAATTAAGAAGCCAGACACTAAGTGGTCAATAGTTTCAACATGCTGTTCGCATAATCTACATATTAGATCTGCACCATTTTTATTATGATTATCTGATAATTTCTAGTAAACAGGCTTTGATCTTTCGCAGCTATTATAAATGCTTCTGTCTCTGCTTTTTTGTATATTAGTAATGCTGGAGTTTTTGTTCCCGTGTTTGTTAAATTGTTTAACCCTTGTATCTTAGCATTCTTTTTCTTTTTGTTTTTTTGTTTGTTTTGTTTTGTTTTATTTTTTTGTTTTGTTTTTTTATATAATTTTAGCTGCAGTTGTTGCTTGCATATTTTTAATTATTTCCTTCAGTGACGTTGAGTTCCTTTAGGAATGTATTTATTTTTATCAATCAACTTCTTTAAAATTTTCTCACAAAAGTTAACTAACTGTAGCATCCAGTAAAATGTTTTTGCATGACATGTTTTGATAAAAACAGCGCACCACCTTGCAGTTTAAGCGCATTTAAAAAATACCTGGTCGACTATCACAGTCCGCTCAGACAGTCTCTGATTAAAGGTATTCCCAGGTATCTAGATGTGATACAACCAATTATTAATGCATGAACAATGGTCGCTGATTTTGACGTCATTCTCGGGTCATTTTTTGTTTGTCCAAATCCGTGAATTTGTTTTACTCAAGTGAAAAAATACTGTAAAATTCACTATTTTTTATCCATAATGTTGAATGTGTTAAAATTATTCAACTATTTAACAAGAGCTCAAGTTCATGTTAAAAATTACTGCAAAACATTGTTGATTTATTTAAGATGGAATGAACTATTACGGATCTAATTTGTATTTAGATACGTCGGATTTATTTTCCGTTTTCCTATTTGAATTATTCGCCTCTATTGCATATAATCCATTATTGTACATAATTAGGTTACAATAAAATTTGTATTTTATATGAATACTACCTTAGGAAAATTGAGATGTAGTAGAATGGGGGGGCGTATTATATATTGGCGAGTATCATAGATTTGGTGAGTATCATAGATTTGGTGAGTATCATAGATTCGGGAGGACGAGACTCTTGCATTGGCCTTGATAGTAGTAGTCACAGTTGTAACATTGTTCCTACGTTACTTAGTATGATCGTTACCAAATGCTTTATGCTTTTTCAGTACCTCAGAATTAACTATTCCGTTTTTATTACGAAGGAAACTATACATCAGAGATACTGTTTGATTTTAGTATGAAAAATAATGCATAAAAATAACATAATAATAACTAGATAGATAGATAGATAGATAGATAGATAGATAGATAGATAGATAGATATGAGCAGACTGGGATAGATAGATAGATAGATAGATAGATAGATAGATAGATAGATAGATAGATAGATAGATAGATAGATAGATAGATAATGAACCGACTGAGATAGACAGATATGAAGAGATATAGATAGATAGATAGATAGATAGATAGATAGATAGATAGATAGATAGATAGATAGATAGATAGATGAGGCGATCGCGATCTCGTGCGTTTAACGACTGCTTCAGTGAATTGACAAACCTTGTCAATATTTAATCTTTTCATTTGTAAACTCTTACTTCTTTAAATACCGACCTCTATTCATATTTATGATTGTTACTGCAACATTTTACTATTGGTATTAAGCAGTTTTATATATTTAACAATGCAAGAGGAGAATTTCCACGAGTAGTCGATAAATTTATTCTTCCATTAAATTAAGATGTATGATTCATCAGATAACTCAAATAGGAAAACCGTAAAATTTTCACAGGTACTGCTAGTTAATATTATTGTAAGATATTGAGAGTGGGCTGAAATCAGGAATTAAGAGAATACACGTGATGTTCGATTCTTGCATTTATTAGCTGTGTTTACACTTCTGAACTAACCGCCGTCCATGATGAAAAAGAGACTGAAACATCGTTTCTATTTCTACAGTGACGTCAGTGAAGAGTTCTAATGGGAGATAATTTCTTATAACTAACTATTACATCTACACCATTTTAGTATTCGAACTGATCTCCTGGTTTTAACCTATTCCAATTTTCTTGTACCCCGTCTGTCATAACGGTGTTTTTACTTCGCCCTCTATTAATTTCTTTCTTTGTGCCCTACACTCGTCTTGTTTTGTTTTGCTAGCGCTGGGAGTTTGTGTCTTAATTTTCTCCCCATTAGCTTTTCTGAATGCGATGATCTTTGTTCACTCAACGTCGTGCGATGGATTAACAATCCTAACAATGGATATTTACACTTCCGAAGGATATTTTTGATCGTTTTCATGATGTTTTTTTTTGTTTTTTTGTTTTTTTCAACCAGAAAATTATACTTTGGATATAGTGGTGAAGATGTCGTCCATTTCAAGTCACACGCAGCTGGAAACTGCATGTATTCCTGCTGATGAAATGCATGGGCTATTATCAGAGAATACTTTCTCAGCAACTCCAAATCGGCTGGTTGCATCGTTTTGGCCACTACTTCACTCGTCTGTACTGGTATCTGGTAGAGATCCGGATAGTTTGAGTGGATATCCACTATTATTAGATAATCTTTATTACCATGAATACACAGGTCTACTGCTACTTTTTGCCATGATCGTGTTTGTATTTGATGGATAATAAAGGGCTGTTTTGGTTGTGCATCTCTGTAAGTAATGCACAAGTCACAATTTTGGACAATCCCTTCAAAATCTTTGTTTATTCCGGGCCAAAAAACGGATTCTCTACCCCGGTGTTTTTCTTGGACTTGATTGCCTGCGTTTATCTTTCTAAGGATAATCGTCCATAATTGCGCTGGAACTACGACGCGTTCCCATTTTAATATTATGACGTGGAACAACGGCAGGTCCATTCTGTGGTTGATATAAGGTTGTGGATCAGTTTTGCAATATTTTGGAATTTTGTATCTGGCCAACCATTCCTTATGTAATTATTTAGGATTTGCATTGTCGGATCTGATACAGTCTTTCGTTTTATTTCCTTGATTTTTTGTACGTGATTGGTACATACTTTATCACGGTTGCTACCTGTGTTTCAATGTCAAGCTCCGTTTTATTGATATTTACTGTTTTTTTACTCATTGCTGCACGTAGCAACACGTCTGCTGCGTGCACAGACTTTCTTGGTATGTAGCTGACATGCAAGTCATATTTTTACATGCAAGTCATATTTTTACACTTTAAGTCTTATCCGTTGTAACCATATTGAGCAATCGTTCAGTGCTTTTTAAATATGGCTACAAGTGGTTTGTGGTCAGTTTCAAGTGCACTGATCTTCCATATATGTACTGATGGAAGCATTCACAAGCAAACTGTATCGCAAGGGCTTCTCTTTCTATCGAGGCATATCTGCTTTATGCCTCCGTTATCGCACGGTATGAATATGCGACAGGATTCCACTTGCTATTCCAGTATGGTGCCCAATTTTACTTGCCTCACGGGATATTTTCGTGTGTAGTTGCGAATTGTAGAATTGTATCAGAGGTTGTGATGGTAGCATCCTTTTCACTTCGTTAAACTCTTTCTCGTGTTCTGCCCCCATGTGAAGATTACGTTAGATTTTAGTAAACTCTTCGTATGAAATGTCCGTTGAGAAAGATTTTCTGTGTATCTAAAAATGTATTTAACCATGACTAAAAATCTTGCTACGTCTTCTTGTTCCTTTGGTGTTGTAAATTCAACTATCAGCTTCACCTTGGCTGGCTCTGGCTTCAAACCCTTGGCTTGGAGTCGGTCGCCCAGGAATGTTATCTCTGTCCCAGCAATTGGATTTTTTCTGTCTTGAGAGTTATGTTGTTTGTCTTGCAGATATCAAGCACTTTCTTTACCGTATGTAAATGTGATTTTGAGTCAGTTCCCCAAATCACTATGTTGACCATGGAGGTTTCTACGTTCTGCGTAGCCTCGAATATGCTCCGTATCGTTCTATGGTATATTTCAGGAGCTGACAATATCCGAAACAGTAATCTTTGGTAGCTGTATCTAACTTCTAGTGTTGTGAAGGTGTATAACTTGGAGCTTCCTGCGTCCAATTGGAGCAACCAGAATCCTTTTGAAGAGTCCAACTTGGGAAATATTTTGCTCTTGATATTCTCGCCAATACCTCTTCATGTGTTGGTAATTTGAAATGTTCTCGGAGGGTTGCTTTATTCTTGGGTCCATGCAGGTCCTTAGTTTTCCGTTTGGTCTATGCACGATATGCATCATCCTCACCCGTTCTGTCGGCTGAGTTACGTTTTTTTTATAACTCCTGCTTGCTCCATTAGGTCAAGTTCCCTTTTGACTTCGTTGAACATGGCGAACGGAATATTTCTGTGTGCCAGAATAACGGGGGTACCCGCTTCGTGTGCGAGTATTTTATGTGTACTCTTTCCGACCGACATCCTATATTTTGTAAACAACTCCTCCATAGGCAGATAATATGTTGTTTTTGTCCAAGTTTTGGATAGTGTCTACACACCTTATTAGGTTCAGCTTATCACACGTGTCTTTCCCTAGTATTGATTGGATGTTTCTTGGTTTTAAGATAAAGCATAGTTCGTGCAACAAACCTTTTCTTTTGATGGTAATGACTGCCTTTCCCGTAATTGATACTCTGTCGCTAGTGTACGATGTCAGGCGTTTTTTGTTTTTTTTTTTTTGTTTTTTTTTTTTCGGCTTTTGTTTCCGGTTTTCCTTTTCATCTTTTTGTAATATGACATCAGTAGAATGTTGACATTGCTACCAATGTCAATTTTCAGTGGGACTGTCAATCCTACTAAGGTCATCATCTTTCGCGTGTCGTTAGAGCTAGTTGCATGTGCTTCCTCCACCCTGTCGACAACAAAGTGATTGTAGTAGGCATCTTCATCGCTTCTCCGTGCTGGTTGTGACTTATTGATGTAGTGGACTTTTTTCTTTCTTCGGCACATTCTTTTAAAATGTCCAACGTTTCAGCAATTTCTGTATATCTGTACCATAACAGGGCATATTCTGTCCCCATGTTGATAGCCGAATCTTCCACATTTTTATTTATCTAGTCGCACGTGCTCTTTTTTTCTTGGTTATTTGTGTGGTCGTTTTTATGAAAATTCTTTCTCCGCGGGTATCCCCACTTAGCTGTATACGATACAAGTATCGTGTACAGCTACTTCCTCTTTGTCTTGTGCGCGGCTTTTTTGTAATTTCATCATTTTTACAGAGTCTTATCACTGTACTAGCAGTAGAGCCCGGCGCTGCCCGGGGATGTAACAGTAAGAGATAGATCAAGTATCCACCATCATAAAGACTGAAAAATAAAATTGACAAAGATTATTGTTTAAGGTTGACGGACACGCATGTCTTAATTAGTTTCTTTTTGGGTTTTTTTTTTTTTACGAATTGGTCAAACCCAAACTCAAACAAAATCATTGTTTTCAATCGTTATGAGTCTACCGATTGAATAGAATTTTATTATAAACAATTGTCTTGTAAATGGAATTTTAAAGCATTCTGAATGTAAAAATAAAGAAAAAGTGTGCAAGACAATAAGAAACACTACCTGCCAAAAAAAAAGTGTGAAGTTTTGTTGAAATTGGTTGAAAAATGTAGGAAATCCGATCCCATATATAAAGGAACACACACACACAAACAACCTGGGTTTTATAATAAGTATAACTCGATATGAGTTGTCCCCCTTTCATTCTCGTGATGCCTCCTAACCGTGTTTTCAAATTGATTTCGTGCAAAAACAATTGTGTTTTTCCAATTTTTCGCGCTGTTAGAACCACCGCAAGGTAATTTTGCGTAGTTCTGTGAAGTTTTGTTGAAATCGGTTGAAAAATGTAGGAAATCCGATCCAATATATAAACGTACAGACACACACACACACACACAATCTGTGTTTTATAATAAGTAAGATTCAGGTCCGGGTCAGACATGTCTCTCAATTTTGACTTTGTTCTTTCACCCCATACACCTGATATTATTCGGTCGCTTCCTTTAGTTATTCAAATCCGTATTTTCTGTGAGGTGGTGTCTGTTAAGAAAGACAAGACTGTTTCTCCTTTTTTATAGTTTCTGTTGTTGCAGATGTATCGTTTTTACCCTCCACGAATTTTGAGACCTTGCGTATCAAAGCACTGTAGATATCTTTTCCCGCGTCTGTGTATGACAAGACGTTGTATACCTCAATTACCGTTACACCGGCTATGTGTAAGAAGTGTACGTATTTAATACTGTCGTAATTTTTTCTGATGCCACGAGATGTAATTCGAATTTCTGGAACTAAGTCATGAAATTTTCTTCCACGTTGCCTGTCCAGGACATTTATATTGGCGGCTGTCCATGCTGATTCTCCACTTCTGGCACCATGCAATATATTGAGACACGGCTGAAATCAGGAATTAAGAAAATATTAGGTTGGTGCAAAAATAATGACGTAATAATGTCGTTTTTTGACGTTAAAAAATACGTCAAAAAACGACATTATTACGTCATTATTTTTGCACCAACCTAATACATGTGGTGTCCGATCCATGCTTTCATTAGCTGTGTTTAATACTTCTGGAGTGACGTCAGTGAAGTTCTAATAAGGGGAGATAATTTCATCTAACTAGCTATTATAATTATCATATATTTCATCAACACCCTCTTAGTAGTAGAAAATATTTCATTATAATTGTTATTACTATTTCTTATCTTATAGTCGTCACAAGCTTTACGTTTTGTTTGTTTGTTTCTTTCTTTTTTTTTTTTTCCAAGATATTTTATATATCTATTCCCACGCAAAAAAGAACTTACAAGTCAAAACAAATTGAGTTTACTTCGAGCATACCCAGCCTGGTAATCAGAAAACATGTGTTCGGCGTCCCTGTCTTTGAACACGTCGCTTCATTGGGAAAATAAATATTGCTATGTTGACTTGCGACGGAAATGTTGAGAAAAAAGTTCGTAACTGAATTCACATCACATACGAATTACTGTTGAAGCAATAACTGCCAATAGGATACTGGCGTTATGTTAGATGAAGACATTGTCAGATATTTAAAGGTCTGCGAATCAGAATTGTTACCGTTTCTGTTTCCATGGAGACTGAGCTACAAATGATTTTTGCCTGCTATCTCAATTTGATTTGCAGCAAATTTTCGACACAAACAAATATATAAGTGAAGCATTGTTATATGTTTGTATGTGCGTGTGTACGTGTGTGTATACGCATGGAAACGTTTGAGATTATTTCCTACTTAAATAGAGTTCTGTACTTCTTTGAGTATGTAAGGTCTTTATGTTTTCGTGTAAAACGAAATCCAATTTTTTGGTGTGTCTTTAGTTATTGATGTTTTCTTTTCTATAGTTTGTGCTTTTACATGCTTCAGTATACAATGTTTAAGGGCATCTTCATATGTATTTGAATATGTGCTGCTCACGTACACTTATATGTGTGTGTGTGTGAAAAACTTCAACATTTCCATGAGTTTTGTGCAACTGCCTTTTCTTCATGTACATTTCATTGTGTGTTACCAAGCGGGATTCTGTCAAGGTCAGCACTCGAATCGTGATATATGTCAAATTTTCGAGTGCTGGTTTTATAGACTTGCGGGCTATCTTAACTTGAAAAGATGTGCGAACACACAGTTTCCTTAACACCATTTAATTCATCTGACCTCATAATATTCTAAGATAAGGACAATAAAGAACTACAACACGTTCCTCATTACAAGCCATTTTTTGAAACTATGCGAAATATATTATTAGTCTAGCAACGTATTAATAAAATTTTTATAAAATAATATCAAAATGGCTATTATTCCGTATTTTTCTGTTTATCTTCTTTTATTTGCAAAATCCTTCCAGGACGTAGGTGATCATAGCTTCCCACAACTTCCTGTCTTTTGCTAGACTAAGTGTTTTTTTTTACACTTTACTCGCTTTTCCCTCTTGTTTTTCGTTCAGTGAGTCCTGTGAGTGCTATATTCACTACGACCTCTTTCCTCATTAGATGTCCAAAAATTTCAAATGTCACTTTCTAATTATAAGTGTAACTTTCCTTGTTGAGTCTATATTCATTAAGATTTCAAAGTTGATCATATGTTTTGTACATGATAATATTGGCATTCATTTGTATATTCACAGGTCTCTTCAGAATAATTTAGAAAAGTAAGTCCTCTAAATTTTCATAGATATTTTACAGAATAATTGTATTAAATACTGTGCCTCTACTCACGATTTCTTCTATAGATAAGTGGTGGTTAATTTTGTTTTACAACTAAGGTATAAATAAATATTGGTTTAAAACTAGGTTATAAATAAATCCTGTTTTATAAACAAATAGACTTCACAACTAAGTCATAAACAGATTTTTAACAACGATGTCATAAACAAATCTTGTTATACACTCAAGTCATAAATATTCTTTTACATATGAATATCTATAAAACAGTAGATCCATACATTTAATGATGTTTTTTTTCTAACTGTATGTAATTATGCCTATAATATATATATATATATATATATATATATATATATATATATATATATATATATATATGATCCGATATGAAAGTTGGTTGGAGTAAAGAAACAAATTAAACAGACCAAAGATTTATTTTCATTTACAAGATATGAAAATGTCTCTGGTAAGTTGTATACTGTAGCGTTAGAATGTATGCTGTACGAGGTGTGAAATGAGAACGTGAAAAAAGGAGTATGATTAATCCGCCTGACTGCTTGTTGGCTATCGGTTTGGGCTTGTCGCATTGATAGCAAGTTCAACTGTAAAATGATGAGACCTGGTTACCAATCTATTACTACGCTTAAAATCTTCAAGTTAGAATACCAAAGAGGAAATCTCATCAGTTACCATAAAAATATAAACGGCACAAGGAAGCTAAGAATTGGAACGTATGACTTTGTTTATTTAAGTAAGTTTTAAGGAAAATGAGGTATTTCTAAGTATATAGAAGAAGCGTAATGTAATGTAAGCTGTACGTGGCGTTCGCTGAATTTCTTCCTACACTACCATCCTCTATAATACATTATATACAGGATTGATCCCATCATTATTAATCTGAGAAGTTCATTCTCGGAACGAAACACGTCACTTAAGCGTTTTTGTATTTTGTCATTTGCTAATCTATAATTGTCTATATAATCTTTCTTTTATATGTATCAGTGGTTGTAAACATGAATATAAGTAACCATTTTAATGTGTGCGTGTGCGCGCCCATGTGTGTGTATGTGTGTGTGTGCGCCCGTGTGTGTTTGTGTGCACTTTTCTAGTTCTATCTGTTTTTAATTCTTCCACTGTCCAATGATAATATGAATACAATCACAAAGGATGAAAGCAATTCTGAAAAATTTGTTTGTAGTTAATTAATATTTAATGCAAGTAAATACTTAACTAATTAGATTATCTATAAATGTTGCTTTAATATTTATTCTTTATATATAGATATATTTTAAGAATAATGGGAATAAATATAGAATAGGAAACGAAAGCAAGGATACATTTTTGTTAATCAAATATTGATTATCTAAAAGTATTTTTGAGAGTTGCTTTCATCCTTTCTTTCTATAGCTGTTGCGAGACTGATGGAATAAATATGGCAATAGTATCAAACATTAAAGAGTTGATTGTCATTCGTATATTAATTAAATACGAAGATCTTTCACAGAATTACTTTCAAAGAGATGTTCTAACTTTAGTTAGTGGGATGAAACTAATCCTTAAAAATTGTATATGACTGAGAGTTGGATGTAAGGCAAGAAATGGGGTAATTTAAATGCTTTGGATCGTGAGTGTGTATGTGTGTGTATGTGTTAACCCTGTAGGTATCCCCGTGCTATTATGAGAGGCGGTTGCTAGCCCGTTGAGAAACCTTTGATGACCAGTATGGTGGGGGCGCAACATCTCCCGACGCACCAACCTACGAGTTTATATCACCATCCAATATCTGCTACTACACGGATACGAGACGTGGCCTCTCAGCAAGACCCTCGTCTACCACGTTCATAGCTTCAAATCCCACGCCCTCAGGATCATTGAGGGAGTACACTGGTCTACGTTCGCTAGCTCGATCACGTCCTGCAACGACCTGATGACCACCCTACCAAAGTCATCTACTAGTTCTACTCACCCTCTGCAAACTACCGATTACCACGCGGCAGCGCACGCAGCCACTGGAAGAACGTCCCCTAGGACCTCGAGCAGATTAATCTGGTGCTGAAGAATGCTCCAAAGTTTTGCCAAGATCGTGAGACTTGAGGGGACAATGTGGCACTTATGGCATGAGATTTAACAGCAGTTGCTAACCCTGCAAACAATACGTAGTGAATTCAGTGTTGTCTTCTTAAACTGGTTTTCAACCAAAGCGAGAAAGCCTAGTCAGCTCTACGCTCTACTATTGACCCATAATTGAGAAGGATATATATATATATATATATATATATATATATATATATATATATATAACGCACAGTCAGAAGTATATATATATAAATATATATATATATATATATATATATATAAAGATATTTTTGTAGGTACAAAATTTAATGATCGAAATAAAAGTATAAAACTTAATATTACGAGACATTAAAAACGGGCGAAGCAACCGGTTTCGCTCCCGCTCTTCAGGCTTCAACGGGAGATTTAAAATTAACACAGAAAAATGTACAATAAAATGAAGTTGAGAAAAACACAAGGTAGCCCAATGGCTCTCCACACTTTTGGATCCTGTGTTGCAGTGCTTGGATGGATTTTGTATAAAGGATTCCTTTTCCTTCGTCGACCGCGTCCAAAATTTGTCTTCTTCCGGTAAGTTTATGTGCTCTTTCGATGTCTGCTCCCTGTATACTTGTGTCCCTTTAATGGAAACCATTGATATTTGCTGTGATTTTCTCCATCGCAGTTCATTGACTCAACCTAGTTTTCCTGAGTCAATATTTCGTGAATTGATGAAATTTGCCACGTCATCCGTCGAGTTTAGTTTCAACAACACCATGTACCGACAGATCGACGGAGTTGCTATGGGCTCGCCTTTGGGTCCGGCACTTGCCAACATATTTGTTGGCTTTCAGGAAGAAAAGTTACGAAAGAATCCACTTTGTCCTCAAATGTACTGTCGGTACGTTGATGATACCTTTTGTTTATTTAACGGCGAAGTTGAGGCCTACCAGTTTCTTTCGTTTTTAAATGGTATCCATCCAGCACTGAAGTTTACTATTGAAAAAGAATCCAATCATCAATTGGCCTTTTTGGGTGTATTAGTACATCGCACATTAACAGGTTTTCTCACTTCCGTTTATAGAAAACCTACTTTCGTTGGGTTGTACACGCGTTGAGACTCTTTTTGTCCCACTAAGCCCAAGATTAACATTATTAAAACCCTCCTACATAGAGCATTAAAGATCTGCTATGAGCCTTTCTTGAACGACGAAATCGACTTTATTAAGGATACCCTATGTAATTTGGGTTATCCTCTCGATACTGTTAATTCAGTTATCCGTAGTAAAGTTGAAGAGTTCAGAAGTGCCGAGCTCTACACTGTCAAAAAATGCCCAGTTTAACTCAGATTACCCTGGATTGGTACCAAATGTGAAAAAATAGCCAAACAAATTTCATCCAATGTTCGTTGTTGTTTTTTCTCTGCCGAAGTTCGGATTATTTTTCAAACTCGGTCTATGTTTATATCTGCGTGTAAAGACGTTCTCCCTCCCCATCAAATTAATTCAATTATTTATAAATACGTTTGTAGTTGCGGAGCTAACTACATAGGGAGAACAGCTCAACGCTTAGACATGAGAATAAACAACACGTTCCTGCAAAAATTAGAAATCACACCCTGCCTTTGAATGGACTCGTCCCGAACACCTATAGTTCCGCCATATGAGAACACCTATTAAAGAACAGAGATTGTGCAGCCAAATTTAGTGTTGACTGGTTCATCGTGTTGTCCCGGTCTCACTCCCTTATTTCATCTAAAGGTTCTGGGGGCACTTTACATCGGGTCCCGAAAGCAACATGAGTGTTTGTTGGGACTCGCTGTCATTTGTCTCTAGTTCCTTTTTCATTTTTTTTTCAACTTCCTTTTATTGTACATTTTTCTGTGTTAATTTTAAATCTCCCGTTGAAGCCTGAAGAGCGGGAGCGAAACCGGTTGCTTCGCCCGTTTTTAATATGTCTCGTAATATTAAGTTTTATACTTTTATTTCGATATATATATATATATATATATATATATCGAAATAATATATATATATATATATAGCTGAGAACAGATAGAGTACAATTCAAATGTTCATACATTTAATTTAAAAGCGGGCTCAATACAAAGTAGAGCAATATTATTTATTTTAGGATATTAAAGCAACATGTAAAAATCGCTACACAATTGCAGTCGTGTTTCAACGCATAACCATTGCGTCTCTTCAGGCGAGAAAATAAATTACTGGCGAGTGAATGATTAATTTTATTTCAAAAGAAAAATACATCATCTTTTGTTCGTAAAATAAAAAAAAAAAGTTTTTAAGTTTTCTTTACCCTGATCTATTGAAGAGATAGTACATATTAGGTTGGTGTAAAAATAATGACGTAATAATGTCGTTTTTTGACGTATTTTTTTACGTCAAAAAACGACATTATTACGTCATTATTTTTGCACCAACCTAATAGATAAACAAGAAACAGAAAAGCAATAGAAAATCCGTCGGTTGAAAAATTCTTTTAAGACTAGGTGGTATCAACATATCTTATCCTACACCAATAGTACTTATAGAAATAATACATCACTTTCTAAATACTTTTGGTGTAAAAAATATGATAATTAAACTCCTAAGGTGAAATGGATTTTTTTAAAATGGCAAGAACATGCAGATCTTTATATGAACCATGTTTTCTATATTTACATGAAAAATTGGAAGTTATCAGTTTTTATGAAAGGATCTCTTTATTAAATCAAAGGAGCGAATTAACGATAAATTGTAGATATAGTCTACCATGCCTTACAATTTAGTTAAACTTTGGAATTTGATAATGTTTTTTTATATTTTAGTTGAACTGCTTTGCACGATATATGGCTTATTTTTCTATTTGTAAGATTAATTTGGATTTAATATAGTTCTGTTTTAATCACCCATTAGCATCTTATGTGTGTATTGGTAGTTAGTTTGTATTTTTGACATTACATTGATTGGTTGGTATTATTAACATTTTATATGGATGATCTTTATTTAACGGTTGCATATTAATTTACTAAATAATTCTATACGTTTGAATTATTTATTAATTTCTTATAAAAGGCCTCTTATTTATCAACTACAAAAATGTAAGTAGGAAATCCACAAAGCATATAAAAAAAATTGCATTACGTTCAATTACCTCTCTACCCCTCCACCTTCATTTCTTGGGAAAATTGACCGTCTGACATGTATACACTTTGTAATCATCTTTATCTTAACTTAATGTCTGGCTGCTCTCGGCAAATAATTTCCGACCATGATCCATTTCTAAACTTTTATATTTTAATATTTTCTTCTTCGCTTAGTTTGAATTGAACGTAGGTCATATTGGATTGGTTGATCAGAGTAAAGATCCCAAACCTTTATATCCTTTTTTTTCGAAAAAAAGAGGATGTACTTTGCTTTTGAAACCAAATTAATCGTTCAGACGTAATAGTATGCATTGAAACACGACTGCAATTGTGTAACGATTTTTACATGTTGTTTTAATATCCTAAGATACATTTTGTTTTAATATCCTATAATAAATTATATATATATATATATATATATATATATATATATATATATATATATATATATATATATATATATATATATATGTAATGAAAAACAAACCACTTTAAGGTACCATTACGATAATTTATTTCACCTAAATCCTTTTTTAAGGATTCAGGATCATCAGGTAAAACTTCCAACGACGAATTGAGAGGAAAAAAAAGAATCCCATTTTTCCTCTCAATTCGTTGTTGGAAGTTTTACCTGATGATCCTGAATCCTTAAAAAAGGATTTAGGTGAAATAAATTATCGTAATGGTACCTTAAAGTGGTTTGTTTTTCATTACATATTAGCTCTGTCCTCACATTGAGCTCTCAGGATTTCACCCTCTTTGGATTTACCAATTCGGTTTACCAAGTTCCTTATAACTTAATTATATATATATATATATATATATATATATATATATATATATATATATATATATATATATACCGTAACTGTTTACAATATTAAAAAAGTACGATTGGTCGGGTAAACTGTTATAATTTAATTTTTTTTTAATATGTTGTCTATAAATGTGTTAATAAATATAGTATTTAACTTATATTAAATCCCTAAACTATTTGTAATAAAATTAAATATTTAAATTGATAGCAAGCATCATATTAATTTCTTCGAGTTTTTTTAGACATCTAAATTACTATCAAGCATTAAAATCTATTCTTTACATAAATTGCTAAAACCCAATTACAACCTCTTTCTCTTTACTCCCCTCTCCCTCTTCTTTCTTTTTCCTTTTTCCTTTTTCTTTTCTCCTTTCTCCCCTCCCATTTCAATATATCACTTCCGTTAAGTTAACCGTCTAAATAGGTCAGGGTCTGGTCACACCTCCTCCCCCAATAATAAGTATAATTGAGAGAGATATGAAATTAATCCCTCCCTATACTCTATCATGTCTCTTTAACTACTCCTTTTACACTCTCTGTTAAATTACAAAAACTTAAACTACCCATCAATTTTAATTTCATTTTTCGTTTCATTTCAATTTGGAAGTGCTATCTGATGATCCGACGTCCTTTAAAAGGACTCTGCTGAAATAAATTATTATAATGGTACCTTAAAGTGGTCTGTTTTTCTTATATATATATATATATATATATATATATATATATATATATATATATATATATATATATATATATATATATATATATGATATCATACAGTGAATTCTGGTGGTAATAAAACATTGATCGATGTAAAATAACAGAGTTCAAATTTATACTAAGAATAAACATACATTTTGTTGGTACAACTCTCCAAAATGATTAAAAACAAAATATGTTTATTAGTAGTATAGTACACACACAAACACATACACACATGTATATATTAATAAATATACTTATACGTACGTTTGTAGTGCAACTTAAAGTTTCATGGTTTTCCCAAGTCGTCACGAACTAGTGAATAAAACATTTATTATATATACAGTTGCTAATATTTAATTAATTGGTTTATATCCATATATATATTATATATATATATATATATATATATATATATATATATATATGGGGCCACATAATGAGAAAATTTAACGATTACAATACATATTGAAGACAAGCAGAAGGAAACAACAAATAACCTACTTTACAAATATGAGTGAATGAAGAAGAATTTGAGTGAATGAATGAGTGAAGAAGAAGAATTTGAGTGAGTGAAGAAGAAGAATTTGAGTGAATGAATGAGTGAAGAAGAAGAATTTGAGTGAGTGAGTGAGTGAGTGAGTGAGTGAAGAAGAATTTGAGTGAATGAATGAGTGAAGAAGAAGAATTTGAGTGAGTGGGTGAGTGAGTGAGTGAAGAAGAAGAATTTGAGTGAGTGAAGAAGATTTTCAGTGAGTCAGTAAAGAAGAATTTGAATGAACGAATAAAGAATTTCAGTGAATCAGTGAAGAAAACGAATTTGAGTGAATGAAGAATTTGAGTGATTGAAGAAGAAGAAAAATAAAAAGAAGTAGAGGAAGAAGAATATGCTTTTAGATTTCTAATTTTTTTTACTAGTAACTGTAAACATTTAAATAGACAAAAACTCTGGGAACTTCTTTATATATC